>CM054143.1:33393118-33433118 GCA_028751875.1 Rapana venosa
TGTTAAATCCTGTTCTGCTTTTCATAAGAGTAGGCCATTGTGTGCCGGTGAGAACAGATGACAGAATTTACAAAGCCGCATACACACAGGGACTGGGTGTAAAAAAGCACATAAGTGCTTATTCCATTATCCTCAATATAAAAGAATAGATAAATAAAAATAAATAAATAAAATAGAGATTGAAGTAATTGTGAGCACATAGATTGTCTCCCTGAAACAGATGTGTGCGTGCATGTGTGCATGCGTGTGTGTGTATGCGTGTGTGAATGTGAGATGAGAGGAGGTTGAGGGGTAGGGGTATATTCAGATGATTGATGTGAGAGACGAGTTTCACAAACATGCGCGAGCACACACACACACACGCACACACAGTCACATAAACACATAGCGTTAGGTCAAATTCAACAGTTGATATTTATTCTCTTTCTGAAAAAAACCCACCTCAAACAAACAGCATTCTATCTGATTCAACACCAAGCAACAACAAAAATAAGTAGGCAGCTAAATCAAGAAAAAAAAAACCATTCCTAAATTAGTAAATAATCTATTGACACAAAATAAGAATCTATCTAAAAAACAAAAAAAGTCCAAAATTTAAATGAATAAATACAAGTGCAAGACAATGAGGAAACCCTGATTGTCACAGACTTTTTGTATCTCCACTTCTCTCTCCTGAGCTGCCTGAAATATAACTATTAAAAAATATCTAAAGTATTACACACATGCATGCACCCATCTCCACCCCCCTTTCCACACACACACACATTATAGAAAAACACATTTTCTTTTTGTAAACACACACACAAAAACACACACACACAAACACACACACACACACACACACATTCTTGGTGGAAACACATACAAACAGAAACACACTTTCTTGGTGTAAACACACACACACACACACACACACCCCACACACACACACACACACACACACACACACAGAGAAACACACTTCCTTACTGTAAATACACACACACAGAAACACACTTTCTTGGTGTAAACACACACACACACACACAGAAACACACTTCCTTAGTGTAAATACACACACACAGAAACACACTTTCTTGACACAAATACCCTATTTTAACACACACACACGCACACACACACACACAAACCACATCTCACACCTGATACTGACAGAAAGAACTATGAACTTTTAAGTCCACTGATATGCGACATTATTGGAATTCAAAGAATCAAACAACTTCACAAACCATTGCTCACCATCATAATCCAGTTCTGGTATCACAAAACACTTGTTTGAAAAACTGCCCACAGGTAAGTAAAGAACACGGTGACTGCGTCATTGGTAATACTGAATAAAGCCATGCAGCTTGCTCAACTCACATTCAAGCATATGCACACGAGACGGTATATCCAGGCACCTTTATGTGATCATAGATAAATAACCTGAACACAGTTTTTAGCTGTGTGTTAGATCTTTGCACAACAAATACGCATTTTTTGTGCATGTGCACACACAGACTCATTCATAGACACAGATATACCTACACACACACACACACACACACATGTATATGCACATTACTACCACAAAACAAGCATGAACAATTACATACACACACATACGCATGTGCACATGCACGCACGCACACACACACACACACACACATACATCTCTTCACTCCAAAAAGTCAATGTATGTACCTACACTTATGATAAAACTTAAGTATTTTCCAAAACACTATCAACGTACAAACATACCTACTCAATCATAAACTGACATATCTGGAAATCTAAAAACTGGGGGGAGTGGCTGGGGTGGGGATAGCCTAGTGAATAGTGTGTTGAGTTCACGATCTGATGGCCTGGGTTTGAATGCCTGTTTGTGGGGATTTTTCCCCGGGGGAATCCTTCCGATGAGACTATGAACCAAAGTCCCTTGTATGAGTGCTCATAGAACATCTTGCACACATATTAAGACAAATTCCATCTTTCACAAGTGTAGGCCATTGAGTGCCAGTGGGAATAGATAACAATTTTTTTAACTTTTACAAGTGTAGGCTATTGTGTGCCAGTGGGAATAGATAACTTTTTAACTTTTACAAGTGTAGGCTATTGTGTGCCAGTGGGAATAGATAACAACTTTTTAACTTTTACAAGAGTAGGCCATTGTGTGCCAGTGGGAATAGATAACAAATTTTTAACTTTCACAAGAGTAGGCCATTGTGTGCCAGTGGGAATAGATAACAACTTTTTAACTTTCACAAGTGTAGGCCATTGTGTGCCAGTGGGAATAGATAACTTTTTAACTTTCACAAGTGTAGGCCATTGTGTGCCAGTGGGAAATGATGACAGTTTTTTTTAATGTATCAACACTGGTGTCATGTTTAGACATCGTTCCCACAGTCAGAATGCAGCTACCTTTAAGGTGGACAAACAGTCAACATATGCAAAACTCTCACCACGGGTCAACCTTTGAGCTTTAGCAGTGGAGAAAATTAAAAAAACAACAATCCCAACCCCCCTCCAATTAACTTTGACTTTCACACACACACACACAAAATATCCTCAAATAAAATGTGTATGCATGTGCCAAAACTTATGACAAAACACAAGTTTTCAAAAAATGCAAATAATTTACAAACATATCTCCTCTGTCACGTATATACCAACACATCTTGAAATTTAAAAAACACCAACAAATGACTTTGACTTTGTCATTCATACACACACACACACACACACACACACACACACACACACACACACACACACACACAATCTCCTTACTAGAAAACGTGCATGCACATACCAACACTCATGATAAACATAGATTTTCAAAAAAATGCAATCAACTTACAAACATATCTCCTCCGTCACACATACACTGAAATAAAAATAACAAAACCCAACTGACTTTGACTTTGTCATTCACACACACACACACACATCTACACACACACACTTCACACACACACACACTCTTCACACACATCTACACACACACACACACACACACACACATCTACACACACACATCTAGACACACACTTTTCACACTCGCACACACACACACTTCACACACACACACACTCACTCTTTACACACACACACACATCTACACCCCCCACACACACACATACACACACTCTCTCTCTCTCAGTTAGGAGCCAGGTTTGAGGTCTTTCCACTGATGCTCCGGACAGCGCAGGTCCTTCAAGCGCAGCTTCATCCAGGATGGCACAGGGGGCACCAGCACCGGCACTGGGGGGGACACACCACCCGGGGCTGTGGACGCCTCGGCACAACCAGGAGAGGCGGCGTCCACCTCCGAATCCAGCTCCTCCGAGTACCAGTCCTCCAGGGTGTCTTCATCGCCAAAGTAACAATCCAGGTACCTGAAACCAGCATCACGCAGTGAAACCAGGATCACACAACCAGGATCACACAGAGAAACCAGCATCACAGTGTGAAACCAGCGTCACATGTGAAACCAGCATCACACAGTGAAACCAGCATCACGCAGTGAAACCAGCGTCACATGTGAAACCAGCATCACACAGTGAAACCAGCCTCACACAGTGAAACCAGCCTCACACAGTGAAACCAGCCTCACACAGTGAAACCAGCATCACACAGTGAAACCAGCATCACACAGTGAAACCAGCATCACACAGTGAAACCAGCATCACACAGTGAAACCAGCATCACGCAGTGAAACCAGCCTCACACAGTGAAACCAGCATCACACAACCAGCATCACACAGTGAAACCAGCATCACACAACCAGCATTGCGTGGTGAAATTAGCATCACGCTGTGAAACCAGCATCACGCTGTGAAACCAGCATCACAGTGTGAAACCAGCATCACGCTGTGAAACCAGCATCACACAGTGAAACCAGCATCACAGTGTGAAACCAGCATCACGCTGTGAAACCAGCATCACACAGTGAAACCAGCATCACGCTGTGAAACCAGCATCACGCTGTGAAACCAGCATCACACAGTGAAACCAGCATCACGGTGTGAAACCAGCATCACGGTGCGAAACCAGCATCACAGTGTGAAACCAGCATCACAGTGTGAAACCAGCATCACAGTGTGAAACCAGCATCACAGTGTGAAACCAGCATCACAGTGTGAAACCAGCATCACACAGTGAAACCAGCATCACACAGAGAAACCAGCCTCACACAGTGAAACCAGCATCACATTGGCTGACACTTTAGGGGGAACCTGAAATGTCACCAATGAAGACGTACACTATCAATGAAGGTGTCTCAACAAGAAGTTCCCCCATGGGGATGCCGGGTGGCCTGTCAGTGTAAATAGCAGTCCCACCTTCTGGAAAATCTCTGCTAGGAATTCCCTCTTTTCTATCCCTTTTTTTTTTCTGCATTGTTCCTTTTTTTCCCCCCTGTCACCTCCTTCTTGTTAACTTTCTGCCTTCTTGGTCCATTCTCTTGCCTTTGTTCCAGAAAGACTTCAAAGATAACGATTATCTCCCACACCAAAGTCACATGCGCTGGGCCTGACTTGTCAGGGGCTTAACGGCAGTGTGACGCATTTTTTGCTTATCTGACAGACAAAAAACAGTAGTTGCTGTCTGAGCATTCCATGAAGAAGAAGAAACAAGAAATGTCTGAAAATTTGTAGGTGAAATCCAGAATTTTACCCTGAAGAACCAGACCCAGAGGATGTCATCATAACATCTCCACCCTGTACGCCTTGCCCACAACACAGCCTGAACAATCCACTGCAGTGCCATGCCCCGATGAGAAGCGAAGTTATCGCAAACTAAAGGACCAACACAACTGAATGGCTCTCCTCTAAATAGTGGATAAAGCATGCTTTGATGGTTTTAGTTTGCATACTTACAAATATCTCACTTGAAGAAGAAACACACACACACACACACACTAACACACACACATGCAATTTCGTCTTCAGTCTACAAAACAACAGAACTGGACAAAAATGCAAGAAAACCTTTTTTTAAAAAACATTTGTGTGTGTGTGTTCCATTTCTTCTAAAAGTACTTCAGAAAAGAAATGAACACTAGTAATCGAAATGAAATAAAAACTGATGTAATGGGTAGGAAATTAAAACCGATGTAATGGGTAGGAAATTAAAACTGATGTAATGGGTAGGAAATTAAAACTGAAGTGATGGAGAGAAAAATTAAAACTGATGTGATGGAGAGGAAATTTAAAAGAATTGTAATGAAAGATGAATAAAATATGATCTAATGTGTTTTCATCTACAGAAAAAAGTGTTAGTCTTCCATGACTTCATTCATTAATGGAACATGCTTCTTAGAGACAACAAAGTAAGGGAGAAAAATTATATGATAACAGCGGTATGGATAATGACTTTATATCATAATTATACAAGGTCATAAACTAACTCTGATTCAACCAAATTTGATATGTTTTCCAACATGACCAACATTCAGACAGTACTCTTCCCCATGGAGATGCCAGAGGTAAGGTAAGGTAAAGGAGTCCCATAACCTAAAAGGTCGTAGGGGAGCGAGGCGTCAGAGACCTCACTTCTCTAGGGCCAGCATATTGAGGGCGGCGCCCATCTCCTCTCCCTCGCTGCTTTACCTTCCCTGACCCTAAAGAGGGCAGGTACCCCTTTACAGCTGGGGGAACTGGGGAACTGTACTGAAGCCAAAGGCCGCAAACAGTCACCCATCCAACTGGTAACCACGCTCGACGCTGCTTAACTTGGGGGAAAGCGAGTGCTCCGACCACTGAGCTATCCCGTCCCCTCGATGTCAGAGACCTGGGGGTATAAACAGCATCCCCATCTTCTGGAAATTCTGTTTTATGGATTCCCTCTTTTCT
Source organism: Rapana venosa (assembly GCA_028751875.1). Lineage (NCBI taxonomy): Eukaryota > Metazoa > Mollusca > Gastropoda > Neogastropoda > Muricidae > Rapana > Rapana venosa. The sequence goes on from CM054143.1 coordinate 33,398,953, forward strand.
ATCCCTCTCTTTGTTTCTGCCGTGTTCCTTTTCTTCCTGTCACCTCCTTCTTGTCTTTTTTCTGCCTTCTTAGTCCATTCTCCTGCCCTTTTTTCCAGAAAGACTTTAGAGATAACAATGATGACCCATGCAAAAGTCACATGCACAGGGCCTGATATGACAGGTGCTTAACGGCAGTGCAATGCATTTCACTCATATGACAGACAACAATAACTGCTGTCTGAGCGTTCGACTAATGGGAAGAAGAGTATTCATGATCATCTAATAGCACCATCAATGTTAAGAGCATGCAATTTCAAAAAGCAAAAAGTCCAATCAGTAAATCTAAAAATCAGCCACTGACTCAACCAATATAGCTTCAGGTTTTTTTGGGTTTTTTGGTTCAATTTATTCTTTCCTCTCCCAATTTTTTTCATGAAACAAATGTAAAATCCCAGATAAAAACTAAACTTTTTGTTTATCTGACAAAGTCATGTGCTTTATTGAGTCTTCTGCATTTGCATGCTTAGTTGTTGTTGTTTAATTTCAAACAATTCCATCCTTTTTAACATTTTTAAGGCATGAAGAGTAGATAAGTGACAAAATGCTACCATACATAATATGGCTTACTTTCTGGACAAAACAACAAAATAAAGAACATAATATAAAAACATATTCCATACATGCAGCAGTTAACTGATCTCTGGCGAGTGAATAAATTCTGCAAATTTTAACAGGACTGATCAAACAAGTTGAACACACTGATGCCCATTTCAAATCTGACAGTAAGTGAAGGGAGATAATCTACATTTACACTGTGCTAAGTGCAGAGACTGAACATTTTCATGTTGCCACAAAAAAAGAGAAAATCTTCCCTGGAAAGTTAAGAAGACCCACTGGTACCATATGAACTGACATTAAAAAAATCATTTTATAGCACTTGATACATCTCTGTACATTTGCAGTAAGTCAAGAGATAACATGCCTGTCTAGAAAGTGGCTGGTTCACTTCTCAGTCTGTACCTGAACTTTTTCCCCCCATCCACAAAATCTCATGGTGGTCAGCGTCCTAGTCTTTCACTGACGTCCTGTGTTTTCAACACATTTAGGGCAGGTAAAAGAACCCTGTAGCAACAAGAGCTGACCCTGGCAAAATTGTGTTTAAAAAAAACACACACACAAAAAACAATCATAGGAAGCAACTACACATGCAGGCAGGAAATATTTTATAAAAAAAAACCCAACCCATAAAACAGGTGATGCTGCTCTTGTGCTGATGCCCTCTCCATGAGAGGAACAGCCTAAATTTCCCACAAAGAGATCCGCTATGACGGAACGTGGAATAAAATAATACTGTAATTTTTTTTAAAGTTCTTCTTTGCGTTGCCTGGGTTATGTTGTGAGGCCAGATCTTCTGAGGAATTCAGCAGTTGCCTGCAGGTCATCCACCGTGCCGTACAGTTTCTGCTCCAGAGGCAAGGGCTCAGGCCACACTTCCAGCCTTAGCATCTGGAGAGTCATGCAGTCTTGTAGGATGTGGGCCGTATCCTGTTCTTCTTCTCCACAGGGGCACATTAGCAGATGGTGCAATTTTCAAATTTTCTGTGGAGGTGTTTATTCAGCCTGTTGTGCCCTGTGCGTAGTCTGAAAATGACCACCGGTGCTTGTCGTGAAAGCTGGTGGTAAGGGTCTGGTTTGAGTGGTGATCTGAAGAGAGATTTGATGATGGTTTTCATCTCCATTAGGTTGACAGGATTGTTCTCATGCTCCTCTCTTGCCCCTATTTTGGCCATCTTGTCTGCTTGTTCGTTTCCTTTAATGCCCCCATAAGAAAAGAAAAAACCCACCACCCAAAACTGTATATATCTTACAAAATAACACTGACGCAAGCTTTTCTGCACTGTTGTTTCTTCACAACATACACTTTAATCACTGTCACATGGCAAAAATCCGGCTGACAATGTTATGTTTTACAGCCATTACAGCAACAAAGGAGGCCTTTTTGGGTAAATTGAAGAAAAAGTGATTTAAAAAAAACCCAAAAAGATGTCTTTCTAACAACTGTATCTGTGACTGACACAAAACTGGAGGTCATAAATATCAAGAGAAAAACAGCACTAAAACCCATATTGCAGAGTGATATCACTTTCCTCAGCAAGAAAAATGCGCAAATGAATGTGAAGGAATACAGGTGTGTATGGTTTAGGGTCAGGGAAGGTAAAGCAGCGAGGGAGAGGGCATGGGCGCCGCCCTCAATATGCTGGCCCCTAGAGAAGTGAGGTCTCTGACGCCTCGCTCCCCTACGACCTTATAGGTTATGGGACTCCTTTACCTTTACCTTTATGGTTTATAGGGTGCATAAAAATCTTCAAACACTTAGGAGTGAGCGCAGCACTGGGAGAGAGGGACAGTTCAAAGAGAGGTTGTAGGAACGGGGAGAGGGCAGGGACAACACGATATGAACAACGACGACACACACACACAGTCGCATTATCATGTATACACATCACGCACACACACACACACACACACACACACACTCCTTTGGATGAGACCATAAACCGAGGTCCCATGTGCGAATGCATGCAGAACAACTTGCACATGTTAAAACCCATTCCACTTTTCGCAAGAGTAGGCCATTGTGTGCCATGGGAACGGATGACAAAATGTATCAAACTGCATACACCCGGGAACTGGATGGAAAAAAAGCACGAGTGCTTATTCCATTATCCTCAAAATAAAAGAATAAAATAAAAAAATAAAAAAATAAAACAACAACATACATACACATACATACACATGCACGCATGTACACACATACACATCCCCTCCCTCCACACAAACACATACATACATACTAACACACTCACTCACAAACAAATAAACAAGGATGACCAAGAGATATCCCTACATGAATACCTCACTACTAGATCAGAAATCTGGACATTTTCAGTGATTAACACAATGTACATGTGAAACAAGTTTCTCTGACATTCCTGGGTAGTGCAGTCCACACCAATTCTTGCACATTTCATTTTTCAAGTAACTGTGAGAAACTGTACTTTCAATTCTCCCCCCGGTTTGCAGACCAAGGAAGATAATTACATTAACACTGTTTCAGAAGAAAATGTTCTGGCAACACTTATTCTTTTCTATCAAAACTTTCTAAAACCCATTTTTACCTAAACGAACTCATTCTCTTACACTCTAAAAAAAAAAAAAAAAAAAGAAGCAAGCAGTCTATAGGAAACTATTGATGTTAGGCTGCAATAATGCTACCAATGAGAAGTGACCTAGAATGGAAGCAGACAGGCAGGCAAAAATGTGGCTGCCCTGAGATATGGGCACAGACAGCAAGCATGCGTGCCTACCCACAAGTTTCACTTCTAGGGACAGCGCCTCAGAAAATCAAGGACACTGACTAAGTTTGCAGGACAATCATGCAATCACATGAAAGCATCGCTGTCTGGGGACCAACCTGCATCCTCACATGCTTTCTTCTTGGCTACCATCTTTTCAGGTTATAGGTTAAAAAAACATCTCGATGCATGTTAGCCCTGCAAAGGCAAAATCAAAGATCTTTGTTCATTTCCATCAGCTACTGTGCATGCCTGTACAGATCACTGGCTGTGAATACAGAGTGCTTGATACAGTTTGGCCCCAAACAAAATTTGATACAGGGATCTTAACTTTCCGGGACACACATCGAAAAATCGGATTCCCAGGACACTTGGTCCAAAATGACACTTTCCCGGAACAAGTACAGTCTCTCTAAGACAGTAGACATGATTCTGGCTACCCAACATCTCTGTAACAATTTGTTGTACACACTTACCAGTCTAAAGAGTCTGGCTGTGGGTGACGCTGACCTTCATGATAATAATCTGGTGGAGGTATAAACTGATAGGACGGTTCTTTCATGTCTGCAGAAAAAGAAAAAACAAAAGTATATGATCCAAGGTATGAGCTTTTGTTTGATTTACAAGTTCTGCAACATCTCACTCGTTTGCTTGTTCTCTCTCTCTCCCTCTCTCTCTCTCTCTCTCTCAGGGGACGGGATAGCCTAGTGGTTACAACATTGCGCTTGCAATCTGATGACCCGGGTTCAATTCCCGTTCGAAAGGATATTTTCTCCTGGAATTAACATCAGTGCCGACTCCACCATCTCCAAAAGTCCTTCAGATGAGACTATAAACCGAGGCCCAGTGTGCGAATGCACGCAGAACATCTTATGCACATGTTAAATCCTGTTCTGCTTTTCATTAGAGTAGGCCACTGTGCGCCGGTTGGAAGAGATGACAAAAATTTACAAAACCGCATACACACAGGGACTAGGTATAAAAAAGCACATAACTGCTTATTCCATTGTCTTCAATATAAAAGAATAAATAAGTAAATAAATCTCACCCTCTCTCTCACTCATGCACTCCTCCAAGACTTACTGAACCCATTACAGAAGAGAAGAAGATTACGAAAGATCACTACAGGGACATACAAAGCGCTGACATACTCTTCCATGACTTACTGAGCCCATTACAGAAGAGTAGAAGACTATGAAAGATCAACACAGGGACATACAAAGCACTGACATACTCTTCCATGACTTACTGAGGACATGATGGAAGACTGGAAGAGTACAGGGATATGCATAGCACTGACGTACTCCTCCATGACTTACTGAGCACATTGTGGAAGACCGAGGTGACGGACGAGTCCCAGCGACTCTGGAAGAAGCAGATGCTGGCAGGTGTGAGGTCTCCCCGATGTTTGCGGTAAAAATCTGCCGTGCTAAACGATCGCTGGCTTAACGATTTGCTGGAAAACGAAAACAAAAAAAGAAAATCACGCTGGAGGTGTAAAACCAATATGGTGTTTTACAGAACTTTCTGTTCATAAGATGAGACAAAGAATAAAAGGATCTTTTGTGTGTTAAAAAGAAAATAATTACCAGCAGCCCCCATCCCCCCCCCCTCCCCCCAAAAAACAACAAAATACTAGTACTGGCAATGATGACAATATTGATTTAAAGGTTTCAAGAGAGTGATGATAAAAAAAATTCACTATGTTCACCTGACACACAAGATATATTTACATAATATCACTTGTAATTTGCCAGGTAAAAAAAATGTATATTCCTATCAAGACATTTTCTGTGTTAAGATTTCTTTTCTACATACCATAAGTGTGTGTGTGTGTGTGTGTGTGTGTGTGTGTGTGTGTGTGTGTGTGTGTGTGTTGTGTGTGTGTGTGTGTGTGTGTGTAAGAATTCAGACAGCTGAATGTTGAAAATATTTAACAGTAGTTCAAGTAAAGACAATAAGAGACAATAATAGAAAGAAAAAAAAAATTCTTTACAAAAAATGTATTTTTCAACAACAACAAACGTGGAGTGAGCTTGTATCCCAGAGACAGGTTTTCACATCAACACCCCTTCCCCCACTACCTTTTAGTTACAAACAAACACACACACACACACACACGCACGCACACGCACACATATGCACATATGCACATACACACACATGCACACACACACACGGACACACACACACACACACACGCACACACACACACGCACGCACACACACACACACACACACGCACACACACACGGACACACACACACACACTGAGGTGGCCACGTTACCTATCTGAGATCCTGTAACTATCAGATAACTCCAAGCGTTGCTGCTGCTGGAAGAGGAGGAAGGCATAGCGAAGATACCCGGTGCCCCTCACCGGGAAGGGCGGCAGGTATTCACACAGGGTTTCTCCTCCATGGACATCACAACCTGGTATGTTGGCTCTGCAATAACAACCAATACAGACATCACTAGAACAAACAATTTTTTTTTTTATCTTCAAGGCCAGTATCACTTATTTTTGGTGCATAGCCCCATGAATACTGATATTCTCTCAACAGGCTAAGATAAAGTTAAAAAGGTAAAAGCGTTCCCATAACCTATGTGATCATTGGGAAGTGAGGTGTAAGAGACCTTAGGTTCTCCAGGGGCCAGCATATTGAGAGCAGCACCCATCTCCTCTCCCTCGCTGCTTTACCTTCCCTGACCCTTACCAGGGCAGGTACCCTTTTACAACTGGGAGAACTGGGGTACTGTACCAAAGCCAAGGCATGCAAATGGTCACCCATCTACTCAGTAACCACGCTCACTGCTGCTTAAGCTTAGCTTGTGGAAAGCGAGCAGTCTGACCATTGATATCTTGATACAAAGTACATACCACAAACAAAGACCAAATATTTGCCTTGTCATGGTTAAAACATAATAACCTCATTTTCCAAATTTCAAGAATATCTCTTTTTCCTGCTGGATAACATAAAGAGAATGTTGCCCATAATCACACACTTTTGAGAAATCTACCAAAGAAATAAATCACTGGAAACAAAATACAGAAAATTCAGGACCAATAACATACCAAAGAAATAAATAACTGGAAACAAAATACAGAAAATTCAGGACCAATCACTTTACAGTCCCCTAAATCAATCCAGGCATAATGTAGTTCGCATTTGAAAGACATTTTCAGCTAAAGCCCTGAAGAAGAATGGTTAAAAAATAAATAAATAAAAATCCTACCTACAGCATCCTCAGGCCATGGAAACATGAAGAGCTGTTGATAGTTACGGCCCTCAGCTCCAGTCCTGACTACACTGGGTTCTCTTGAGGTAGTGGTTTTGTCCACATCTTTACCCTCAACATTGCCCGCTGATGGGTTGACTGCTACTTAGCAGGCTTCTACCAGGCCATCCTGATCACAAGACACTCAGCAACAACCATGTCTGGGCAAAGTCAATGCCAGCACCTGTGCCCTCTCTCCCGTCCCAGTCTCAAAACACCTCCCTCCTGACCCCCTTACAACAACAACAAAAAGTTAAGACTGAAATCCAGAAAGAAATGGGAGATAGCAGAAGTAAGGCCTGGTATAAGAGCAAACAAACAAAAAAACACTAAAGGGCCAGCGAAACAAATTTTAGTTCTCATCCCACCCACCCCCACCCCCCACAAGAAGTGCTTTTATGTGAGAAATAGTTTATATGTCTACAATGCATATACCATGAAATCTATGTAGCAAAAACTTCCAGCTTGTGAAAGTGTGTGCGTGTGTGTGTGTGCGTGTGTGTGTGTGTGTGTGTGTGTGTATGTATGTGTGCGTGCGCAAGTGTGCATGTGTGAAAGCGTATGTTTATATGTGTATGCTTGCATGTCTTTGTGTCTGTTTTTATGTGTACTTGCATGCACGCATGCATGTACACATCCAAACAAGACTGCATGCATGTGAAAGTGTATGTATATATGTGTATGCTTGCATGTCTTTTGTGTCTGTTTTTATGTGTACTTGCATGCACGCATGCATGCACACACAAACAAGACTGCATGCATGTATATATATATATTCACTGACACCATCCAATGAAGACATTCCTTGTCGTTGCTCTGCAAGTGACCATCAGGTGATGTCATCAGCAACGTCCACAGGGTGTCCGTGTCACTTTTGTAGCTCACAAACGGCGCAATGGCTGCCTGTACATACAGAGATACAATTATACACGCACACACAAACTACACTTAACACAAATATCATAAATGTAGGGAGAAATAAATATTAAAATGCAAATTAATAATACTCACACATTAAGTATGTCAGCTGTTATCAAAATTACTCAGTATTCTCAAATGCCTAGAACTTTCATTGCAACTTGCACAATAATCTTCACTCACAAAGCAAGCAAAACAACACTGCAAATTCTTTAACAAAAATGTCAGAGGAAAAACATTCTACAGAATGAATTTTTAAAAAAAGGAAATCTAAAGAACTGCAATATCGTATACTTTTTATATTAATTTTTGATGACAGTGCACACATCAGCTTTAGAATAACCAAATATAAGATGATCATTATGATTAAGCATGATGATGTGCCAAACAACTGAATGATTAGAGCACTGTGCTCATGATCCGAAACAAGGTATTGAGTGGGTTCTAATCTCCATGATGTATCATCTGTCAAAAGGAGATTTGCACCTTGAGTTAACATCTGATTCAACATCTGGTCCTCAAATTCCTTCATGTGAGACTAAACACCACGATCCGTGCGCAAACACATGCAGAACATTTTGCACACATGTTAAAACTTCATCCACTTTTCTTAGAAGAGTAGGCAAGGTACGGCCTGTGGGATGAATGACACATACCCAGCATGCATCCTGCTAACTGGAGAAGGATGGACTCCACCAGATTCAACTTGCCCATGACACATTGCCTGAAAAATTGAATGCAGTAAAGGAGGAAATAAAGTCCGAGAAGTTGGTCAAGTCTGTCGAGATAAGACATCTTTTCTTTCATCTCTAGTGATGGCACCATTTCTGTAAGAATATTCAAGTATTGCTAGCAGAAGCAGCAATGCCAGTATCTGACACAGTACTCTCTTTTATTAGGCCTTACTTCACCAATGTGCTTTTTTATTTATTTATTTATTTTTAAAATAATAATAAAATTTTTAAAAATCAAACCTACTTCCATAAAGTATTTCTTTATGAAACAAATTTCTATGTTCATAATTATTCAAATTTCCATCATCATCATCATCATCTCTCTCTCACACACACACAAAGAGGACAGTTATCCAAAAAGAGAAAAACAACAACAATAAAGCCACAACTAGACAGACCTCAGAAGGAAAAATCTTGTTTCCGTGATGAACAGGAGTGACGAATGCCTCATCGTAGTCGTAGCAGACGGACATTGGGGTGGTGTTGTAGAAGAAAGCGGGACCAAAGAGGTCGGTGTAGAGCCCATAGTGCTCCACAATGCTGTGGATGTGCACGGGGCCTTGCTCCTTCAGCCACCGCTCTTGCACCGTCTTCAGATCAAGTTTTACTGCAGGAAACAGACATTTGAAAAGTAGTTCAGAATGACTGGCAATGATAAGAGAAAAGAAGAATAATTTTTTTTAAAAGGTATACTGCCACAACACACACACACACACACACACACACAACGCATGCAACACCATGTTTCTACAATGAGACACACCGGCAAACTGTGCAATGCTCTCTTTCTTTGCTTCCTTCCCAAAGATTGCTAGATGCCAACCCACCAATTGCATTCCAACAACCACCCCCCCCTCTCCCCCCCCCCCCCCACACCCCCCAATACTAGGGATCAGCATATTGCAACTCTACTTGCAGCACCAATTTGAAACAGAGTGGAGACAGGTTACCTCCCATCTCTGTAACAACCTCCCAGCTACTGAGCACAATCAGAGCAGTGGGAATGTGGCCTCTAAAAAGAAGCTCTATAAAATCTACTTTTCAACACAGAAGCAAGTCAGAACTACCACCCAAAGAGAGCACCTCACAATTTGCTGGCGTGTCTCATTTTAGAAACACGGTGCTCCACTCATGCTCCTTCTGCAAGTGAGGCAGTAGGATCACCCCCATCACAGATGGAGTAACCACACTCTGCACACAATCTGTATGCAACCTGGAGAGGGATGGGCTCCATCAAGTATGAAAATTAACATACAGTTACTGCCTCAAAGTTTCACTTTCAGTGCAATGCATCAATGACTTCTCAGAGATTAGGGAAAGAAGGCAGATTAATATATATAAAACATGACATTCCTAAATCTCACATTTTCTGTGTCTTGCCGCAAACTCCTGTTTCCCTCTGGCCTTCTTTCTAAGCTTGCTGTCTGTTTCCTTTGGACTTGAGAGTGGGAAGCCAATGTTGACCGAGGCATTGCTGCGTGATGTTTTGACACTTATTTCTGAAACAGAGTTGAGGCATTGCTGTGTGATGTTTTGGACACTTATTTCTGAAACAGAGTGTAAAACCATAGTTTCATCTTGTTTGGTGGTTGTGTGTGTGTGTGTGTGTGTGTGTGTGTGCATGCGTGTGTGCGTGTGTGTGTACATGTGTGTGTGTATGCGTGTAACTGTGTATACACTATACAGTACATGTGTGCATGTTTTAAATATGTTTGAACAACAACACATACTGATTTTATTCTAGAATGACATATGTGAGCATATAAACTTAATCATCAATGTTTGTTAGACTGATCAAACTAACTAGGATGTTTCTTCATACATTCATATCAAATCATAATACTCTCTCTCTCTCTCTCTCTCTCTCTCTCTCTCTCTCTCTCTCTCTCCCTCTTCTCCCTCTCTCTCTGTGCTGAGGGTGTGTGTTCCTGTGCACACACACACACACACATGTACACATCTCTGCCTTTCAATGTTTCATAGCAGATGACCATGACTTCAAATTTTGATTGGATGGTATAATGCCAATGCCATTGGTTACATGTACACATGTGCCATGTGGCTTCAATTAGTTCAAAGGTGGCTTGTGAATAACTTACTATGGTCATACACAATCACAACACACATGCTACTGCACTAGCTGAACCAGGGCAGCTCCAGTGCCTACATAATTGCCAATAGTCCCTGTTGCTCTAGACTTGACTCCAAAACGACCTGCAAGTCCACCCAAAAAGGATGAAGTCCAACAGATTCCTGTCACTTCAGTGTCACCGTATCAGTTGCCATCGGTGGATCCGACAGCCTTACACATTGCACCATCTTAGCAAACGATGAAATGCATTGGGATACTCTACTTATCGAAACTAAAAAGAATCTGCCACGCATCTGTACAGGGTAATCATGAAATATGCTTTGGATTGAAAATGAAACTAAACCAGAGTGAACACAACCATGGCACAGTGACGGAAGAGACATTGCGTTACCATCAAGACGTTGTTGAAATGTTTTGGCACGTGTGGATTGCCTTCTTCGAGACACTGCCCTGTGTCGTTTTCTGTCCTGTTGAACAGACAGCAAACAACGGCCCTGAAGCAACGATTGCCTACTGACGACAGTTGACAATCTCGTTGCAATCATAGCCATGTTTTTCGATGCGCCTGTTTACCGGAAACATACACAAGTCTTTCCCAAGAGCTAATCACATGGGTATGCTAAGATGTTGCTTAATGTCAATATTTGGCCCTCGGCCTTTGTTTTGTTTTGTTTTTAATTTTTACACATAAAAAGAAAAGTAGTTTACAATGAAGTTTGTAATATATAAAGTTTCTGTTCAAGGGGATTTTTTCCATTGACTGACTCCACTCCCCCAAACCCGTTTGGAAGAATAGGCCATTCCTGTTGGTAAGAAGAGATGACCATTTTTGTTTGTTTCTCAAGACCCCGCATGCACACTGATGCCATGCTTAGACATCATCCCAGTAGTCGGAGTGCGGATACCTTATTGGTGCACGGTGGGCAAAAATGGTCGCATATGCAACAATCTCACCATTGTTAAACCTCAGCGCTCTAGCCCAGGAACAACCCCCTCCCCTCCTCCAAAAAAAAAAAGTTACGGGATTTTTTTCCCTCGAATTAACGTTGACAACCTACGGGTCCTTTGGATGAGACTTTATACGGAGGTCACTTGTGTGAATGTTTGCAAAACATCTTGTGCCCTTGCCCTACCACCGTCAATTTTGTAGTAGAGTAGAACAGTTATGCCCGGTGGGATAGACGACGTGAACATGCCTGCCTCAAATAATATTCAGTGCAGTGCCCCAACAACTCCTCAAGGAGTTGCGGGAGAAACAAGTAGGCCTAGAGCCACTGGGGACAAATTTCCATGCACCCTCCCCCCCCCCCCCCCCCCCCCCCCCCCCCCCCCTTTCACCTATTCTGTGCTCCTCCCTCTCAAAGGCTGTAACTTTATCCGGGGCTAGTGATTAATTAAACACAGCATCCTTACAGTACAGCCAGAATCCCTTCACCACTTTTTAAACATGTAAACACACCACCACCAACAACAACAACAACAACGAAAACCAGGGGGGGAAAACCCTCGAATGTTTGTTTTTGTAGGCATTGCTTGAGACACGATTTGCTTGTTTTATCTCATTCACAGCTGTGTAAAGCCTAAATGATCACTGATTTTTCTTAACCTCCCAAAATGTGTTTCCAATTTTTAAAAAACACACACTTAATAATGATTTAAAAAGAAAACTGGGTGTGTGGATGTATGGGCGCACATGTACGTGTGTGGTGTGAAGATACAGTAATAAGTATAATAAAATAAAAATGAATTGAAACTATAAAACCATCACAATGGGTAAAGCAGGAACAGTTATGGTAGCATTCACTGCAGTAGTAGTAGCAGTCACAGCAGAGCAGCAACAGTAGCAAAAATAGTAATGATAATAATAGTAATCACAATAAGGAGGAGGAGGAGGATGATGCTGCCGCCGATGGTGATGATGACCGTGACTTCAACACCAACAATGATGGTGACGATGACGATGATGGGGATGATGATGATAATGATAATCATCATCTTTAACATGATCATGATGATATGATAATGATGATGAATATCATCATCATCAGCGTCATGAGGGGGAGGAGAACGAGAGCGATAACGATGACAACCAGCAGCAGCAGCAGCGGCGGCGGCGGCGGCGTTGTTGTATGAATCCCTACAATAAGATTTTTTGAGTATCTGGAATCAGTGAGTAGTGTCCCCTTTTCAGCTTGTGGCACGGTAGCGGCATGGAAGCTGTCAAGGTTAGGCGAAACGGTTAAGTAATGTTTTGATTTCACGAAACGATCTTCGAAATGATTATTTCTTGCAAATGAAGGTTTTAAGATGCACAGGTCACTTCTGATCATTTAGTTAGTGCCATACTAACTCTCGGTCTCTGTTTCAACGCACTTTCGGTTTTCATGATCACTGATAATATTGCATAAAAAGGTAAACAAAACTGACTTTTCAGACGAAGTAAAATTAGAACAAATATATAAATATAAACCAAGCATGCTATCAAATGGCTTTGTTTAAAATCGAGAGTCAACATTATATCATAAAGATCGTAAAGTTTAGAGAAAAACCTTTGATGAGAAGGAAAATAATGAGCATGCAACTTTTTTGCAAGTCAAGTGTTGTATTCCCACTATTCAGTATTCGTCTGCGTGTGCCTGTTTGTTGTTTGTTTGATTAAATAAATATGGGAATGGTGTTTCAACGTGTAAACATAATATTATGCATGTTGTTGCTTGAAGGAAAATCTGCAGATTTGGCATGGAAATGCAATTAGGGCCAATAATGGCAGTGTAAATAATCTTCCAGAGGGGAATTGAAACCCCTGTAATCACACAGCTCAGCAGTGATTAACTTTCAAACACACTGTACTCCAGCTCATGAATTCTACAGTAATACTGAACTGTTCTGCCCTTTTCCAAACTGGGTTGCCTTCCTGCCTTTGCCTAGTTTTATTCGTTAAGAACAGGAATAACGTCAACAGTAACAATAATTCCAATGTATTTTAGTCCCCAAAATGTAGACTTATTTCTCAAGAGAAGAAGAAAAAAACACACATCAGATCATAAAAATAACGATACAAGGATACTAAGTTATGTGTCAAGATATCTAAAGTTCATGTTTCTTGTGGACAAATGAGACCTGTGAATGGCTTTTTTGGTATTTTTACATTAATCAAAATTATAGATTTGTAGTTGTACATATTGTGTCAGAAAATGTTGCTACTATTTTGTTTTGTTTTTTAATGTCACATTCATTTGCGATTCATCGGCATTATTTTTGTTTTCCTTGCTTTTTAATGACATGTGTATTGTGATCTTTTTGCAGGTTTACTTTGCATGAAAGGAAGGAAGCCACTCACAAGCAACACAGATGCTGATGGCGAAGAAACGCAAAGAGATTCATGAGCAATTGCGGTCTATAGATCCAGTATGCATCACCCATTAATGTTGTAAGAAAAAGAAGTGTGATGCACTCACTCAGCATGTACAGGCGATTGTTTCGCTCCGTGATGCCATTATTAGCATCAAACCATGCTAGTAAATATTCAGAGGGCATTAAAGGAGCATTGGAAAAAAGCTCTAAAACATGTTTTTCTCTTTTGGAATACACAATAAGTCAGCAGTCACGAATGACATACAGCCAGTGGCGCTATTTGAAAAAGGCAGCAAACTCCAGCAGAGGATTGTTTGAGGGACATGTGCGACATCACAGTCAGACAGCTTCATCTGCTAACACTTCAAGCTCAACACCTGAAACTATAACAGAAGTGTGTGAAAAATACCACAGTGTTTTAGATGCTGGTGCATTCAAACCAGAGTCTGTTGTTGACTTTACCACTGCACTTTGTAGTGCTGTGTATTCTAATTTAAAAGTATTACCATGGTTACACAGTGAAAACCATATATTATCGTACCTGCAAATTTTGATGAATGGGAAAATCAGTGAACTTCTAACAGACCCTTTGTACAGCTGTGCCCATTTTCAAAGGATCTGTGATTACATAGAACACGTTGTCGCAGAGATACCAGGCAAAGACTGTCCCTCTGTACTGTTGTCTTTGATATACAGTGGACTAGACCAGAAAGATGCTCTGACTGTCAAACTCCTGAGCAGGTGTTACGATGCTGTCCCCGAACTGAACATGCAGCAGCTGCGAGATTCCACTCACCTTCTGCAGAGTTTTGGAAACCGCGATTTTCTTTTCGCAGAGAAAATCGTTTCACGACTGAAGGAAGTTCTGAGTGCCAGCCCAGAGAACATTCATTTTGAGATCAGGGACATGTGTGTGTCGAATCCTGTTCTGGGTGCCTACATGAGTCAAGAACTGCTGGAAAGATGCATTTCAGTGATGTTGTTCAAGGCAGAAAAGCAGTTTCCCCATCTGGATGTTGCTACCATTGGGTGTTGTTTTCGCTACAGCCGCAAAATGGGATTTCGTGCGGATCGTGAAAATCTCATCAAGTTGAGCGATTTAGCAAAATCAGCTTTGGACAGTTTTACAAAGTATGATCAGTTGCAGACGCACGAAATTGCAGAAGTTTGCCACAATGCCAAGCGCCTAGGCTACTACTCCGGACGTGCTGTGGATCATATGCAGGAGCGCAGTATGCAGCTGTTAAGGGACTCTGGTCACCGTCTTCACATAAGGGAAATCACAAACCTGATGTTTGCATTCAAGCGGAACCTTTCACCTGAAATGAAAAAGGTATTCATGTTATAAATGATTGACATGTGTTTCTATCTTCGCATAATCATAATGTACAGGATTCAGTCATTCACTCATGATGTTGTATTCACACAGATGTTTAAGCACATCTTACATGGATAGTTATGCTTATGTATATGTCTACATGATGTACATTGTGTATGCACTCACGTACATGTATGTACGATGCACACACATGTATACACACACACAAAATTTTACACACACACACACACACACTTACACACACACACTAAAGCTCAGTTTTCATCTAAATTATGTAACATGCTTTATTTTGATGTAGTTGTAAGCTATCAGGACTCAGAAAGACGGTACAATTGTATATCATGAAATTATATTGTTATTATTTCTTATTGTAATTTATTTGCTCTCCTTGGTGTTGCTAATATTATTGTTGTCATCACTGCCATTATCATCATCACTGTCTGTATACATGTAGCAGCAGATTAGAAGTTGTAGTGCTATCGTACTCATTGTCATTATCATTGTTTTGTTTTTGTTATCATTATTGCTATGATAATTATTATTATCATTATTATTATCTTGTTTTATTTTTTTACATCAGATTTTCAGTTTTTTCCTGTCAGCAATATGATAGAATCACACGCATAGTCTTGGGAGTACTAAAGAGGCAGTTATTATTGTCATGATCATTAATACTATTATTGTCACATTTTTCACTGCTATACACAGGAAATCACAGAGCTGCTGTTGAAGAACATGGGAGACGCTGATGTCCTGACACTGTCCAACATTGCTGACAACCTCCTGGAACTGGACTTGACAGATGCCCGCCTGATCGCCTTGTTCCAGCAGAGGGTGCTTGAGAACATCGACAACATATCCCTGTACATCACTCGCCTTGTCAAGGTAACTGGTACAACAGACTGCTTACTCGATGTGCATACCGTCTGAAAATAAAAGTTTGACTTTGATTTTGACTAATGACTTGCTAAAGGTTCTGTGTGGAGCAGTTTTATAGGCTGGTTTGTTGGTATACAGGCTGGATGGTCAGGTTTGCAAGTTTGGATCAGTTTGGATTTGAGATGATTCAGGTGATGGATGCTATAGTATAGGAGTGTAGTTAAGACTGCTTGACTTCAATCTCGCGGGTGTGTGAAGTCATGGGTTTGAATCTTGGTAGCATCTTCTGCACACCTGTCGGCTTTCCCCACTTTTAGCTCCTCTCAGTTTCTATCCATTCCATCCCAGCTAGTGCTAGTTATAGCAGGAACTGATCGCTCTTTGGACTTGGTAAAAGAAAGGGGCTGATTTTAGTACTGGTCCTGGACCCTTGACTGAGTTATGCTGGATTTGCACGCTGTGTCTGGTGGGGATTTTTACAATCTCCCAGGTCAGCTTCAAGTGCAGACCTGCCATTGCCTTAATTCCATTCATGCAGAAAATCATATACACATGTTAAAGGTCCCTCAGTTATTGTCTCATCCAAAAGACTAGCACCCAGACCACCATTCATAGTCTTGTGGACAGGGAAAAAGTTTGGGTTTATACGAGGATTAAACACTTGACTTCTTGTTTTCTAGATCTTTATGTGAGTTAACCTTACAATCACCAATCCTTTTGACACTCATTCTTCAGGATGCCTGGGTCGGTCAGTATAAAATAGCATCCCCACCTTTGGGAAATACTGTGCTAGGAATTCCCTCTTTTCAATCCCTCCCTTTGTTTCTTCCCTATTCTTTTACCTCCTGTTTGTCTATTTTCTGTCATCTTGATCCTTTCTCCTGCCTTTTTCCCCCAGAAAGACTTAAAAGATAACGATGCTCTTCCATGCTGAAGTCAGATCCACTGGGCCTGACTTGCCAGGTTCGTAACAGTAGCATAACGCATTTTCGCTCATATGACAGACAACAATAGTTGCTGTCTGAGCATTTAACAAAAATGAAGAAGAAGAAGAAGAATTCAGGATATTTTGTTCTAAGACATGTCATGAATGAACATTTGCAGCACTTCTTTGAACACTCTTGATAACATTTCAGGTGCTGCGGTTGCTGAGGGAAAGGCTGGACTTTGACGCCGCCTTCAACCAGCAGATCTGCGAGATCCTGCTGCGTCTGCTGAACCGTCGCCAGGGCTTCGACCCGACCTTTGTGGTGGTGGTGGCACAGTTCATCCTGCCCAACATCCGGACCATCATTCCTGCCATCTTGATGGACTGTCTGATGAACATCATCCCGCGATGCAACCTGTCGCTGATGCTTTTGATCTTAAACGGGCTGGAGAAGATGAAGGGTTCATGGTCAAGGTCGCTGCGCAATCAGGTATTTAAAGTAGTGACAGTAACAAGGGGTCATGGTCAGGGTCAAGGGTCTTTGATGATGAATTATGTATGCAGAGTAAGAGTGTTGCACTTGCAATGTGTTAACAGGAAAGATCTTTTGGCCAAAGGTGTCAGATTTGAGCAAGGTCAGTGTGCTGTAAAAAAAAAAAAAAAAGCATTATCAAACCAGTTTTGTCTCAGTGTTAATTACCCTCGAAAAAAATAAAGATTTTCTGAAAGCAGAAATGTTAATCTCAAGTTGAAGGGCTCTTTATCAAAATGAATTAACTCCACTCCCCTAAAAGTCCTTCGGATGAGACTATAAACCGAGGCTCCGTGTGTGAACACACAGAGAACATCTTGCTCACACGTTAAAAACCTGTATAGTCATTGGGAAGAGCAGGCCGTTTCGTGCCGGTACGAAAGAATGACAGTGGTTTTTTTAACAATGCTTGCACACTGGTGTTGTGTTTAGACACCATCCCCAAAGTCTGAAAGCAGCTACCTTAACCTCTTAACTGCCCAGTGCAAGTGCACCCTATATGCCGGGGAATAAAATTCTTATGTACCGCTGCTATGTTCATATCCCTCTTACTCAGAAACTACTACATAAATAGTCCTGATAGTCTACCCAATGACAGTATATATATCATAGATTACTTCGAGGCAAGCTCAAATTAGTTAGCATGATATTTCACTGCAAAATTATATTTAAAATGTAAACATCAGAAAAAAAAAACAATATCTTCATCACCACTGTCATTCTGAGTACCCCCCATCTCAATAACGTCAAACATAAGTCTAGGCCAAATCTCATTCATTGTTTTTTAAATACATGATCTCCTGAATCATATGCGATCGTTTTCTTCACTGTTAGGTAAATCTACAGTTTTATTTGCCACTTTTACAGCTGTGTAAAGTTATTGATGCCTCCAACAAGAAGTGTCAGCCATTTTGAACAAGAACTTCCCAAGCAGTCATGCATAAAAACACAAAATACGAGCTAAAAAACGATCGTTTTTGCCACGGTTTTTGCAGCTGGATGTTGCCAAGCAACAGGAGAGTGATCTCCATTAATTTTGGAGTTCTTTCCCTTCAACTGTAGTCAAGGAAGCAGGCTTGTTTACTTCGACACCCTGGAAATTTTCCGGGTTGTAGGCGTATAGAGTGTACGTTTACCCCGGAAAATTTCCGGGGTAAGGCAGTCTATTGGTTAACATGGTGGGTAAAAACTGTCACACAAAATCTCACCATTGCTGGATCTTGGAGCTCTAGCCATGGAACAACCCCCCTCCCCCTGCCCTGCCCCCATCCCGTTCCCCACCCCCCCAAAAAAAGCCCATAAAAAATGGATAATGATGTGTATTGCTGGATAACTTTGCAGGTTCTGGAGATTCGGTCTCAGATCCAGCAGAACATCGGGGAGCAGATTGAAAACGCAGTACATGCCAGTCAGCTGGCTGAGCTCATCAAAGTAAGTGATTTTTCTCTCTCGGTGTGTGCGTGTGTGTGTGTTTATTTATTTATTTTTTTTTATTCTTTTATATCGAGGATAATGGAATAAGCACTTGTGTGCTTTTTTACATCCAGTCCCTGTGTGTAGGCAGTTTTGTCAATTTTGTCATCTGTTCCCACTGGCACACAATGGCCTACTCTTACGTAAAGCGGAACAGGATTTAACATGTGCGCAAGATATTCTGTCTGTGTGTGTTGTTTTGGATGGTATTTGTGAGGTATATTTTTGTGCCAGTATGTGTGTTGGTATGTGTGCCTGTCACCCCCACCCCCCATTCTCTCTCTCTTCCTTCCCTCCCTCCCTCCCTCTCCATCCTCTGTGAACCTTGCTGTCTCTCTTACAGTGCATATATTCGGGTTTTTTAAAATAATCTGCAGTTAAACATTTGATCATACCTTTACATGTTCAGACCACAATGTTTATTTGAAGGCTAAAATATCCAGTTATACCTTTACATCCTTCGGATGAAACTATAAACCAAGGCCCCATGTGCGAACGCATGCAGAACATCTTGCACACACGTTAAATCCTGTTCCGCTTTTCGAAAGAGTAGGCCATTGTGTGCCGGTGGGAACAGATGACAAAATTTACAAAACCGCATACACACGGGGACTGGATGTAAAAAAAAAAAGCACATGAGTGCTTATTCCATTATCCTCGATAAAAATCATTTTTAAAATGTCATCTGAGCGCTTTGATTTGTTGCTTTACAAGATTCAGCGCTATATAAATTCTATACATTATTATTATTATCATCATTACATGTTCAGTCCTTAATAATGTATGCACGGTTCAGCAATGCATGTTCAGGGGCTCCACATCAAGGCCCAGAACAGGGATTTTGCTCTGCTGGACCACATCATGGACCAGTATCCCAGGCTGACCAAGACCCTGTCCCGCCACGACTACGTCAAATCGCTGCAGGTCTTCAAGAGCATGGCGCATCCCTACTATCACCCTGAGGTGCTGGAGGTGGGTTGTGTACCCAGAGAAGTCGAGACTGTCTTGTTTCGTACGTCACAACAAAGTTTTGTGTTGTTTCAGTCATCATTAAGTTTTGTGTTGTTTCGTTCATCACCAAAGTTGTGTTGTTTCAGTCATCGCCAAAGTTGTGTTGTTTCATTCATCACAAACTTTGGGTGGCGCTGCTCTTGTGGCGACATGCTCTCCCCAGGGAGAGCAGCCCGAATTTCATACAGAGAAATCTGCGTGACTTTAAGTGGTATAAATAAATAAATAAATAAAATAAATAACTTGTGTTGTTTCATTCATCACAAAAGTTGTGTTGTTTCATTCATCACAAAGTTATGGGGGGGCGGTGGTTAAGGTGATTTTGTTTTTATCTATCATGGATTCCCTGAAGTTGGATTGTGGCTACCTTCATGGTAGGAAAAAACCGGTCGCATACGCAAAATCTTACCATTGGTGAACCTTGGAGCTCTAGCGGAGGAACAAAACGAACAAAAAACATTTCATGGAGCTTGTATTTGATACATAGTTAACAAATTATATAAGATGCTGTGTGGAATCATAAGGAGATGATTATGTGTGCGTTTCGCTTTGTATATATTTTCATTGTAACAGATCTCTCTGTGTGAACTGAATTGAATTTTTTAAAAATACATCGCAAACAATCTCTCTCCTAGTAGCTTTGTTACTCATTGCGCTGCTGCTGTGAGAATACTCTCAACATGTGATGATGTCAGGGGCACACTGCAAGTATACTCATGACAGCTTTTCTTAAAGTTGATTGTGAGGAAAATTGATGTCCAGGGCAGCACTGCAGTATCTGATCAAAGGGTATAGAATAAAAAGCTGGTCCTTTGCTGTGTCAGATTTCAAGCCCTGAAACATTGATATCATGGGTGAATACACACACACGCACACACACACACACACACACACATGCATGCACACTTACACACACACACACACAGAGTCACACACACACAGTCACACATACACACACTCACACACACACATACACACTCACACACACACACCCACACATTATTTGCTTTTTCTTCTCTTTTTTATTTGCTTTTTCTTCTCTTTTTTCCAAGTGATTCAATAGAAACAAAGCCCTTACAATTTTTTTGTTTTACCGAAAAGGGGTAGACAGACTTGAAAGATCGTTAATTATTTTTTTGCTTGTTTTCTGTTGCAGGATTTCATCCGTTATGCGCAGAAGAACTATTCTCAGGTGACCTTTTATGGAGTCCTTGACCTTGCCAATGTCGTGGCTCATACCGGCTATCGTCCTCAGAACTTTGACGCTTTCTCTGCTTTCATGGTGCAGGTAATGTGCCTGTCAGACATTGTACTTTCTACTGTGTTTGGTTTCATTGTATGGTTTCCATGTCTTATGGTACATTTTTTTGTTGTTGTCATTGCAAATCCTAGAAATGATACCGCTTTTTAAAGAGAACATTTTTTGGGAGAGTTTGGTACGTCATCTGTATTGTTTTGATTTCAAGACAAGGCATTGACACTGTAAAAACGCTGGTGTGTGCACAGCAGGTTTATTCTGTGGGTGTTGTTTGCTTGTAAAGCTTTTTCTGTGTTTTGTTTATCCTGATATATATATATATATATAATTATATATATGTATATATATATATTTATTATAATTTCTTTATACTTTTTTAAAATTTGTTAATGGATGGTAAATTATGCGAAAGGTCTGATAATTAAATCTATCCCATCCTGTCATTTAATGTTGGGCATTCCCCAGCTTAATGCCTGGGGTGGGGTAGGGTTGGCTGGGAAGCCAGTGCGGAGGGGGGGGAGTCACCCAGAACATGCACTCCATCTTAAGGGGTCACCCAGAATATGCACACTGTCTCGCTCATCCCACCCGGGAATCGTCGTGAGACTATAAATACACTCTAAACAAGAAGTTCACGTGTAGGACAGTTTTCAAACACCTCATCATATAAAAGGTAAAGGTAAAGGAGTCTCATAACCTATAAGGTCGTAGGGGAGCGAGGCGTCAGAGACCTCACTTCTCTAGGGCCAGCATGTTGAGGGCGGCGCCCATCTCCTCTCCCTCGCTGCTTTACCTTCCCTGACCCTAAAGAGGGCAGGTACCCATTTACAGCTGGGTGAACTGGGAGAACTGTACTGAAGCCAAGGCAGGCAAACGGTCACCCATCCAACTGGTAACCACACTCAACGCTGCTTAACTTGGCTGGGGGAAAGCAAGTGCTCCGACCACTGAGCTATCCCGTCCCATCATCATATAGGCAGCTCTATACTCCGACTTCAGGAAGGTCTACGCTATGACACGACTCATCAGGACTGCTTTTGCTCCTCCAACAGGCCTTGGAGGAGGTGATGAAGGAGGACAACTACATCGGGCAGGTCAGCCTGGCTCACTACCTCTCCCTCATGCAGATCTTCCCCGACCACATCCTGGGCCACATCTTCACCTTCGACTATCTGCAAGAGGTGGACACCATCATTGAAAGTAGGGAGGGAGTGCTGTAGTCTGTGTGTGTGTGTTGTGTTGTAGTGTGTTGTGTTTGTGTTTGTTTGTTGTAGTGTGTGTGTTTGTGTTGTAGAGTGTGTGTTTGTCTGTATGTGTGTGTGGTGTTGTAGTATGGTGTTTTCGTTGTAGTAAAGTGTGTTGTAGTGTGTGTGTGTGTGTGTAGAGTGTGTGTGTGTGTTGTGTGTGTGTGTGTGTGTGTTGTAGGTGTGTGTGTTGTGTTGTAAAGTGTGTGTTGTAGTAGTGTTGTGTGTGTTGTAGTGTGTGTGTGTGTGTTGTAGAGTGTGTGTGTGTGTTGTAGTGTGTGTTGTTGAGTGTGTGTGTGTGTGTTGTAGAGTGTGTGTGTGTAGGTGTGTTGTAGTGTGTGTGTTGTAGTGTGTGTGTGTGAGAGAGTGTGTTGTAGTGTGTGTGTTGTGTTGTAGTGTGTGTGTGTGTGTGTGTGTGTGTGTTAGTGTGTGTGTGTGTGTGAAGTGTGTGTGTGTTAGTGTGTGTGTGTGTGTTGTACTTTGTGTGTGTGTGACAGGCTACGTGATTGAAAGCATGGTTGATTAACTCTTTGGTTTGCCCATTTCTGTGAGTCGTTACTTCCCTTCATTTCCACGTTCCAGAAAAGCTTTACTTCCCTTTATTCCCCGAGTTTCTAGAAGAATTAATTTAGGAAAATATGGTACCTAGTTTAAAGTGAAATGACACTAAAATCTAATATTACCAACCCCAAGTATCGTGCACTGTTGTGTTAAAATGTGAATGCAGTAAATATCTTTTGCAGTTTAAAAATATTTATTAATAATTTATTACAATATTGGTGACTCACGGGTGTTAGAACAGGTAAATACAGACAATTCTGTCAAGAAAAATACAAACACGCACGCCTATGTACAAACTGTTTTATGGAAAAGTAATGAAACATGCCTGTGCTTTTCTTAGCAAAGTCCACACCACCGTATTTCAACACATACCCTGCAGGCTATCAGTGTCCCACAGACACTTTCATCTTGATGACTTCTCCACCGCCCTCAAGTGCTATGAAGCCACTTACGTCTTAATGACTTCCATATATTCTCCAGGGGTCCAGGAGGCCTTCCCTTCACAAACACTGACCAGGCCTTTGATCACCAATATCACAAAGGATCAGGGTATCAGAGACAGGAGTAATCAGGATGTGTGTGTGCTGATTATGCTGACCAGCTGCATCCCTGTGTTCTGGGCCATGAAAATAAAGGGAAATAATTAGCCCAAACCAGTCCCTGGCTATCAAGGATAGGATTATTTATTTATTTATTTATATTTTATTCTTTCATTTCGAGGATAATGAAATAAGCATATGCGGTTTTGTAAATTTTGTCATCTGTTTCTACAGCACACAATGGCCTATTCTTCCAAAAAGCAGAGCGGGTTTTAATATGTGCGCAATACAGGACCTCAGTTTATAGTCTCATCTGAAGGACTTTTGGGGGGGGAGCGGAGTCAGTACTGATATTAACTCCTAGGGGAAAAGCCCCTTTGAACGAGATTCGAACCCAGATCAGCAAATCACAATGCACAATGCTGTAACTACCCAGTTATTTATTTATTTATTTATTTATTATTTTATATCGAGGATAATGGAATAAGCACTCAGGTACTTTTTTTTACATCCAGTTCTCGTGTGTATGCGGTTTTGTAAATTTTGTCATCTGTTCCCACCGGCACACAATGGCCTACTCTTTCAAAAAGCGGAACAGGATTTAACGTGTGCGCAAGATGTTCTGCATGCGTTTGCACACGGGGCCTCGGTTTATAGTCTCATCTATACCCGTCCCCTAGGACTAGTGACATTAGTGAAGGCTGTGTAGCAGTGCATGTAAGCGACAGTGGCCAGTCCTGTCCTGTGTGTTGCCAGCTGAGCCCGAGCGGCAGTTGTTCCTGAGGAACCTGATGATGCAGCTGAACCGCTGCATGATTCTGGAGTGCCCCCACCTGGACGTGCCCTGGTTCCACGGGCAGTTCGGCACAAACCCGGAAGAGATGCCCAGAGGACAAGGTAGTGTCGTGTGGTGATCCTGACTCTTCGGTCTGTCTCGTCATGTGCTGGATCAGGATTGTATGGAAGCAGATTTCTTTCCTTTATGTTATGTCTCGGTTACAGAACTATGTTTGTTTATAGGTTTCAGTAACTTTTTTTTTTCTTTTCGTTTTTTTTCTTCTTTTTTTTTCTGTTTATTTTCTCATATGAAGGACTTTTAAGGGAGTGGAGTCAGCACTGATGTTAACTCCAGGAGAAAAAAATCCCCTTGATCTTGGTGGTAGCTCAAACCTGGGATTGATCCAGGCCTTCAGATCGCGAGTGCAACGCTCTAACCACCAGACTGTTCCATTCCCCGTGTCCCCCAGTTTGGTTTGAGTCTGCATCACAGGACTGATCTTTTATCCCTTGTCTTCATACTCTTTCACAGTTTCAGCCAGGCCTGAGAGATACAGGCACTAGTAGTGTTGGTCAGATGATTTGAGCAAGACTGTCCAGTGCACAGCCCTAAGGTGGATAGACACTGCTTGACTGTTCAGTCCATGGCTGGCTTCATACAACCCCTGCAGTTCTCAGCAACATACATACTAGCAGCTCTGGATGTAGATTACAGGAGATCGCCACTTTAGGAGATTGCCACTTTTTACCTTTCACTCACTCACTCACTCGGTCCCATGTCCCAAAGGACGTAGGGGGGACATGAGAGAAGACGCAACAGAGATCTTTTTCCATGCTTCACGATCCTGTGTGGCTAGTAGAAGGTGTTGCAGGGGTTGGGCGGTCCAGTCTTTGATGTTGCAACCCATGATTTCTTTTGGCGGCCTCTTCTTCTCTTGCTTTCGACTTTTACCTTTACTGCTCTTAAATTTCTAGGATTTAGCTTAAAATGGTGTAGCAGATATCATGGGATATTTTGCAAACAGTAACACTCCTGTAAAAATCTTAAACTAGTCGAAAGCTGTCGTTGTTTGTGTCTGTATCTCCTGCATTGCATAGATGCTGTTGGCCATAGTGATACTTTGTGTGTTCACACCTCTGTTGATCTGTGCACTGCTGATTGTGTAGAATCTTTATCCTCAGAGGGCAATGATGCTTTCCTTGTTTTTTTATGTTTGACATTGATTCAAAATGTTTAATGAATTGTGGATAATTTTAGGCAGGTTTCATTTGGGTTTTTAATTGTTGATGATGGAGGAGATTATAAAGACCATAAAAAAGCAACCTTAAAATCACACAGTTTTCTCTCTTTTGTAATGTGAAACTGAAGTTTTATTTTAATGGGCTTTTTTTTTAAAAAAAAGAGCAAAGTAAAGTAAAACAGGCTACATAAGTTTAGGTTTTCCAAAAATCAAATTTGGATTGCTAGAACTGGCAAATTGATGAGTGCCTATTTCATTTAAAGTTGTTTTAAGTGCTATAATATCTTCATTTAAAACCTCTTTACAATTAATGGCACAAACACATTATAAATTTTCTGTTAGTGTATGCTAGAAATATTTAGCTAAAATGATTGCGCATCACACACAAACGCACATCTTTTAAAAGTTCTGTGAAGAATTAGGTTAAATTACTGTTACAACTTGATTCATATTCTGATGAAAGTCTGTACCAGATAGTGTATCAAGTCAAGTCAAAAACACTTTTAACCATCCCATGAAGGGCAATTACATTAGTCAGTCAGTGTGTCTTTATTGGTTTTATTGCAGGTTTTCAGAGAAACATGGCGTTTGTGGATGAAGTGGAGAGTGCTGTTGGAGAGGTGATGCGAGGAATGGAGTGTGTGGGACAGAGAGTTTACAGCCCCTATTACCATCCCATTGGTGAGTTTTATCACATAGTGTGTGTGTGCGCGCGTGTGTGTATGTGTGTGTGTGTATGTGTGTGTAGATTGGACTGCACATGCATAGTTTCTTGTATGCATTTAAAAGCATGCTGTTCGAAATTCTAGGGGGGAGGGGTGTGAGAGAGAGAGAGAGAGTAATGAATCATTTTTGTGTGTGTTTCTATGTGTTAAGGCATATTCTTTAAAGCTCTTAAGTAAAAGCAGGCAAATATGTTTTTGATTTTTGTTGTTATTCTTTGGCTAGAGCTTCGAGGTTCACCAACAGTGAGATTTTTGCATATGCGACCTTTTTTTTTCCCCGCTGATATTTTTTATTCAATTCTGTTTCCAGATTTTGAAATCGTCTTTGACGCCAACGGAGAACCCATTTCAACCTTGGCTCTAAAGCGTCTGGACCCTGAGGAGTTAGGCTTCAAGAGGTGAGGAGACCTGCTCTCTTTGTTGTTGTTGTTGTTGTTTTGTTGTTGGGTTTTTTTTTGGGGGTGGTATCTTTTGCTCATGTATTGTGAGTAAACGGGAACAAGAATGTTGTGAAAAATTATATCATTACCCACTACCTATATATAGTAGTTTATGAAGGAATATGTAATGACTTATATGCTTGAATGAGAAACACTCACAATTCCACACTCACACACACACATACACTCAGCACAAACATCCTCACATGCATGCACATGCACACACACATTCTCTCTCTCTCTCTCTTTCTGTGTGTGTGTGTCTCTCTCTCTCTCTCTCTCTCTCTCCTCTCTCTCTCTCTCTCCTCTCTCTCTCTGTCTTATCTATCTCTCTCACTCTCTCTCTCGCTCTCTTCGTTTACTCACTCTCTTTCTCTCTGTCTCTGCCTCTGTGTCTCTCACTCTCTTTCTCTGTCTCAGTCTCTCTTTCTCTGTCTGTCTCCCTCTCTCTCTCTCTCTCTCTCTCTCTCTATCTCTCTCTCAATGAGCCTTCGGATGAGACTATAAACCAAGGTCCAGTGTGCGAACGCACGCAGAACATCTTGCGCACACATTAAAACCTGTTCTGCTTTTTGGAAGAGTAGGCCATTGTGTGCCAGTGGGAATGGATGACAAAATCACAAAACTGCATACACACAGGGACTGGATTTTTTTAAAAAGCACACGAGTGCTTATTCCATTATCCTTGAAATAAAAGAATATAGAAAGAAAGAAAGCCCTCTACATTGTATATATACACTCAAATCTCCCACATAAATTTAATTCTGTCCCCAAATCACCCTTGTGTGCAGACTGGCAATCCGACTGATCGGTAATCAACAGCTGTGTGCCAACAGTCATCGTCGTCGAGGGATCTACCTGCGCGACAAACGCCACCTGGAGATCCTTGGCTACAGGGTGGAAGAGGTAACTGTGCTCTTTTAATGTCTGTCTTCTTTTAACAATGACAAAAAAATCCATTGTTAGATTTTTTTTCTTTTAGAGAGAGAAAAACAGAAAAAAAGAAAGGGAGGAAACCCTAAACAAAAAAGTGTTGGGTTGTTTTTTTCAAAAGAAAGAAGAAAAGTAGCCAAGCAAAGCAGAATAAAACCCGTAACAAAAATGTATGCATCTTTCTTTTTATATACATAAAAAACAAATCTTTAAAAACCTCTGTCATCCTGTTGTGTTAGGGCTGTTGTATATTTTTTGTCTTGGAAAATCATTGTCATTTACATCTATATGTATTTTTGGATACTTTTTTTCTCTCCAGAATTCTCACTTAATCAAATCCACTAAATGGTACAGAAGTTTCTATATGCTTTATTCATAGATTTCCCAAAATTTACATGCATTCAAATGCACATAATGGGAAAAGAGCTTTCTGTATGCATTTTCAACGATTCCATCAAAATGAGATGTGAACCCACAGCTTCATAGACTGTTGGGGTTAAAGTTCAGTGGTCTTAACCACTCAGCTAAAGTGTCTGTTACGTGTACGTGGGGGACGGGATAGCCTGGTGGTTAGAACATTGCGCTCGCAATCTGACGACCCGGGTTCGATTCCCGTTCAAGGGGGATATTTTCCCCTGGAGTTAACATCAGTGCAGACTCCACTCTCCCCAAAAGTCCTTCGGATGAGACTACAAAACCTAGGCCCTGTGTGCGAATGCACGCAGAACATCTTGCGCACACGTTAAATCCTGTTCCGCTTTTCGTAAGAGTAGGCCATTGTGTGCCGGTGGGAACAGATGACAGAATGTACAAAAACGCATACACATGGGGACTGGATGTAAAAAAGCACATGAGTGCTTATTCCATTATCCTTATTATAAAAGAATAAAATTTAAAAAATAAATAAAATACATATTTGCCGGACACCTACCTCTCTGGGGACGGGATAGCTCAGAGGTCGGAGCACTCGCTTTCCCCCAGCCAAGTTAAGCAGCGTCGAGCCTGGTTAACAGTTGGATGGGTGACCGTTTGCGCACCTTGGCTTTAGTACAGTTCACCCAGCTGTAAATGGGTACCTGTCCTCTTTAGGGTCAGGGAAGGTAAAGCAGCGAGGGAGAGGAGATGGGTGCCGCCCTCAATATGCTGGCCCTAGAGAAGTGAGGTCTCTGACACCTCGCTCCCCTACGACCTTATAGGTTATGGGACTCCTTTACCTTTTTACCTTTACCTCTCTGTGCCCAGATCACTCGCTTACGACTGGAACTCCATGGCGCTGTCGGAGTGGGACTCCAAGGTGACCTTTGTGCGGAACAAGATTTTCCAGACCAAGGACAAAGAGCGGAAGAGGACTCTGTCGACGAGAGTACAACCATGCACCCCTACTGGAAGTGATGGGGGCACAAGTTGAATGATGCTGGCAGAAACGAATGTGTTTTGCTGTGTTTGCTTGCTTGGGAGAATGGTGTTTTGTGGGGGGGGTTGTTGTTTTGTTTTTGGTTAGATTTAGTTATCTCAGGGTTGATTGAGGGTGTCCATGATTTTATATACATGTGTCTTTTGTTAGAGATTTGGCTATGCACTGGTTTGTATTAGGGTTTTTTTTATGGTGTGTGTGTGTAGTGTGTGTAAGGAGGAAGCTCAAAACAGAGAGAGATGGAGAAGGCTCATCAATGTCAAACCTCCCCTGGGAGAAACATGACAAAAAAGAAGAAAAAGTAGTTTGTGTGTGTGTGTGAGTGAGAGAGTGAGCTAGCAAGCGAGCGAGCAAGCATGTGTGCGTGAAAGATTGAGTGAGTGTAAAAACCTGCATTTGTAAGAATTTTGATATCATTACTATGATGATAGATCTTTACATAAGATCACACAAAGCAGTACATTCAATATGAGGTTATGTTTGTTGTTCATAAATTCCTGCTTTTTTGGTGGAATTTTAATCCCATTCAGAAAAAGAACACCAAGAGTTTGTTAACTGAAGTTGTATGATTGAATCAGTTCTAGTTCTCTATCAGTGCCTTCCCTTTGGTACTTCATGCAGGAGACCTGAGTGTTTCTGTCATAAAATTACTTTCCTTTCTATTTTTCCTTTTTGTCATAATCTGATAGGTACTAGGTAGATTGAACTGTTTTGTCTTTTTGCTCAAGTTTTCCTGGGCATGTGTATGTGTGTGGGAGTGCGCCCCCCCCCTCCCTTTGTTTTGAGAGCACCCACAGCTTATTGAAGAGTGTGAACCATGTTTGGTTTGAACTGAGAGGCCAGTGGGTTTAAGTGTTATGATATTGAATAGTCTGAATCCGTTTGGTCCCATAGGAGAGAGAGAGAGAGAGAGAGATATGCAACTGGTGTGTGACTGGAGAATGAAAGCAGAAGTTACATAGTATGTTTGCTGCGCTTCATTTTCAGAGGCTGTGGTGTGTGTTTGTGCATGCGTGCACGCACATGTGGGTGTGTGTATAATTATTGTAAATTAAGTACAGACAGGATGGTGTCAGTTAAAACATGAGCTGCATTGTAATTGCCCCTTCTACCCCCAAACCAAAGACAGCCATTCAAACTGTGTATGAATTTGTGCCTAGGTACTCTGTGCTTTCATTTGTGAGTAATGCCTGGGAAAATCGCCTAAGTAGAACACAAGTCCTTGATTGACTTAAGCACTTTTTCCAGGCCACTGTTGATGTGTATGAAAATGCATTTAAAATCCCTTGATGGGCTGTTTCATTATCAGCAGTATCGCTGTCATCTGGACATTTAGTGTAATGACAATAAACATTTCATTCGTTTCTTTCAACATGTTTTACTTTTGTTTTGAATCCTTTGTTTGACTTCTTGTTTCATGTCTCTTGTGATTATTTTCTGTCTTATCAATTCTTGTTGTGTCTTTTTATCCAAAAATTTTCTGGTGTGTTCTTTCTTTTTTGTTTCATTCCTCGGTTAGAGCTCTGATGTTCACCAACGGTGAGATCTTTGCATGCGCAACCATTTTTGCCCACCATTTAGGTATCCGCATTCCAACTTCAGAGATGATGTCTATGTACAACATCAATGTGCATACTTTTTTCAATATATTTTTTGTAACCTGTCCTTTCACCCTAACATTCACCTGTCCTCTTGTCTAGTAGATTGTCGGGGCACCACTGAAGATTTTGCAACCAGCTTCCTGCAGTCCTTTCCTCCATCCGTTCTTAATGGGACACAATGGACTACTCTTCCAAAAAGCAGAACAGGTTTTAACGTATGCACAAGATGTTCTGCATAAGTTCACACATGGGGGCCTCAGTTTATAGTCTCATCTGAAGGACCTCCAGGGGAATGGCGTCAGTACTGATGTTAACTCTAGGGGTGGAAAAAATCCCCATGGACGGGTGTTTCGATAGTGGCTTGAACACAGGCCGGCTTGATCCTGAGCTGATGAATCCCCACTCAAACACTCAAACCACTAAGCTATCTCGTCCGCCTGAAAACATGAATATCTCCATTTAATTGACCCTCTCCCCTATGTCCTTAAGGAGTTGCTAGGCCTCTGCACTAAAGTGTGCAGACAGTGGGGCATGGGCTGGGTGAACCTGGCAGAGCCCAGTCTTCGCCAGGTAACAGGCTGCATGCTCCCACTGGACTTAACCACAGCACATCAGATGATAATCCAGCCATTATTTTTATTGACAGAATTATCTTGTGTTTTTTTTAATTCAGTGCTAGTTACAGCAGATTTTAAATGTGTTACTATCCCCGATGTCAGAATGTCACTACCTTCATGGGCAAAAATGGTTGCACATGCAAAATCTCACTATTGGTGAACTTTCACAGAGTTCTAGCCGAGGAAAAAAAATATTACAAGAGGGGGGAAGGGATACAGGACAGCCTAGTGGTTAGCGCATTGAGCTTGTGATCTGATGGCCCAGGTTTGAGCTACTCACCAAGGCCCCCTTTCACAGGGATTTTCCCCCTGGAGTTAATATCAGTACTGACTCCACTAGTTGGAAAGTTCTTCATTTGAGACTTATATCCAATGTCCTGTGTGTGAACATATGCTGAAATCTTGCACACACACCTTAATACCCATTCTGCTTATTTGGAAGAGTAGGCCTTTGCGTGCTGGTAAGAATGGATGACAAAATTTGTTTAAAAGCGTATGCACACCTGAGTCATGTTTAGACATTATAAAAAGAAGAAGAGTGTATGGTATTTTTTATAGTGCTGAATCTTGTAAAGCAAACAAATTGAAGCACTTCCCCGTAGTTAGAATGCGGGTACCTTAATGGTGGGCAAAAACGGTCGCATACACAACATTTCGCCATTAGTGAACCTCAGAGCTCTAGTCAAGAAACAAAGAAATGCTGTACGTAACATGGAGGACCAGCAGCATGTATGTATGATTGTCCGTCGTGTCCGACGATGACCTCCAAAACAGCAGAGGGGGCAGCTGCTGTTTTGGAA
Source organism: Rapana venosa (assembly GCA_028751875.1). Taxonomy (NCBI): domain Eukaryota; kingdom Metazoa; phylum Mollusca; class Gastropoda; order Neogastropoda; family Muricidae; genus Rapana; species Rapana venosa. The sequence goes on from CM054143.1 coordinate 33,430,980, forward strand.
ACTGGGCAGAAATTTGATTATAGTGGAGATGACTTGCCCACAGCACATCCCCACTCTCTCGGCCAAGTGGGCATAAGGACAGTTAGCATTGGAGATGCTCTCCAAAGGCCAACCAGCCCCCAGGGCTGCAGCACATAAGGACTGTGCGAGTCAAGCCTCCTAGTCAGAGAGTCATAGTCGATCACTAAAGACTAAGTTGTAAAGTGGAATTCCATGAGTGGGAAAGCCACTGGTCATACAGCCTCTCACTTTGCTGTTACCCCCAGCGTCAATGGTTTAATCAAGACTGTGATAAAGCCCAGGCGCTGACGGCGTATACTGCTGCCTTTATTGCAGAGACTGAGCAGTCCGTCTGATGAACACAAAAGAAAGAAGAAAAAGTAAATGAAATTTGTATAGCGCTATATCTTGCAAAGGCAAATCAGAGCGCTTAAGAAAATGCAACACTGTTTGGAAAAAGGTCACAGGGAACATTTAAAACTGAAAAAAAGGTGATGAGCACAACAGTGTTCATGATAATTGTTTTGTTTGGGATTTGTCGTTCCTGTGCTAGAGCTCCGAGGGTCACCAATAGTGAGATTTTTGTGTATGCAACCTGGGGTTTTGTTTGTTTTTGTTTTGTTCTGTTCCCACATCAAGGTAGCCACATTCCAACTAGGGGGATAATTATGATAGGTAACTGGCCACATTTTCAGTAAAAAGTGAATGGGGCTTTAAGCCTGTGGACAAGATGTTTATAATATAATACAAAAGACTCTTGGGGAGTGGGAGGAGGGCTTGGCATCAATGACTTCTGGAGAAAAAAACAACAAACTGAAAGACCCAAAGTAAAGACAAATCTGCGACCTCAGTTACCATCAGATGGTCAGATCACAAGTGTATTGCTTTCTTCCAGATACAACAATTTAGACAAAAGAAATACACAAACACACACACACCACGCACATACACACACACACACCACACACTTGTACAGCCGTTTCATGTATCAATCATAGATGGTTCATTTACGCTGTTAATGTCAGGGATCACCCTCAGTATTCCTTCCTGCACATGGGGCTGTAGAGGGAGCGATCCTGTCGATGTGGGACCATAAAATTCTGTCACAATGCAGAAGAAGTGTAGAGTATCTATCACACACACGTGTCTGTATAACCCTGACAGAACCTCATCACCTTTGTTGTTCCGCCTGAAGTATTACGTTGATCAAGTTTTGTGTACAACCCTTCAGCTAATCTGGCTGCACACATAATTTTATTTTCATGGAGGGTCTTCCTGGTTGCTGAGATCAAGTTTGTGGCAACAGTGCTTCTGAACTAAAAAGTGCTTGATTGTTTTATTCTCAGATTGAAATCTAACCAAGTGTGTGAATCGCACCCTAGGTGAATTTCTCTGTTTTGAGACCACAAGATATTTGAATTCGAGAAGTTATGGGCTATAACACTTGTTTGAACTTTATTTTTCATTATATTGAGTCCCAGCAGAGTTGTCTTATTTAGGGACTGTAATCAACCAAGCACTACCACTACCGAACAGCTCTTTCAATCGATAGAAGATGTTTTCTTTGAAAATCTTGTGGTATCCAGTTCTCTCCAGAATATCTTTCCTCTAGATCAACAACGCCGTGATATTTCCAGTCTTCGTCAAATCAGTCCTATTTGATTTGCAGTGTTAGGGTCGTTGTGACTTTATTGTTGTTAAGATACAGTCTCTAAAGTCGGTCAGAGGTTCTCAACATTGATTTTGACTGTTCACTTTCCATCCACTGACCGTCGGGGTACCTGTTGTTATAATTATTATTCAGCCTAGTAGGCTTCAGTCATTTTGTGGGACTCTTGGAGTTTCCATTTGGAGATGTTTTATTTGTGTTTTGGGGGGCATAGATGACACGAACTTACCTAGTATGCACCCAGTGCAACCTGTCTGTCTGCCTGTCTGTCCATTCTCTGATAAACACACACACACGCGCGCGCGCGCGCATGCACGTGTGCGCAGAGAGAGAGAAAGAGAGAGAGAGTGTGTGTGTGTGCGTGCGTGCGTGCGTGTGTGTGTGTGATGACTTGAGTATGTGAAGATAAAACAAACAACAAAAACTAAAATCAAAACAAACAGAAAAACCTTGAGCAAACAACAGCAACA
>CM054143.1:33438118-33440618 GCA_028751875.1 Rapana venosa
GTTGTGTTGTGTGTGAGTGAGTGAGTGTGTGTGTTGTGTGTGAGTGAATGAGTGTATGAGTAGTATGTGTGTAGTGTGGCGTGTGTGTTTTCACAGAGGAGAGGGGGGGGGGGGGGGGGGGGAGGTGGTTGCACTTGATTGCTTGCAAGTACGTACATGCTTTCGTTATGATACTGTGCGTGCTCGATAATGATTATGTGCAGAATGGGTGTCCTTGTTGTCCCTGAAAATGGGGGTGTGTGTGTGTGTGTGTGTGTGTTATGTGTGTGTATGTGTGTGTGTGTTCTTTTAAAAAAAAACAACTTTTGATGGTAATGGGATAAGCACTCTTGGGGGGGGGGGGGGGGGGGGGGGGGGTGCACATGGAGATTTGTGAATTGTGTCACCCTTTCCCACCGGCACACAACGGTCTACTCTTCCGAAAGCCAGAACTGGTTTTGGCGTGTGCGCAAGATGTTCTCTGTGTGTGTGTGTGTGTGTGTGTGTGTGTGTGTGTGTGTGTGTGTGTTGGGTTGGAGTGTGTGTGTGTGTGTGTGTGTTTTGGGTTGGAGTGTGTGTGTGTGTGTTTTGGGTTGGAGAGTGTGTGTGTGTGCGTTTGTGCGTGCGAGTGTGTGTGTGTGTGTTGGGTTGGAGTGTGTGTGTGTGTGTGTGCGCGCACGTCGGTAGCGCGCTTTCTTGCGTGTTTTCCTGCATGCAGAGTATCCATCCGTATATGCTTTGACAGTGTGTGTGCACAAAATGGATGGGTATACTTACCGTCCGCGCCATAAGCAACTGACGCAACGCAAGTTGATGTTATCGTGATCGATTGTACCGGGTGGAAGACGATTCCAGCCCCCCCCCCCCCCCCCCCCCCCCCCCCCATACTGTCTGATAATAGGTATGTATGCATGCATGCATACAGAACTGCCTGTGGCCACAGCTGACGTATAATCGGTTACAATCGTGCCCACTCACGTCAGGAGCCGAGTGGACAGATAAGTCTGAATCACATACAGCCTACTTGAGTTCAGCGATTCAAATTTCGGTAGCAACACATGGCTTACAGCACGCAGGTTGAATAATTATGCACGTTAAAGACCCCATGATTTATGCCAGCGCTCTGTGGGTAATGTGTATGTATGTGTGTATGTGTGTATGTATGTAAGTATGTGTATGTATGTATGTCTCTCTCTGTCTGTCTGTCTCTCTCTGTCTGTCTGTCTTCTTCTCTCTCTCTCCTCTCTCTCTCTCTCCTCTCTCTCTATATATATATATATATATATATATATATATATATATATATACATGTGTGTGTGTGTGCGTGTGCGCGCGTGTGCGAGTTTGTGAGTGTCTGAGTGTGTCAGTGTGTGTGTTGTGTAAGGCGAGACAGGCCATGGTCAGACATTGTACATTCTATGCCGGCGCTGTTGTCAGTCGTGTAGTGATGACCAGCAGATGCCAACATCAAATATGGGCAGAGTGAAGCCATCCATTCCTACAGTCCATCAGAGATAACATTATCTTAACTACCGGGCATATGGGGGATTTTCAACATAGGTTTCAGCGGTGGACAGGCAGCAAATGGGACAATGCTACGATAAAGGGGAAAAAAGTACACCCAGAGTACGCAAGTGGTTGTTGACATGTAAGTCAACATGTAGGCTATGCAAGAAACCAAACAAACAAACCAATAAAGCTAAACAACAACTGCAGCAAAACAAACAAACAAACAAAACAAGAAGCACCAGTTTCCCCCAAAAAACAACAACAACAAAACCAAACAAAAACACCAAGCAAACAATCAACCAAACAAACATGATGGCTAGGCTGACTAATTCAGATTGCATAATAGGCATGTGTCTATACAAACGCAGAGACGTACACACGTACGCACTCAGGTGTGGATAAACACGTATGCGTGTTTATGCACAGTATGAACATACAAGTGCATGGATGCTCACATCAGTGAGTGCACGAGAAATCGAGCGCGTGCACGCACGAACACACACACACTCGCACACACACACACGCACACACACGTGAAGACAATGCATTACTTCTTTTTCACAGCGATGATACACAGTTAGCGTCAGTTTATTGTTTTTCCCCTCATGTAACAATTCTGCCTTTAGCACAAAATCGATACTATACAAAGAACACAAATAACTCCCTGGATATTATGTTATGATCTTATGATTAACTGACATTTTATTTTGTGTCTGTGCAGCGACTCGGCAGACAACTGGCTTTCGTGAAGAAAAGCTAAGGTCAAGCTTTTCACTGGAACAGATAAGAAACAAACCGGGGAGAAAAAAGACTGTCAGAACAGTGCACCATTGAGTCAAGAGGCCAGAGATAAAATCAGCAGACGACGGCCCGGAGAAAAATCCCCGCAGCAAAGAAAATCAGAGGGAAGCAACACCCTTCTCCCAACTTCCAATCAAAACATCTTTAACAAAAAAGAAGTTTATTGTGACGCCCAATCAAAAGGCAATTAGCAGCTATAAACTGAGTGTGA
>CM054143.1:33450618-33463118 GCA_028751875.1 Rapana venosa
ATTTAAAAAAAAATTTTAATCATTGACTAGAGCTCTGAGGTTCACCAATTATGAAATTTTTACGTATGCGACTTTTTTTTTTAACCAATCATTTAAGTAGCCGCATCTCTACTTCAGAGATATAAATTTTCTTGATGTGAGTGTCCATTAACACGATGTAGGGACCCTTTAGATCATCTCCAGTTTGTAACTAAAAAGGGCACAAGGTATTCTTACAATCAGAAAGAAAGTAGTATAATATGGTTTAGAAATAAGGAAATGACATGCGAGACTACATAGGTGGGTTGTTTTGTTGTTGTTCTTTTGGGGGGAGGGGGTGATGGCGTAGGGGGGGGGGGGGGGGGTGGGCGTAGGGGGGGTGGTGGAAAGTTGTTTTGGGATTGTTTGTTTTGCTTTGCTTTTTTTTTTTTTTTGGGGGGGGGGGGGGGATGCTGTTTGTAGCAAGTTCCCTTTAGAAAGGTTTCAGCCTCCAGAAAATTATGTTTATTTTGCTGATATGTTGACAAAGTAGCCTGCATAGTTCAAGGCTTCTGAGTATCTCCAGTAATTGTCTGAAACAAACAATTAAAAAAAACACACCCAACAATAGTAATAATGTTTATAACACAAAAACGCACCCAAATCATAACAACAACAAACAAAAAACCCCAAAAGTCAGTGGACTTAGAAACATTAATCAAAAACATTAATCAAACATACTGTATTTGCTTTTCGTGTTTTGTTTTGCTTTGCTTTTTAGTTCTACCTTTTTTTTGTTTCATCCCCACAGATAATCTTTTCCCCTAAAGTTGTTTAAAATTGTAGGGTTAATTGATTTTTCGCACCCTTACTTGATATCCTGCATGAGCACACACAGAAAGAGATTTCAGGCACTGGCAGGTCTGCACTTAAAGTTAACACGGAACAGGAGATCGTAAAAATCCCCACCCAAAATTCAACAGAAGATGCTACCGAGATTCAAACCCACGACTTCATGGACCCGTGTTATAGAGATCAAATGCGCAATCCACGCATCTGTTACGTCCGTCATTACCATACTTTATTACCATACTTCATTATCCTTACCTTAAAATGCGTACATTGTGCTCCCAGAATATATATAGTAATCGGCTCAAGTCAGTAAATCATTGAAAAGTTGGAAGTCAGTGGAGTAGATCTACATTGAAGAGCTGTTGGTAGCGGGGAAACAGCAAGCTTTATTTTGAAAGACAAGGATCCGTTGTTTTAAAGCCTGATGTATTTATTACGTGCTTGATCAAGCAACAGTTTTGTTGTTGTTTTATTCGTTGTACTCACTTAGTACAAAAGAATATATTCACAATTGTAGTCCGCGCGTGCGTGCGTGCGTGCGTGCGTGCGTGTGTGTGTGTGTGTGTGTGTGTGTGTGTGGTTTTCGCTGTCCTATACTGTTTTGTGTTGTGTAGTATTTCGTTCTGTTTTGTACCACCCTGTTGCGCTGTGTGCTCTATGTATAATATTTGCGTGCGTACGCCAGTGCACATACGTGCGTGCGTGCTTGCATGCGTGTGTGTGTGTGTGTGTGTTACACGCACAACTACGCGCGTATCCCTGTTAAACAAATGTCAAGAGATTTTGTATGTGTAGTTATATAATATATCCATGTGGACGACGAATAATTTTTCAGTTTCATTCTGTTATTTGTCTGATAGTTTTAGGCGTATTCAGGATTTTTACAAAAAAAGTTTTTTCTATGGTGATGTGTGGACTTGGGCTTCATGAACACAGCCGCACAGGAGGTGGAACAATCAAGATGGAAAGAAATAGGTTAAAGCGGGGAAGAGGAGGGGGAGGGGGGGGGGGGGGGGGGGGGCGGGGGCAGAAAGAAAAGAGGGAGCTGATGTCAGCTAGTTGACACTAATTATCATATCTCTGTTATATGGAGTGCAACAAAACTAGACCATTTTGCGACATGTCGAGAAGAATTTTGGCGAAAGGAAAAGAACGATGATCAAGGAAACGAAATTTGCTGTAAACCATACATTTATGAATGAGATTCGGTAGAAGGAACAAGAAAATTAAGTAGCAAGATAAACCATAAAATCAATGACTGACGAGCTACAGAAAGGAACAAAACGATCACTTGAAAAATTAATGTCAGCTATTAATGACTAAGACCGAGAGACAGATAGGCTTAAACACAAAGAAACGCATCAGTAATGTCATTCAAAGCAAAGCACACAGATCTATTTTTACTTTGTTGAATTTGCGTCTTGGGGCTGTTGGGCGGGCCTGACTTGTCAGGTGTTTAACGGCAGCGCAACACATTTTCGCTCATAATATAACAAACAAAAATATTTGTTGTCTGAGTGTTCGACGACGAAGAAGTCTCTTTTCCCTTCTCTGCGTTCCCCCGAGCGGGTGGGGTACATAGTTTTCTAGTACATAGTTCCTGGTCTTTTTCTGTGCTTGTAACGCTGCAGGAGGTCTGGATAGTAGTACTACATAGCATATGACACATATATACACAAAGACAACAAGCATAAGCCAGAGAGCTGACACAGAGACTTAGCTGTACAAGATTACGACAACACGTGAGCCATCACTAACATCTGTTACCTGTACTGACGATTCTCAGCTGCGCAGTTTAAGAATTCATTTTGTTTTTGCATTGCAGTGAGCCTGCTGGGTTGAAAGCATGAATCCTTATGTTGAATCACTTTAGATCACATAGATTTTTCAGTCCTTACGTTGAATCATGTTAGATCACGTAGATTTTTCAATCCCTACGGTGAATCACTTTAGATCACGTAGATGTTTCAATCCTTATGTTGAATCACTTTAGATCACGTAGATTTTTCAATCCGTATGTTGAATCACTTTAGGGCACATATATTTTTCAATCCTTGTGTTGTATCACTTTAGATCACGTATATTTTTCAATCCTTACGTTGAATAACTTTAGGTCACGTAGATTTTTCAATCCTTATGTTGAATAACTTTAGGTCACGTAGATTTTTCAATCCTTATATTGATTCACTTTAGGTCACGTAGATTTTTCAGTCCTTATGTTGAATCACTTTTGGTCACGTAGAATTTTCAATCCTTATAGTAAATCACTTCAGGTCACGTAGATTTTTCAGTCCTTATGGTAAATCACTTTAGGTCACGTATACCTTTCAATCTTATGTTCATCACTTTAGGTCACGGATGCCTTTCAATCCTTATGTTAAATCACTAAAGGTCACGCGCACACTTCAATCCTTAGAATTAATTACTTAAAGTCACGCATACATTTAAGTCCTTATGTTAAATCACTTTAGGTCTAGTGTACCTTTCAACCCTTAGGTCAAGTCGCTTAAGGTCACGTACACATTTCTAGGGCTAGGAACATATACATTTGCTTTCTTCTGATAGGATGTGTTTGAGCTAAAACTATACTTTTCTTAAAATATGCGGAAATTAAAATCTACAAAGTATAGTGGGGGGGGGGGGGGGGATTTGTATCTGAAGTGTGTATGTAATGCTCCAACAGGCAAGTTAGGAGACAGCAGTATTTTGCAAGTTTCTCAGTGCTTATATATGGGTTGTTGTTTTTTTGTGCTTTCATATTTTGTATTATTCAACACTATTATTCATTTCTTATGACAGCTGCGTAAACTACCACTGCAAATCTCTTCAGTCACAGAATTTTGTATAAAGTCTCTGTCACAGGTTGAATAAGAACAGGAAGATGTAAGCTTACATAAGCCCGACTTTTCGGATTGTGTCTCACACACGACAACAAAAAAATATAGACGAAGGACATGGTGTAAACGTATGACATGGCGACAGTCAGAGTGGCAAACTGGAAGAAATAATTTCAGAACTAAATAGGCCTTCAATAACTAGTCAGTGAAGGAGACCAATAACTAGTCAGTGAAGGAGACAGACGGGGAAATAAACCCATAACTGACTACAGGTGAATAATGAATACATAGTTGACCACATGAAATCAATAAACACATAATTGACTACAGGGGAATAAACCCATGATTGATAACAGATGAATAATGAATACATACTTGACTACAAGATAATAACAAAGACATAATTGACTGCAAGGTGAGTAATGAATACACATTTGACTACAGGAAAACACTGAACACATAATTAACTACAGGGTTATTAATTAATACATATTTTACTACAAAGAAATGATAAAAGCACAATTGAATGCAAGGAGAATGACAAACATATAATTGACTGCAGGAAAAAAATACCAAACACATAATTGATTTGCGTGCATAATGTTCTTTGCTAAACCACAAACAGCTGGTTGCTTTTTTTCTTTTGTAAGTGTACAACAACGCAGACAAAAGACGAACGAACGAGCAAACATGGAGACTTCAGAAAGCTGACTCAAAGTTTGCAGAAGACAAAAGTATACACAGCTCTGGGCGATAGATGACCTGATCTTGAGCAGCTGTTGCTTACAACGCTGTTTCCCACGTACAGAGATTAGGGTGCACTCATGCTCCATGTATGTATACGTTGCTAGAGGCATGTAAAGCACAAACAATGATATGCATGTGCAACACATTTGGGTGCACATTTTTAACAATATTCTGTGTGTCAGTTTGGAAATATAATATGTTTCCTGTTTCATGACCGAAAGACAATTAATAATAATGTATGGAATTTATATAGCGCTGAATCTTGTAAAGCAACAAATCAAAGCGCTCAGATTTTATTTCATACCACTTTAAGTCATGGCAGATTTCTCTCCGTGAAATTCGGGCTGCTCTCCCTGGGGAGAGCGGGAGAACGCGTCGCCACTTAGCGCTGCGCCACCCTTTCACCCTTTTTTTTTCTTTTTTTTCTGCAGCTGTATTTGTTTCCCTATCAATTAACACTACATTCCTTATTTTGTTACAATACCCTTCCTGTTATCTACAACTTATGTACATTAACTATCGAGTCGAGATGTCCAGGATGTTAAGCACAAACACTTTACTGCAGATTCCTTAAAAATCCGGTTTCGTTATGTTTTACCGGGTAACATTTTAAACTGTAGGAAATCGTGCATTTGCATTCTGATACGAGTTAGCATGTCACAGTCACTACGAACAATGTTGGTTTTGAGGATTCTGGTATTGATTTTAACCCCTTTTATGTGTCATTTATGTGGTTTCTCCCACAACACGGTGACAGTCCTGGGTTGACCCTTATGGTTGGCCAGGGTGTTGATACGAGAAACGACAGAAGAAGAGCTGGTTTGAATCTTGTTTTAATCTGTATAATTATATTTTTCGCTACATTAGAGCCAAACCAGGCTATCTCCAGTGCGCCCAGTGACGGACATAACCTGGTTTGGTTCTAATGTAGGGTTATGTTGTTGCACAGTTTCAATATGAGATTTAACTTTTAACCACTTGACAGCCTTTATATGGCGTCTGTGGTCGGCGGGGCTGTAAACAGTATGATTGGATTGGATTGGATTGGAACTGTCAAGATTATTGCTTGGCATAAAATGTGTACGAAAAAATCTGTCATCGTGGAAATAGATGATGATGTTTTTATTCACTGACAATGGTGTTTCTGTCAACTGAAAACGACTTAGAACCGATAGTTATAATGTAGGTTGTGCGAAAGAGAAAATAATGTTGGAAAATGAAATAGAATTTCAATGACAAAACTGGTATTGTTGTTTTTTTCAAGAAAGAAAAATTTATGTCATGCTTTAGGAGGGGGGGGGGGGGGGGGGGGGGGGGGGGGGGGGTGGTTGTTTCAGCGGTTTCTTAATGGATATTTGTTTGTGACTCGGTCTTTCGTAGTTTTATGTTACGTAAGTAGATAGTGATTATTTTTACTGTAAATGTTTTGTCAATTGTAAAACCCCAGAGAATGGATTAATCTCTAATAAAAACCGATTCAGAGCAGCAATAATAAAAGAAAAAACTGTACAAATGAAATGGGGGCAAAGAGAACCGTATGCTTAATAAAACACATAGTGTGTCTTCTCTCATATGTTTCACCAGAACCCAGAGCATTTGTGGACGTGTAACTTGAAAAGTTTAACTGTGTGACATTAAAAAAGAAAAGTGACACTGCTTAACACTAGCCTGTATATTACAAAATTGATGTGCAGGGTATATAAAACTGAGAAGGAATATTTCTCTGTAGTTTGATCAGAAATTATCTGGAGTTACCATATTATTTTATAAGCGAGATACGTGTAAACTCTATATATTCTTCAGTACCCCTTTGTCATCACTGCCGTTTTTGTTCAGAGCTTATCTGAGGCAGACAATATTCTCTCTTCGTGTCGCTGTCTCTCTTTGTGTCTTCGTCTGTCTGTCTCTGTCTTTCTGTCTGTCTGTCTCTCTCCATCTATCTATCTATCTATCTATCTATCTGTCTGTCTGTCTGTCTGTCTGTCTGTCTGTCTGTCTGTCTGTCTGTCTGTCTGCCTGTCTGTCTATCTATCTATCTGTTTTGGGAATTATATATTGGATATTATCTTTGAAATACACACACACACTCTCTGTCTCTGTCTCTCTCTGTCTCTGTCTGTCGTCTGTCTGTCTGTCGTCTCTCTCTCTCTCTTCTCTCTCTCTCTCTCTCTCCTCTCTCTCTCTCTCTCTCTCTCTCTCACCTTTTATCGTTTTGCTTATAGTTATGGTGTATCCTGATGAAGGATTCATATTTTATATCTTCAATACTTATTGGACTTGTCCTCTGTACTTAAGTCTTAATGAGTGCCCTATTTCAATATCTTATTGTTATGTGTAACAAGTGTATGTACCATTTGACAATGTGTAGATGTTTATCTTTATGACTTATTAAGTTTGGTTGTTACTCTTCTTGGTTTTGTTGTTGTTGTTTCTGTTTCTCTTTTTTTCTTCTTCTTTTTGTTGGTTTGGTTTTTCTTTCTCTTTTGTTTGTTTGTTTGTTTTGGTTATGGTTTTTTCTCTGGGGGGTGGTGGGGGTGGGTGGGGGGTAATGGGGGGTGTTTTTAGGGTTTTCTTTTATTAGTTTGCTTTCGTGGGGGGGGGGGGGGGGGAGGGCTGTTTTGAAAAGGGTTATTTCCCCATGTTTCTACTGTGAGACTGTATAAGTGTTGGGTTATTATTAAGATGTATCCCTACGGGCGGGGACTGGATGTAAAAAAGCACATGAGTTCTTATTCATTATCCTCGAAATAAAAGAATTTGTCATTGTCATTGTCTATATGTCTGTATGTCTATTTATCTATCATGTACCATTTAGAATTGGAAATATTTTTCAGGTAGTTAAATATCAAAACTGTCTTTTCTTAATGCAGCTGTCGTCAGAAAATAAAACATTAACAGCCGGAGTGGCCGGTTTTTCTTTATTTTTCTTTATCATGCTCAAACTAAACATTTTGCTATGAGACGACGGTATTTTTTGGATTGTACAGTTTGTGTGTGTGTGTGTGTGTGTGTGTTGTGTGTGTGTGTGTGTGTGTGTGTGTGTGTGTAACTCTATGTGTGTGCGTACGCGCGTGTGTGTTAGTGAGTGCGTGCGTGTGGTGTGGTGTGATATATCGATTTTCTTATCTCTTGTGCTGTATATTTGTGTGCGTGTGTATATTTTACATGTTTGTTCGCTCAATGTGTTGTGAAATTACGAAATGTTGATATCTTTGTCCTTGTAGGTGTCCGTCTCTTAAGAGCTTTGTTTCTTTGTCTCTGTCAGTCAGTGTGTCTGTCTTCCTCCTACTCCCCTCTCTCTCTCTCTCTCTCTCTCTCTCTCTCTCTCCCCTCTCTCTCTCTCTCTCTCTCTCTCTCCTCCTCCTCCTGCTGCCCCCTTCCCTCTCCTCTCTTCTCACCCCCCCCCCCCTCTCTCTCTCCCTCACCCCATCCTACTCAAGTCCTACCACCACTCCTCATTAGACAAAGGTTCCCCCCTGCTCTCCAACTTGCATTCTCATGACATTTTCAGGTCGAGACTTCTGTGTATGTGTGTGTGTGTGTGTGTGTGTGTGTGTGTGTGTGTGTGTGTGTGTGTGTGTGTGTGTGTGTGTGTGTGCGTGTGTGTGTGTAATACATACATACATACATACATATATACAATATACATACAATATACATACATACATACATAAATACATACACACATACATACATACACACATACATACATGCATACATACACACACACACACACACACACACACACACACACACACACACACACACACACACACACACACACACACAACAACATACATACATACATACATACATAACACCAGGCCTATGCTAACTATCGATCCCAGGGAAGATAATTGCCTACTTATGATAAACGGCCTAATTTGAGTCGGCACGCATACATGCACGCACGCACGCTCTGAGGTGGCCGCAGGGATTGCTGTTGACTCTTACGGCAAGGGTCAGTGGTGGCCAAAATTAGAGCTATTAATCGTGAGGACTGGTGGGCTTGGGGAGAAAATAAAACAACACGGTTTACGTTGGCGTTTGTGGTCAGACGCGTTCTGGTACTGATAGGCTGTGTATAAGTGGAGTGTAGGAGGAGAATGAGGGTTCGTGGGTGGGTGTGGATAGAGATTGTAGAAGGGGTTGGGTTGGTTTGGTTTGTACGTTCGCTCGAGCGAAATCGCATACATAGACATACTTCTCTACCTTCTCTCATTCCCCCTCCCCCCCCCACACACACACACACGCACGCACGCACACACACACACACACACCACACACACACACACACACACACACACACACACACACAGCTCAGTGGTCAGAGCGCTTGCTTTACCCAAGGTCCCCATACAAGATCTACAGGAAACACTGGTGTTTTGACATATTATACCACAGATCTTTATCATATGGGAGTAGGATAGCTCAGTGGTCAGAGCAATCGCTTTCCTCAAGCTAAAGGTTAAGCAGCATCGAGCGTGGTTACCAAGTGGATGGGTGACCGTTTGCACGCCTTGACTTCAGTACAGTCCCACAGCTCACCCAGCTGTAAATGGGTACCTGCCCTCTTTAGGGTCAGGTAAGGTAAAGCAGCGAGGGAGAGATAGGCACCGCCCTCAGTATGCTGGCCCCTTGAGAAGTTGAAGTCTCTGTTACCTCTACTCCACAACGACCGCATAGGTTATGGGAACACCTTTACCTTTTAGATAGATGGTAGACAGTAGTGGATTTAGAACAGCATATTACATTTTTAGAATATCAGAATTCTGCGTATATATACTTAATTTACGATATTGTAAAATCTAATTTTCGTGTACAAGAAATACTTTCAGTGTTTGTTTATGAATTCAGAATAGTTGTAGGTTTTTTGTTGTTGCTGTTGTTACTTTTGAATTCATTTTATGAAACGACAAAGAAAACCTGCTTTCAAACTCTTAAATAGAGCGTGCAGACGCATTTATCTGCTGATGATTTAGCAGATTAGTTCCAAAAAGCCCAATAATGAAAAGGGGCCCAGCAAAAAATTATCAGTGAGCTCCTGTACTTGCAATACAGTGTTTTACGAGTTCAGACTATATTGTCAGTCATTATTGTTACCTGTCAATGCTTCATACCGCTGATCAAGAGATGAAACACACAGTTGCCATTTGGGGGGCATAATAATGCTTCACCTTCACCTATCCCATAGTCTTGTAGGCCGTTGGGGGCACCACTGAAGAGTTTGCAACCAGCTTCCTCCACTCCTCTGGGTCCTTCGTAATACTAAAAAGAAGAAAAGATCTTTGGGGTTGTTGTTTTTTTGTAATAAAGAGAGAGAGGGAGAGAGAGGGTAGGGGGGGGGGAGAGTGTGAGAGAGAGAGATTACTTTTTAAAATGATATTAACTTTGTGACCCTTGTTTTCCTTCTGCTATTTAAACACATTTTAGCACCCGCAAAAACAAGAAGAAAATGGTCAGGTATTGATAGCGAGAATTCTCAGTGAAAATTAATAACGCTTTTCGTTTTCGGTGATGCAAAAACACCAGCGGTAACTACTGCCAATCCCTTCACAGTACAGGATCCACCACACACGCAAGCAAGCAAGCAGGCGCAAACACCCCCCCCCCCCCCCCACACACACACACACACTCTCTCTCTCTCACTCACACATACACAACACACACTCACACCACACACACACACACCACACACACACACACACACACACACACACACACACACACACACACACTGAGAGCTTAAGCAGATTCATACAGATGGATACCATAATTTTCCCGCAACTGGCATGTGGTAACAGATGGAAAATAAAATCGACAACAGGGTAGGCAGATGGTGTGAGGGTGGGTGGTGGGAGGTGTGTGTGTGTGTGTGTGTGTGTGTGTGTGTGTGTGTGTGTGTGCTGTGTGTGTGTGTGTGTGTGTGAGGCAGGGGAGGGAGGGGGGAGAGATAGACAAGAAGCAGGTAAAGTAAAGAAGTGGGATGAAAGAAAAAAGATGGAAGATGAACAGTCTTAGGTCTTACACCAGCTGCTCGATACTGGCATAGAGATGTGATGGTTATCAGTTAGAGACACGAGCTGATATTATGTTTGATATGGGGAGAAAATGAGAAAGTCATTGTGGGATTGGAGGGCAGGATAACTTAGTGGTTAGAGCATTGGTCTAGAGGTAGTGCGCCTGTCTACAGAGCGAAAAGTCCGGGTCGGAAGCGCGTAGTGGTTCGAATCCCGTTTGGACTCGAAACTTTTCCCCCATCCACTGGACCATGAGTGGTGGTCTGGGTGCTAATCTTTCGGATGAGACGATAAACCGAGGTCCCGTGTGTTACACAGAATTATTTAGCGCACGTAAAAGAACCCACGGCAACAAGAGAGTTGTCCTTGGCAAAATTCTGTAGAAAAAAGCCACTGTGATAGGGAAACAAATACAATTGCAGACAGAAAAAATGGGTGGCGCTGCTCTTGTGGCGACCCGCTCTCCCCGGGGAAAGCAGCCCGAGTTTTACTCCGAAAAATCTGCCGTGACTTAAAGTAGTATTAATAATTAAAAAAAAATAAATAAAATAAATTGCGCTCGTGATCTGATGGCTTGGGATTGAGCCTATCACAGAGGCACCCATTCAAGGGGTATTTTTTCCCCTCTGGAGTTAACATCAGTACTGACGCATCTTCCCCGAAAGTCCTACGGATGAGACCATAAACCTAGGAGGTCCCGTGTGCGAACGCACGCATAACATCTTGCGCATACGTCAAAACCCCGTTCCTTCTTTCGGAAGAGTAGGCCATCGTGTGCCAGTCAGACTGGATGCACACTGGCGTCATGTTTAGACATCATCCACGAAGTTGGAATACGGCTACCTTAACAATGGGCAAAAACGGTTGCATACGCAACATTCTCACGGTTGGTGAACCTTGGAGTCTGAGCGAGGATGAAAAAAAACCGACAAACCTCCCCTAAAAAAAAAAAACCACCTACCAACCCCCCCCCCCCCCCACATAAAAGAGAGAAGAAGAAAGTGTGAATGTGTGGCCCGCGCGCTCCCCCGCGCGTACTCTGTTGCCTACTACCTAAAGGGAACTGGCTATGAACATGTTTCTTTCAGTCTCCTCCTCTTCTATGAGGCTTCCATGCTGGCATCTGCTTTCGGGATCCTTTGGCCACCTATTGCTAGCTACATTTCTGACTCTCTCTCTCTCTATCGACTCCAGAGTGTTTTTTCCCGATGCGGCCGCATGTTGGTCTTTTTTAAGTCTCTTCTTCTTCAAAGGGATTTTAGGAAGTCTGTTTCCGAGACAGAAACGGCAGATATGCAAAAAAGAGGTAAGGTTTAAGACGAGAGGCAGGAGTATGTTGTGTGGGGGGCTGCGGGAGGGGGGGCGTTGGCATGTCTGTTATGTTAGCCTCTGGTAATCAGGCTTGCGTGGTAACTGCTATGTTTTTTTAAAATCCGCGGCTAGAGCTATGAGGTTTACCCGTGGTGGCATTGTGTGTATGGGACCATTTGGCCACAATTAAGGTAGCTACATTCCGACTTGGGGATGACATCTAAATACGACACCAGAGTGCTTTTTTTTTTTATTTGGGGGTAGGGGGGCTGTGGGTTTGTTTGTTTCAAAATACATTTTGGCATCTGTTCCTACCGACACGAAACGGCAAACTTGTCCAAAAAAAAAAAAGGTGGTACAGGTTTAACGTGTGCGTAAGATGTTCTGTTTTCGTTCACACATGGAAACTCAGTTTATAGTCTCATCCGAAGGACTTTCGGGGGAGTGGAGTCTGCACTGATGTTAACTCCAGGGGGGAAAATCCCCTTGAACGGGCGTCCCGATGGTGGCTCGAACCCAAGCGGTCAGATCGTGAGGTCAACGCTCTAACCACTAGGCTGTCCTGTTCCCGGCCGACTGGCAATTTCGAACGAAATCGTCGCAAGTGTATTTCGCGCAAATTCGTGACGGTCGACACCTGACCTGGATGATATCGTGACAAAGAACAATTATGGTCTCTTTGCCGTTTCAATTCTTAAAATAATCATAAACGTGTCAACGTTTGGGATGTTTTGCTTTTAAATGGTGTGTGTTTGCGAAACTGTTATGATTATCT
>CM054143.1:33468118-33620618 GCA_028751875.1 Rapana venosa
CCCCCTCTCTCTCTCTCTCTCTCTCTCTCTCTCTCTCTCTCTCTCTCGCTTCTCCTCTCCATCTGTCTCTGCTTACTGATCTGTCTCTCTCTATCTATACTCTCCCTCTCTCTACTCTTCTCTCTGTCTCTCCCTTCTCCCCTTTCCTCCTTCGCGTCTCTCTCTCCCCTCTCTCTTTCTTCCCTTCTCTCTCCTCTTCTCTCCTCTCTATCGTCCCCTCTCTCTCTCTCTCCTCTTCTCTCTCTCTCTCTCTCTCCTCTCTCTCTCTCTCTCTCTTCTCTCCCCTCCTCCTCTCTCCTCCCTCTCTCTCCCTCTCTCTTTTTCATTCTCTCTCTCTCTTCTCTCCCTCTCCCCTCCCCCCCTCTCTCTCTCTCTCTCTCTCTCTCTCTCTCTCTCTCTCTCTCTCTCTTCTCTCTCTCTCTCTCTCTCTCTCTCTCTCTCTCTCTCTCTCTCCCTCCTCTCTCTCCTCTCTCTCTCTATCTCTCCTCTCTCTCTCTCTCTCTCTCTCTCTCTCTCTCCTCTCCTCCTCTCCTCCTCTCCTCATCTCCCTCTCTCTCTCTCTCTCCCTCCCTTCTCTCTCTGTCTCTCCCCCCCCCAAAAAAAAAAAATGTAGGTATAACACGCTAGTCATTACCGTTTTAATTTTTTAAAAGACTTTTCATCTCCCAGGGTGAGCAGTCACACTTCTCAGTTTAAAAAAAAAAAAAAAGAACGCGAAAGTAGTGTGCGACCTATCAGTTACTCTGCGAGAAAATATTTACAAGTGATGATGGTTGTGGGGTAGCGACGGCAGTGGTGAGGATGGTGTTGGCGAAAGATGGGTGGGTATGGGAAGCTGACATGCGCTGAACCGTTGAACCGGGTGGGCGTAGGAATATAACACAGAGAGACAGAGACAGAGAGAGAGAGAGAGAGAGGGAGGAAGAGAGACAGACAGACAGACAGACAGAGAGCACAGTGGGATGGGGGAGATAAAAAAGACTTTCCATTCCACAAAGCCCATTTTCAAAGCAAGCTGTTGCCGACGAAGCTTTTGTGATGGGCCGCACGTGTATGCTTTTAATATTGAAAGACAAAAATAATGGACTCTGTGTACGCATACTTTGCCCGTATGCGCACGTTCGCACACACGCACGCACGCTCTCTCTCTTTCACACACAAACACACACAGAGGCACGCAAGCACACGCGCGCGCGCGCGCCTACACACACACACACACACACACACACACACACACACACACACACACACTCACTCACTCACTCACTCACTCACTCGCATACACACACACATACACACACACACGCGCGCGCGCGCGCGCGCCATAGTCTAGGGTAAAAACAAGTGTCATGTTTCTCACTGTGCGCGTGTGTGTATGTGTGTGTGTGTGTGTGTGTGAGTGTGTGTATGTACGTGTGTGTGTGTGTGAGCATGCTTGCTTATTTTGTCAGTTTCACAGGCAAGGCACACATACTACCTGCTTGCACACACACACACACACACACACACACCACACACACACACACACACACACACACACACACACACACACACACACACACACAAATGCTTGCGCAGTGAACATAAATACTTTGTTTGGGGGGGGGGGGGGGGCGGGGAGGAGCTACAGCTTTGTTCTCTCCTCTTTTTTTTGTTTTTTGTACATTGTTTCCATGTTAATGAATACGTTTTATGAAATAATTGAGCCATTTACAATCATGCAAGCAGTGGAAGCCTATGGTTAATTTATGTGAACTACACATAATTGTGATAATTATTTACTCCCAGTGCTGCTAAACCTAAGGGTATGGCAAGAAGGACAGAGTAAAATATGCACTCATTATCATATGTGTGTGTTTGTGTGCGCGCGCGCACACGTGCAGCAACGACTAAAACAACAGTACACAATACTAAACACACACAAACACATGCACGCGCACGGTCACGCACACACACGAGTGTGTGTGTTTAGTATTGTGTATTGTTTTTGTTGTTGCTGCTGCTATTTTATTTTGGTTATCTAGTTGTTTGGTTGGTTTGCACGCGCGTGCAGAGTTTTTTTCCATTAAAAAAAATATCAGTAGGATGAAAGACAAAATATTTCTAATGTTTCACCCTGGTACAGCCACTATGTTGCCTTGACGAATAAGGATTATCAGTGATGATGTTGATAATGAGAATAATGATGAGAATAATGATGATGATGATGTGATATTGTTATAACACAATACAGAGACGTAACAAAACTGGACTGTCACCATAACACATTTAAGAGCAAAGGGTTCAAAGGTTGGAAAACAAAGAAGTGAGCAAACAAACAGAACCTGTGAGAGGACGAATCTGTGAGTGTGTAGAGTCGTAGATTTGATTCAACAAATCGCCAGTAAAGAATGTAAAACCGACAATATGGAAGAGGTTTTGGGACTAGGCATATAAACAGTTAGCGTGCTCAGAACTGAACAACTGAGAAAAACGAAAACAAAGGACACCTGAAATTTGAAGACAAAGAACCACGCCGATTACGCTACGGAAACATTGGCCAGTAAAACAAAAATTACTGATACAATAAACGGCGGGGATTGTCATTGAAAATTCCCGAATTAAGCCATATACCTAACACTATACTTTTAGCGAAAGCACGTGGCTTGCAAAGTCGCAAAAGTCTTCTTTTTTTTCTTCTTTCAAAACATCGAACACTACTGGACAAATAATATCCATCATTGAATTTTTAAGTAAGACTAAAATAGATGTGGCTGCGACGAGCCATTTGGATTATATGCATAGGAGAGACTTGACTTCATCAAACCAACAAACAAATATGCAGAGCAAACATTGACCCACATAAAAATGAACGTGTAAATATGTACGAATAGAAAGAGAGGAAAAAACAAAGCAACAACAAACAAAAACAGTGAGAATGTGACAGGTGGCTGCTAGTTAACAGCGAATCGATAATAATTATAGTCCAAGCTGCTCGGAGATAAGAAATATGTATAATTACATATGTATATTGAAGGTGTACTCGCAGTGTGTAAGCTTGATTGCTTGCTCCACTGAACTTTCTGTCTGTCGGCCACACTCTGTGTCCCTCCGTTTCTTTCTCTCTTATTCTTCTCTATATTATATCTCTGTCTGTATGTCTCTGTCTGCCTGTCTCTCTTCTCTCTGTCTCTTTTTAAAAACATTATTATCATTCTTTTATTTCGCGGATAATGGAATAAGCACTCATGTGTTTTTACATTCAGTCCCCGTGTGTATGCAGTTTTATAAATTTTGTCATCCATTCCCACCGGCACACAATGGCCTACTCTTCCGAAAAGCGCTTCGATTTGTTCGCTTTACAAGATTTAGCGCTATATAAATACCATACATCATTATTATTATTATTATCATTATTATTATTATTAAAAGCGGAACGAGTTTTAACGTGTGTGCAAGATGTTCTGCGAGCGTTCGCACACGGGACCTCTGTTTATTGTCTCATCTGAAGGACTTTTAGGGGGAGTGGAGTCAGACCTGATGTTAACTCCAGAGGAGAAAGCTTCTTGAATGAGATTCGAACCCGGGTCAGCAGATCAGGAACGCAATGCGCATCACTCTGACTACCAGGCTATACCGTCAAAAACCTTGGGCAGTGATGTCCTTTCTCCTTTGATCAGTTATTGCTTTTGTGATTATTTCATTAAAATTGTTTTTAAACATTTAGATTCCTATTTCCAAGTAATATAATTTCCTGCCGGTATTATTCTTGTGAGAGAATGATCCTTTTACAGTAAAAAAAAATAACCAATTGCTATTATTAAATTTTTTTCTTTCCTCATCCTGGTTGTTTTACAGTTATCAAGACATTATCATGGCAACATGACATAATTATATATCACAAAATGTAAAGACTTGTAAAAGTTCTTGCAAGTTTTCTGGCGTCATTACATATATTTTTAGCGTGCGCCATTTACCAATAACCTTTGACATTATCAAGCCTGCCACACTTTAACAAGGAAGAGGATGCAACAATTTTAATAACATTTATTATGGGCTGTATGACAACATCATCTACACTACAAAAGAAAGCTATGAAACTGTCGGCATTACCCCCCAATCTGACATAAGGGGTCAGAGCGCGGCAGTTAACAAGTGCGGTATGCAATGACCAGGAAGAGGACATTTGCTCAGAGAACACAACTGCGATATAACCGCCCGACAACAAACAGACTAAATCATAAATCCAGCCTGTCTGTAAACAGACTGATTAGAATCATAAATCAAGAGTGTCTATAAACTCCACCAATTCTGAAGGTAATAAAGATAGGCACAAAGAGCACGTGAGACCTGTTCTGGTCTTCAATACGTCCTCTGCCCTCAATAAATCCTCAGAAATGTTACATGGTAGAGACAGCAACACACTTTTTGACCTCTCGGTCTAACCACAGACTCCCAGCTGGTTCAGACTGACAGAAGTATACTTGACACCCGAAGCTATCGACACTAAAAACTATTTATAGCATAAAGGGAGGCAATTTAAAGCTAATTGATTCGCCCTAGTGTGTTTAAACAGTAAATGTAGACGTATCTTAAATCTCAAATTTTGGAATATCGAGTTGTTAAGATATTTTCGAGCTGTGAATTAGGCTTTGAATTACGAATGTATCGTTTGATGAATCTATTTGTCGCGCAAGGTTTGAAATGCGTTCTTGAAAATGCCTTAGAAGGTGAAATGGCGAATGAATTTATAATAAAAGTAAATGCTGAACAGGTTGTTGTTTTTTAAATGAAGAACAGTTTTTGATTCTACCCTTGTTATTTCTAGGCTACATTTCGGAATCGAAATTTCTAGAATCTTCACCTCTGCACACTGACCAGCTGTAATACTATGAAAAGTCGAGACGATTCTACGATCATGGTGGTACATAGCCAATTACTTTGAAAGGAAATAACACGAACATTTTAAAAAACCAAAAATTATGGTATAATACAGTCGTTCTACATTATCACTTTTACAAGTGTAACTTTGAATCTGAACACGATGATTTATCATCTGCGCTTCCTTTCTTTTCTGTTTGTTTTGTTTTGTTTTGTTTGTTTGTCTCTTGGCTGGGCTCCAAGGTTCACAAATGGTGAGATTCTGTGTATGCGACCGTTTTTGGCCACCATTAAAAATCTTCAGTGGTGCCCCAACGGTCTACTAGACTACTGGATAGGTGAAGGGTGAAGGTAGCCGCATTCCGACTGCAGGGATATAATTATGCTTCATTCGAATCTTTTTGGGGCATTCTTCTTGTCTTGAGCCCTGTAATCATTTCCTCTTTTCTGTGTACTTTTACATGAAAATCTTACCTTCATAAATCACGTTATCTATCGGAACCTTTTTGTGTGTGTAGAGGAATAATAGACAAGTCCATCTGCTTGGTACTGATAAGCATCTTCAGATGCGCAGTCGAGAAACTACTGGCAAATGGGGTTTTCTTTTGGACGATTTTCTTGTAAATTAACTCACACTAAACTGTCCAGTTGATTTTTAGGCTACAACAGGTCAACTCACTTTGTGGATCTGTCTTTATCTTTAGTGTCTGTCTGTCTGTCTGTCTGTCTTCTCTCTCTCTCTCTCTCTCTCTCTCTCTCTCTCTCTCTCTCTCTCTCTCTCTCTCTCTCTCTCCACACACACACACACACATCACACACACACACACACACACACACACACACACACACACACACACACACACACACAAAATGTTTGTCTGGTTGTCTGTAATTCTTGCAGTCTCACTACTGCTCTCTGTCTGTCTCTGTTTTCTTTTTTGTACTGCTTGTGTGCGCCCGCGCGTACATGACTCGTGTGTGTGTGTGTGCGTGCGCGCGCGCGCAGGAGGGTGGGTGGGTGTGTTGGAAATGCATGTACAGACACACCACTTATCCTGTTTTTGTGTTTGTTTTGTAAATTTGCTGTTGTGTGAGTGCATTTCCGCTCTACTTTTGTACACTTCCAGCTTCTTAGCTTTTGCTTAATTTGGGGGCTGGGGAAGGGGTTATTTTCTGTTATTTGGAAAACAAATATTTGTACGGGAAGATAATAACCCAGTGAAAAAATGCTTGGCACGCAAAGAAAAAAATAAACAAAAGAAGTAGGAAAACAACAAGCCTATCCAAGAACGGTGAAAAAGACATATCACACATATGCGCGCGCGCATACACACACACACACACACACACACACACAACACACACACATGCGCGCGCGCGCGCGCACTTTACTACATGTGCATGTAACAGATCATAATCCAGATCTGTATTCAGTGACAGGCATTTAAAAATATGATGAAATTTGTGTCCCAAATCGGATGTCATGTGCTCATTCCAAGCAAACACTATTAGCCTGTACTAGTCACTATTCCATTTACCTGGTTTAAATACAAACAACTACAGTAACAACAGCAACAATTTTTCTCGGTTTCGTTTTATTATTCGTCATAAATCTCACAATACGTTCACCCATCATAACAAAAACAGTTGGCACACATGGCGTTGCAAACTACTCTATATACACACAACATGTTCATTGTAGCAAACAAAAACAAACCAAAGGGTGATACTAAGTATCAAGGATGCAACCTGTTGTCCATCAGGGAAAAACAATAACACCCGCAGACAGGAACTTTTTTTGGAATGGGTGGCGCTGCTTATGTGGCTTTTCGGAAGAGTAGGCCATAGCTATTGTGTGCCGGTGGGAACCGATGAAAAAATCGACAAAACTGCATACACACGGGGACTGGATGTAAAAAAAGCACATGGGTGCTTATTTCATTATCCTCGAAATAAAAGAATTAAATAATTTTTTTAAAAAAGATAGTAATAATGTTCTCTCCGAATTTCACGCAGAGAACTCTGCCAAGATTGAAAGTACAGTACAATACAATACAATGCAATACAATACAGTACAGTACAATACAAGACAATACAATGCAATACAGTACAATACAACACAATACAATACAATAAATACAATCAAGCACATAATCGATTAATTTTGATTTTACGACAATTTTGTGTATCTTCATGTGTTTGTCATTAGTTCTAAAAATTGAGCACAGCATCGCAATCTTTTCTTCGTCATTTTTCCAATTTAAACTCTCAACTTTTTTTTTAAAAACATCTCTTCTTCTTTTTTCTCGAAACACTGCTGCTCTGTGTGTGTGGTGTGGTGTGTGTGTGTGTGTGTGTGTGTGTGTGTGTGTGTGTGTGTGTGTGTGTGTGGTGTCTTGTGTGTGTGTGTGTGTGTTATTTTTTATTTTATTCTTTTATTTCGAGGATAATGGAATAAGCATTCATGTGCTTTTTTTTAAAATCCAGTTCCCGTGTGTATGCAGTTTTGTGAGTTTTGTCATCCGTTCCCACCGGCACACAATGGACTACTCTTCCGAAAAGCGGAACGGGTTTTAACGTGTGCGCAAGATGTTCTGGGATGTGTGTGTATACTCGCTTGAGAGCGTGCATGCTCGCAGCTGTGTATGTGCGCGTCTCTGTGTATATCAGGATGTATACTTTGGAAGCTAGAAAAGGAAAGACACTTGATGCAACTACTTCTGCCAATCCCGTCCCCTGCCTCCACCCCCTCCTCTCCTTCACATCCCCACCAGACTGAAGGACTTGGAAGTTTCACCTGCATTCATGCTCGTGTCATTCATTCATTTATTCATTCATTCATACATTCAATCATTCTTTCCTTCCTCCCTTCATTCATTCCTTCATCCCTTCACTTGTTCATTGGTTGATTTCATATTCACACATTCAGTCATTCTTCCATAATCCCTTCACTTATTCATTGGTTGATCCATATTCATACATAGATGCATTCGTTGCTTCATGCCTTCCTTTGTTCATTGGTATATTCATGTTCATACATCGTCATTCATTCCATAATGCCTTCATTTGTTCATTGGTTGACATAGTCATACATTTAGTCATTCATTCTTTCATCCCTTCATTTGTTCATTTGTTGATGTCATATTCACACATTCAGTCATTCATTCCTTCATTTGTAGATTTCATATTCACACATTCAGTCATTCATTCCCTCATTTGTAGATTTCATAGTCACACATTCAGTCAGTCATTCCTTCATCCATTCACTTGTTTATTAGTTTGTTGATTGATTCATTCATTCATTCATTCAACCCTTCACCTCTCTCTTTCTCTCTCTCTGTCTTGTTCCTTTCTCCACAGTGCTGTGCGAACCTCAGCACGTGCACCTGTCCCTGGGAGAGGCAGAGGACGAGGTGGCGGTGGTGTGGGCCACCAATGCCACGTGCAACACGCGCGTGCTGTACGGCACCTCCCAGTGGCTGACGGAGGAAGGAGACTCCGCACAGAGCAGCACAGAGCACCTGACGGTCAACGGGCGTGAAGAGACCTACACACAGCACAACAGCCAGGGCCTTCACGTGCTGCACAAAGCCATGCTGAAGGTCAGGGGATCGGGTTGGAAGAGTTTTGAAGAGAGTGTGTGTGTGTGTTGTTTTTTTAAAGGTGTGTGTGTGTTGTGTGTGTGGTCGTGAGTGCATAGGTTCGTGCGTGCGTTTGGTGGGTGTTTGTGTGGTGCGTGCTGTGCGTGCGTGCTGCTTGGCGTGCGCTGCAGCTGAGTGTGTTACAATGTGAATAGAATTTGAGGAGCGTTTGTGGGTGTATTTCGTGTTGGAGGTTTAAAGTTGTGTTTATTTGAGCGCAGCAGAAAAGCACACACACCACGCACGCACCACACACCACACACACACACACACACCACACACACACACACACAAATAATACACTAATATATTACTATATAAATAATATAATAGACAATTGTAAACAATATACAGTGTTCGATATATATCGCTTGCAATGAATACATGCAACACAAACACACAACACAACTACACCACAACATACACACACATCACCACTCAAACGATTGACCGCACTAACAACATTAAAAGATCCAATCTAAACAATGTGCAATGTCTCATTTCATGTTTCATTCCAATAGATCTTCTGTAGGTATAATAGACAAAAAAAACCCAAGTTTTATTACTACATTTATACTAGGGGCCCATTCTGAAAACGATAAATAGTTTATTAGTATGTGTTTATAGCACTAAAATGTCTGTTGCTACCTTAATTGCTCACCATGTATCAGATATGCATATCTTCTGTTCATACGGTCCAGATAGCATGCAAACGCCGAATAAACCATTATTGTTACTGTTGTTATTGATAGAGGGGGAGAGACAATGACAATGACAAATTCTTTTATTTCGAGGATAATAAATAAGCACTCATGTGCTTTTTTACATCCAGTCCCCGCCCGTAGGGATACATCTTAATAATAACCCAACACTAGAGAGAGAGAGAGAGAGAGAGAGAAGAGAGAGAGAGAGAGAGAAGAGAGAGAGACAGACAGACAGACAGACAGACAGACAGACAGACACACCAACGGACAGACAAACTAACGAAAGTTTGACACTGAGAGAGAGACAGACAGACAGACAGACACACCAACGAACAGACATACTAACGAAAGTTTGACACTGAGAGAGAGACAGACAGACAGACAGACACACCAACGGACAGACAAAGTAACGAAAGTTTGACACGGTGATAACACTGTTGTTGCTATGCTCTGTGTACTGCAGGATCTTCAGGGCTCGCAGACTTACTTCTACAGGCCGACCAGCAACAAGATCGGCGCAGGACCTTTCTACTTTAAAGCCCCTCCCCACGGCACGGTGGGTACCCGCACAAAATAGTTTTATTAGTATCACACACGCACGCGCGCGCGCACGCACACACACATACATACACACTCACTTACACATGTACGCACATTCAGTCATTCCCAATCTTGCGCGCTTATTCACACCCACACGAACAGGCACAACCCACGCACACATGTAGGTGTGCGCAGCGATGCCTGCACACAATTACACACTTACACACACACACACACACACACACACACACACACCACACAACACACACACACACACACACACACACACATAGACACGCACACTTACACACACACACACACACACACACACATACGCGCACACACCACACGTACATACGCGCACTCACACACGCACGCGCCCACACACACACACACACCACACACACACACACACACACACACACACACACACACGCATGTGTACGTGCATTCACTGAAAAGATAAAATCTGCAATACTTTCGATATAGATTAAACAGAACTTGCCCCTGGAGCTTCAATAAAGAAAAACATGTTTAAAAAAAAAGAAAAATTTTTTTGGACGCCCCTAAAAAATATTGAAATTTTGATTCGATAAACGTTTTAAAAGTAAGACTCCAGCCGTTCTGTTTTGTCTATAAATAAAACTGATCAGTAGAGTTATACTGATAAGACCAAAAAATGGTTCTCTGAGGGGTTTAAGAAGTGAAGTCAAGTCATATTTTTGGGCCTGGCAGACCCGAAGCGTAGTACTCCGCAGATAAAATAACAAAGTACGGTGTGAAAGTTAACCACAAATTAAGCCATATGTTGTTTTTGTTTGTTTTTTGTTTAGGTTTTTTCCCCCACGTTTAGAGCTCAGAAGTTCACCAATGAGGAGATTGTTGCGTATGCGACCGTTTTTGCCCACCATCAGGATAGCTGCATTCCGACTTCAGGGATACAGGTGTGAAAATCAAACCTACCAAATTTGCCAGAATAGTCGGGAGGTACCTCCCTGCTCTTTCCGATGTTCAAATATCGAATGTTCTTTTGGCGTGCACAAGTCTGTAAGCACACGCGTCCGACTGGTGTAGAGTTTCCTCCGAAAGGCTTGACATTCAATTCGATTTTCCCGTCAAACTGGGAAGAAAGGGCAAGGCTGGGAACCGAACCCAGAACATCACGGTTTATTTGTTAGGCAGGAGACCGTTAAACCGTCCTGCCACCTTCCTTCTTCTGATGTAGGGGACGGGATAGCCTGACGGTTAGAGTGATGCGCATTGCGCTCATCATCTGCTGATCCCGGGTTTCAATCTCGTTCAAGAGGATTTTTATTCTGGAGTTAACATCAGTGCTGACTCCACTCTCCCTAAAAGTCCTTCAGATGAGACAATTAAACCGAGGTCCCGTGTGCGAACGCATGCAGAAATCTTACGCACACGTTAAAACCCGTTCCGCTTTTCGGAAGAGTATAGGCCATTGTGTGCCGGTGGGAACGGATGACAAAACGTACAAAACTGCATACACACGGGGACTATGTAGTTAGAATCCTCGTGCGATCGAGATCTCAAAACACAAGAAGAAGCAGCTGCTAACTGAAATTGCCAGAAATTTGATTAATGGGGATGCCTTGCCCACTGATTCCCCCACCTCGGCAGTGGCATAAGGACAGTCAGCGTTGGAGATGTTCTCAGCCACAGTCCCCCGGTCAGCACTAAAGGACGTAGCAGCCCCTATCAGGGGACATAGTCGCCTCACTAAAGACCTAAGCTGTAAGGGTTCGAGTGCGAAGCACTGGTCATACAGCCTCTCACTTGTGTTGCTCAGGGTGCATGTGTTTAATCAAGAACGTGATAAAGCCCAATTGCACGGGATGGTAAAAAAAAGCACATGAGTGCTTATTTCCAGTTATTCCATAATAAAAGATAAAAAAACAAAAAACGTTTCCTGCTATGGAACAGAACTGGTCCCCCGAGCTGATGGTGGTGAGGATGAAAGTGCACACCGAGTGTCCGGCTGTGACGATCAGCCTTGAAAGGAACGATAAGGCACGCCATATGAAGTGGGGATGTCCTCCTGGTGATCTATACGGACGTAAGTGGTCTCAGCGAGCGTGTGTGGTGATAAAGGTGGTGCGAGAAAGTTGGTTGGGTTGAAGGTGGAGAACGAACGACAGAACGAATTTTATTTCAAGAGGGTAGTGGAGTAAGCATGAGATTTTTTCTTCTTTTTTCTAAGCATTCACGGCCCTCATGGTGATGGTATTAGGTGGTGATGGTGGTGATGATGATGATGATGATGATGATAAAGAAAAGCCAGCATCTTGCCATCACAGAGCTAGGGGGACGGACTAACACCTGAGCTGGCAGATCATAACGGAACGATAAGGGTCATCAGCAATGATGGTAATGATGATGATGATGATGACGGTGATGATGATATGATAGTGGTAGTAGATGGTACTGATGACCACTACTACTAACAAGACAAATTACCCAACAAATTGACTCTGGGTTAAAAAGGTGATAGCAGAGTTAATGCAGTTGTAACATTGATAACGATAAGGGAAACACAAAACAAATCTCAGGAACACAAAACCACACACCATAGCATGACGATCATAAGGCGATCACCTCTCCGTCGTAACCTCTATGATGGTAATCACAATGTCGAGAATGCTGACGGCGATTCTAAACAAATCCATCTATTAGTGATGATATCAGGGAAGAGATTGACTTTTTGGCCGTAAATCACACTGACCTACCAAGCTTTACCTGTGAAGAAGAGACGCATGTAGAGTCATTATGAATCTGTGTTGATTTGATCCCTGTGGTTGGCTGTACTGTAAGCAAAATGGTTGACTGATGGACTATAAACAAAATGGTTGACTATAAACAAAATGGTTGACTGATGGACTATAAACAAAATGGTTGACTGATGGACTATAAACAAAATGGTTGACTGGTTGACTGTAAACAAAATGGTTGACTGATGGACTATAAACAAAATGGTTGACTGATGGACTATAAACAAAATGGTTGACTGATGGACTATAAACACAAAATGGTTGATGGACTATAAACAAAATGGTTGACTGATGGACTATAAACAAAATGATTGACTGATGGACTATAAACAAAATGGTTGACTGGTGGACTATAAACACAAAATGGTTGACTGATGGACTATAAACAAAATGGTTGGCTGATGGACTATAAACAATATGGTTGGCTGATGGACTATAAACAATATGGTTGACTGATGGACTATAAACACAAAATGGTTGACTGATGGACTATAAACAACAATGTTGACTGATGGCTATAAACAATGGTTGATGAGGACTATAAACACAAAATGGTTGACTGGGACATAAAACAAAATGTTGACTGATGGCTAATAAACAAAATGGTTGATGGTGGACTATAAACAAAAGTAGACTGATGGACTAAACAAAATGGTTGACTGTGGACTATAAAACAATAAGGTTGCTGATGGACTATAAACAAAATGGTGATGATGGACTATAAACAAATGGTTGACTGATGGACTATAAACAAAATGGTTGACTGATGACTATAACAAAAATTGGTGATAGAGACTTAACAAATGGTTGACTGATTGCATAACAAAATGGTTGACTGAGGACTATAAACAAATGGTTGACTGTGACATAAACCACAACATGTGATGAGGACTATAAACAGATGACTTGCTTAACTTATGATGGTACTATACAATCAAAATGCTGACTGGGACTTAAACAAATTCATACTATTATGTTGATGTGGACTATAAACAAAAATTTGACTGTTTGGCGTATAAACAAACTGATGACCATGACTTTAACAATGTTGAGAAGGGACGTTAGATCAAAATGAGACTGTGGACTATGAAATCCAAAATGGTTGGCTGGTGACTATAACACAAATGGTTGACTGATGGACTATAAACAAAATGGTTGCTGAGACTATAAACAATATGGTTGGCTGATGGACTATAAACAATATGGTTGACTGATGGACTATAAACACAAAATGGTTGACTGATGGACTATAAACAAAATGGTTGACTGATGGACTATAAACAAAATGGTTGACTGATGGACTATAAACACAAAATGGTTGATGGACTATAAACAAAATGATTGACTGATGGACTATAAACAAAATGGTTGACTGGTGGACTATAAACACAAAATGGTTGACTGATGGACTATAAACAAAATGGTTGGCTGATGGACTATAAACAATATGGTTGGCTGATGGACTATAAACAAAATGGTTGACTGATGGACTATAAACACAAAATGGTTGACTGATGGACTATAAACAAAATGGTTGGCTGATGGACTATAAACAAAATGGTTGGCTGATGGACTATAAACAATATGGTTGACTGATGGACTATAAACAAAATGGTTGACTGATGGACTATAAACAAAATGGTTGACTGATGGACTATAAACAAAATGGTTGACTGATGGACTATAAACACAAAATGGTTGACTGATGGACTATAAACAAAATGGTTGACTGGTGGACTATAAACAAAATGATTGACTGGTGGACTATAAACAAAATGATTGACTGGTGGACTATAAACAAAATGGTTGACTGAAAGGTGGTAGTATACATGCATCAGACTCTCAGTCGTTCAGGGCAGTTCACTATTGAAAGAAAAGTTCATAAGAAAAAATTTCAGACTTGCTTTTTTTTTTTTAAAGGCAGGGGGGGGGGGGGGGGGCAGGAGGTTGGACTGGACAAGCAGAAAGAAAGCATGGAAGAGATTAGATAGAGAAATAATGGAGAAGGCAGAAACAAAGGGAGCGATAGAAAAGTTGTAATTTCTAGCACAGAATTTCCAGAATGTGGGAATGTATCTTGTGATGTGTGCGTGTTAATGTTTGGATACTGTGTTGTGGTATTTTTCTGTGATAAATGGGTTTTTTTTCCTGTATACTGTTTTTATGTATGGCTTGTAACTCACGTGAACTAGCCCAGGGAGGGGGGAGAGGGGGTAGTGTTCCCTCTGATACTGCAGCACGAAAATACCCACAGACACACCCCAAAAAGCAGCAATATTTTTTCTTAATTCCTATCTTGTAGATGATGTACACTTGATGCTAGCAAAAACCAACAAATAAAACAATGGAAGACGAAGATAAAAGAAGTGCATATGTTTTAACTTGACACATCATAAGCTATGTATTGGTATGCTTTAAATGTTTCGCTTTCTCAGCAGATGTTTTGGTTCATAAACGAAGAAACGCTAATTAGATAAGGAAAGATCATAGAGGAAAAATGACGGGAAGAGGAGAAGTAGAAGAAGCTGAAGAAGAACAAGAACAAGAAGCAAAAGAACAAGAAGCAGAGGAAGAAGAAGAAGAGGAAGAAAAATCAGAAGAAAAAGTGCTACTACTACTTCTACTACAACTGCCGCTGCTATAACAACAGGAGAATGACAAAAGAGAACGATGGCGATAATAACATCACCAGCTACAGCACCGTCAATCCCATCAACAGCAAGACGAATAACAACAAAAACACAATGAAATGATATTGATGGCGATGTTGGTAAGGAATGATGATGGTGATGATGATGATGATGATGATGATGACAAAAAAGTTTGCCATATTTTACAATATAATTTTGTCCAAAGGCTGTGAGATGAAAAAGAAGGTAATGGTAATTATACTTATGACGATAGTAATAATGACGATAACAACGACAACAACAAACACTCACCATTCTTGCAAATGAAGAATGTTACCCAGATGCTAGAGACGAACCAGATAGTAGTGCGTTTGTTATTGTTACTGTTTATTTTCCATCATGAGCACGGTATGATAAAATATGGACAATTACTGATTGTAGTGTGTTTGTGTGCGTGCGTGCGTGCGTGTGTGTATGTGTGTGTGTGTGTCGTGCGTGCGTGCGTGTGTGTGTGTGCGTGCGTGTGTGCACATGTATGTGTGTGTATGTGTCTGTCTCTGTGTTGTGAATGCGCTCATATGTTTGCGTACGTGAATGTACTGTGGTGTGTGTGTGTGTGTGTGTGTGTGTGTGTGTGTGTGTGTGTGTGTGTGTGTGTGTGTGTGTGTGTGTGTGCGTGCGTCGCGCGTGTGTGTGTGTGCGCGCGCGCACACATGCATATGCGTGTGTGTGTGTGATGACAGAGAGGGACGTGCTGATGAAGGGACTGGAGCACATGGCAGCTTTCCTCCCCATTATGACTGCCCCCGGACAAAATGGTAATTACCTACATTATCCCACCCTCCCTCCCCATCCCTTCTTCTCTCCCCCCCCCCCCCCCCCCCCCACTCCTTTTCCCCAACCTCTTCCCGTGCCCCCTACACATCCTCTGTACTCATTTCCTTTCTCTCATCCTGCCCCCTCCCCCTTCCTCCCCCATCCCATCCCCCACTATCTATATGATTTAGCAGATGTGGTGTATTATGTATCGAATGTTCTACCTGCGGTGACATCTCTGGTCTTTTTTTCTTTTTTTTTTTTTTTTTTGGGGGGGGGGGGTGTTGTTCGCTTTGTTTTGTTTCAATTCTGTTTGGTTTTTTTTTTTTTAGGGTTTGCTGTTGGTGGTTGGTAGTGGTGGTGGATTCTTTTTTAGAATATGAAGAGTGTTTATGTGGCTTTGCCGAATTTTTTTAAGAGGTAGAGAATGTCTCTTGAAGTTGCTTTTTATGTCTTCACTGACTTTCCTTTTTTTTTTCTCTTTCTTTTTATCCATGTTCAATGGTGCCTGTTCTGTGCCTATGTAAAACACCACTAATAAAAACATTAACAAAAGATAAAACTTAGAAGTCTCGGATCCAAATGGAATAAAACGCTCACATGGAAGCGGTGACCGACAACACAGAACTGCAGTTCAGTCCCCCATGAATCTACAGATTTTCCCGAAGTCGGAATGAGGCTACCTTTAATGGTGGGCAACCCTCCCCCCCCCCCCCCCCCTCCCTGGTAATATACGCAAAAATGTCACCATTGGTGAATCTTGGAGCTGTATCCCAGGAAAGAAGAAGAAGGAGAAAAACTAATCTGTAGACATACTCGACTTTGACAAGAATTCACCGACATAGTAGGTTATGTACACGAATGAGTTTCCGAAACCGATGCCTTTCCCCTGCTGCATCGCCGTTTGCTTACGTTGTATGTGCATGGAAGGAGTTATGTTTAAAACATATTGAGGTCTTAATGAGACTAGTGTACGGTGGCCAAGTAGAGAAGAACAATTTTGGTTTATTTTCTTATGATCAATAGGCTTGATAATGATGATAAAGTAGGGAATTAAGGGTGGGGATTTTTTACGATCTCTCCCAGGTCTACATCATGTGCAGACCTACCAGTGCTTTGATTCCTGTCGTGTATATACACATGCAGGAGATCAAACACGCACGTTAGGGATCCCGTAAGTAATCCATGTCAGTGTTCGGTGGGTTATGAAAACACGTATATACCTAACATACATCCAGGAAGTCGTAAAGCGGCTACCTTCACGGAGACGGGGGACGGGATAGCCTAGTGGTTAGAACATTGTGCTTGCAATCTGACGACCCGGGTTCGATTCTCGTTCAAGGGGATATTTTCCCCTGGAGTTAACATCAGTGCAGACTCCACTCTCCCCAAAGTCCTTCGGATGAGACTATAAACCGATAACGATAACGAAATTTTATTTTCTGAGGGTAATAGAATAAGTACAAGACTTTTTTACATCCAGCCCTCGAAAAGAAAGAAAGAAATAGAATAAGTACAAGACTTTTTTACATCCAGCCCTCGAAAAGAAAGAAAGAAATAGAATAAGTACAAGACTTTTTTACATCCAGCCCTCGAAAAGAAAGAAATAGAATAAGTACAAGACTTTTTTACATCCAGCCCTCGAAAAGAAAGAAAGAAGGAAGGTAAACAGACAAAATATAAGCCCCGTGTGCGCACGCACGCAGAACATCTTGCGCTTACGTTAAATCCTGATCCGCTTTTCGTAAGAGTAGGTTATTGTGTGCCAGTGGGAACAGATGACAAAATTTACAAAACCGCATACGCACGGGGACTTGTGTAAAAAAGCACACAAGTGCTTATTCCACTATCCTCGATAAAAAAGAAAAGAGAGAGGTCATGACGGTTTTCATAATTTCTGATGGTGTTTTTTCAGAAAGGAAAAGTGGTCAGGACTGTTTTATAATTTCTGATGGTGTCTTTCAGAAAAGAAAGGCGGTCAGGACTTTTTTCCCTATAATTTCTGATCGTGTTATATCAGAAACGAAAGGTGGTCAGGACTGTTTTATAACTTATGACGGTGTTACTTCAGAAACGAAAGGAGGTCAGGACGGTTTTTAATCATTTCTGATGGTGTCTTTCAGAAACGACAGATGGTCAGATGCCGGCCTACCAGCACAGGTTCTCTATGCCCGGGGCCCCCTGGCCGATGCGGGGGGACAAACTGTGGTACAGCTTCAACCTGGGGCCTGTCCACTTTATCAGGTGGGGGCATGCAGTTTGTATTTACACCTGCCCTGTGGGGATACTGAGGGGCCTGTCAGTACACGTTTTACCTTTTCACAGTCTCGACTGAGCTTTTATTTATGCGATATTTTTTAACTGCCATTATTATGGGTCGTCAAAGTCAAAAATTTATTTCCAGACGGTACATTGAATAAGCAAAACGTTTGCTTTTTTTTCCTCATGCGACCATTGTGGTTTTTATGTGCGTTGATAGAAAACGATGTGCCAAGCACTTTGAAAATAAGTTCATTAGTTTTACTTTTTGACCAGATTTGGCGCAGTTTAACGTCTTAATCCAGTTAGTGACAAGGAATCCATTTAACGACAGCTACAGTTGGGGGTAGGGGTGGGGTTTGGTGGGGGGGGGGGGGGGGGGGGGGGGTGGAGCTCTATCAGCAATCCCATTTTTTCCCATTTCTATTCACCTATCTCCATCATTATTCACTTTTCCCCCAAAATGTATTCACCTATCTCCATCCTCAATCCCTTTTCCCCTCAATCTTTATTCACCTATCTCCATCATCAATCAATTTTCCCCAAATCTTTATTCACCTATCTCCATCATCAATCAATTTTCCCCAAATCTTTATTCATCTATCTCCATCATCAATCAATTTTCCCCCAATCTGTATTCACCCATCTCCATTCTCAATCACTTTTTCCCCCAATCTTTATTCACTTATCTCCATCATCATTCACTTTTCCCTCAATCTTTATTTACTTATCTCCATTTTCAATCACTCACTCCCCCCCCCCCCCCCCCCCACCCCCCCAATCTATTTTCACATATCTCTAGAATCAATCGCCTGTTTTCCCCAATACACCTATCTTCATCATCAATCACTTTCTATTTTCCCCCAATCTTTCTTCATCTCTCTCACCCCACACCCTCCCCCACCACCCCCAAAAAACACCCCAATCCCAACAACAAACAAACAAACACAAAACCTCCCCTTCCTCAAACGCTTACGTCTGTTTTATTCATATGTTTGTTCTGTTCTGTCTGTCTGTCCGGAACAGCCTGTGCACGGACATGTACCTGCAAGGCAACTCGACGCAGCAGGCCCAGCAGTACCAGTGGCTGGTGAAGGACCTGAGTGAGGCCAACACGGAGAGGGAGAAGAGGCCGTGGATTGTGGCCTTTGGCTACCACCCCATGTACTGCAGCCCTTCAGGAAACCACAGCCATCACGACTGCGCTAAGGCTGACTCCCTCGTCAGGAAAGGGTAAGGGTGTGGGGTGGGGGGAGTGGGGGGGGGTATAGGGGGGCGTGTGTGTGTGTGTGTGTGAGGGGGGTATAGGGGGGCGTGAGTGTGTGTATGCGTGGGCGCGTGCGTGCATGTGTGTGTGTGACTAACCCCCACTATGCCTAACTTCTTACTTATAACACATATATCAACCACGTCCAGACGCGCGCGCGGGTGTGTGTGTGTGTGTGTGTGTTGGGGCGCTGCGCTGATTTTTTTTTTCAGGCAGTGGGTTATGAAGAAACAAACCTGGAGGATCCCAACCCTCTGCAAGTTAGGTCATTTGAACAACATCACAGGGACATCGGCAGAGAAGAAGATATTGGATATGTAGATGATATTAGGTATATGAACCTTTTCCCTGTTGATATTATCAAGGGTATAACATTTCTTGTGTTTTCACGATGTCCTGGTTTTTCTCTACCACACCCCTTCTCACCTGTGTAAATTGTTAGCGCTGGGTGTTTAGTTCATGTGTGGGAGGTAGAGTGCAAACAGAGAGCTTACAGCACCATACAACATCTCTGTACACTTACTCTTTCAACCCGTCCATGCATTGATGTTGTTGACACTGACCACAGGCTGGAGGAGACGCTGTACTACTACGGCGTGGACTTGATCCTCCTATCCCACCCCGGAGCGGGCTACGAACGCTACTACCCGCTCTTCAAAGGGGTGGTTCTGGCCACCAACTACACCAACCCCCGAGCACCCGTCCACATCCTCTCCGGCCCCGCCTCCACCCTCTCCCCCGCTACCGAAGCCACCGCCGCCGCCACCGCCAGCGCCACCACCGCCAACACCAGCAGCATCAGAGCGGCGAGTCCAGTGCCCACCACTGCAGGTCCAGTTACAGTCGCTCCTACTACCAGTAGGCCTAGTGCCGTGAGCAAGAGCGAGGGCAGCGGAGAGAAGGCGAGGAAAGACCGTGAGGAGACGGACGGCAAACAGAGGGTTCCCAGGCAAGCTGTAGAGGGTACGTGGATTTGAGTGGTGGTCATTTGTACTCGGTTTTCATATAAGAGTTTTTACTGATTTTTCCCCCCCCTCCACCCCTTTCGTTCTTTTGGCTAAAGCTGTGAAGTTCATTAATGATGAGGTTTTGGGTATGTGACCGTTTTTGCCAACCATGAAGGTAGCTGCATTCCGACTTCGGGGATGTATGCTGGGTATGTTCGTGTTTCCGTAACATCTCTCTCTCTCTCTCTCTCTCTCTCTCTCTCTCTCTCTCTCTCTCTCTCTCTCCTCTCTCTCTCTCTCTCTCTCTCTCTCTTCATTTTATATATATATATATATATACATATCCAGATAGATAGATAGCTAGATATATATGTGTGTTGTGCGTGTGTGTGTGTGTGTGCGCGCGCGCGCGCGTGTGTGTGTGTATGTGTGTGCGCGCGCGCGCAAAACAAAACAAAACAAAACAGCGGCGGTATAGCAACACCAAACTAAAAGCTTCTATCGTGCTCATACGACATCATAAGTATGACGACTGGTGGACAGAACAGTTGTCATCTTCATGGCAGTACTCGGCGCTATTATCATCGTCATTTTCCCAACTTTTCATGGTTCTGATACGCATTATTAGGATGATTAAAAGGTGAAGCTGCCTCAAAGAGTGACTGATTTCAGTCAGTATACTTCTCTTAGCCTAAGACAAAATAGATTTTAGATTAAAAATAAATCCCCGAAGTCGAAATAAAAGAAAAAAACACAAACTAAATCTTGATCCAGAAGTGTCTGTCAGTATGGCTGAGAAAAAGACTGGTGCAGGTGTGCATCTGTGCATTGTCCAGTTTAGTCAGTCCATTTTGACAACCCCCACTACGCCTAACTTCTTACTTACTCATAACACAGGTATTAACCGCGTCCACACTAGATCTACATCCTTCATAAGAACTTCCAAATCTGACTTCACCTTTTCAGTTAAATCAATACAAAATACTCTCATCTCATCTGCTCCCCCATAACCCCCTATGGGTTCGTAGGGGCACTGCAGTGACGAACGTTGCACCACATGGCTCCATTTGCGGCGGTTGTGGGCAAGTGCCTGGGTTGAGGAGAAGCTCTTCCCGGTCCATTCAGTGATGTTGTCTGCCCATTTCTTCTTCCTTACTACAGGCATGCAGTTTTTATTCCCATGCATTAGGCCTACACCCACTCCCCCTCCCCCAAACAAACAAAAAAATCAACTTCTTTTGCGATCACAGGACAGTCTCTCACGGCCTTCAAATTCGTGGACGGGACAAGACTTACATACGGGCGCCTACACGTCATCAACGCCACGCATGCGCACTGGGAGCTGTTGGCGGGCAGCACAGAAGCGGTGGGCAGCGAGAAGGAGGAAGGGAAAGTTCTGGACTCCTTCATGCTGATCCAGGAGCATCACGGCAAGTTCCAGCTGAGCCAACTGCCCAAGGACGTAGGCAAGAAGATTGATCAGAACCTGGTGAGGGCTGAGACTGACCGTGTGTTGTGTTGGGTTGTGTCTGCTTTTGTGTGATAGTTTTCCTTTTGGATAAACGCTGATTAGCAGGCGTGCGTTGTGGTGTGTATATGGTTATTTTGGCATGTAGTGAAGTCTCACTGTACCAAACCATGCCATAGCATACCATAGTATAGCATACCATAGTATAGCATACCATAGTAGGCCTATAGCATACCATAGTA
Organism: Rapana venosa; assembly: GCA_028751875.1. Classification (NCBI taxonomy): domain Eukaryota; kingdom Metazoa; phylum Mollusca; class Gastropoda; order Neogastropoda; family Muricidae; genus Rapana; species Rapana venosa. The sequence continues at coordinate 33,490,279 of CM054143.1, forward strand.
CAGCATACCATACCGTACCATACGGTATTGTACCATGCCATTCCGTGCCCTTTTATGCCATATTATACTATACCATACCATACCATACCACACAGTACCATACCACACCACACCACACCACACCATACCATACCATACCATACCATACCACACCATACCATACAATACTGCCGTGCATTGATCGCCATAAACTGTCACAATGTCTGTCAGTGAGAGCCACACAAACCCCGACATTAGATACAAACTGATCGGTGGGAAGGGGGGGGGGGGGGGGGGCAGCCTAGTGGTTAGAGCATTGAGCTCGCGAGCCGACGGCCCGGGTTCGAGCACCATCAAGAGGATTTTTCACCTGGAGTTTACATCAGTGCCGATTCCACTACCCTGAAAGTCCATCGGATGAGGCTGTGAACCAAGACTGAGTCGGAACCATAGAGTTGTATTGCATTGTATTGTATCGTTATGTTTTGAGTACCATATTTTAGTCACGGCAAATTTATCTGAGAGAAATTCGGGATGATCTCTCAATGGTGAGGGTGTCGCCACATGAACAGCGCCACTCATTCTTTTCTTCAATTTTCCTGTCTGTATGTGTATTTGTTTCCCAGTCAGAGACCCCTTACTTCTACAGAACTTTGCCAAGGACAGCCCTTTTATTGCCACATGTTCTTTAAAATGCGCCGAGTATATGCTGCCAAATGAGACCTCGGTTTATCGTATTATCTATAAAAAAACAACAACAAAACTAACACCCCGAACATCATTCAAAGTCTAAGTGAATGGGGTCAAATTTAGGGGGAATCGAACCCGCGACTTCTGGCATTCTACACAGGTGCGTTACCTCTAGACCACAGACCCAGGGATAAAAATCCGCAGAAATGAGCTGCTCAGTGGTGACTAGAGTCTGCGCCCTCAGACTACAAACAGGTCACGGGTTCGAGTCTGGCTAACACTGCGTACATTGTACACTCTTTTTTCAAAGACATATCCAACCGCGAACTATACACATAGCCTACTCGTACATCTGCGCGCGTGTGCGCACGCACGCACGCACGCCTGCACGCACGCACGCACACACACACACACACACACACACACACACACACACACACACACAGATGACAAATAAAACCGCATACAGACGGGGACTGGATGTAAAAAAGCACATAAGTGTTTATTCCATTATCCTAGATATAAAAGAATTGAATAGATAAAAAATAAAAAAATAAACATACACTTACACACACGCACGCACGCACGCACACACACACACGCGCACATACACACACACCACACACACACACACACACACACACACACACACACACACACAACACACTCTCTCTCTCTCTCTCTCTCTCTCTCTCTCTCTCTCTCTCTCTCTCTCTCTCTCTCTTCCCCCCCCCCCCTTCCTCCCTCCCTCTCTGTCTGTCTGTCTGCTTTTCTGTATAAGCATAATTTATGCAGAAGAAAAGAATAGCAGAAATCAATATAAAATGATAGGATTTCCCTTGAACGGATGTCATAAACGGTACACGACACTTTCCTACAATCTTTCCCATTATTTTTATTTCTACAGTCTAGCCCGTAGCATAGCCAGCCATTTTACAGCGAAATTGGGATAACCCAGCACTTTTCTTTTGTTTTTTTAACCTGCATTGACCGCAGCGATGCCAGTACTGTTACTTCAGCCTTTTTTTTTTTTCGTTTTTAGATTTTGCATATGCAACCGTTTTGTGGGGAGATTAGAACCCACGACTTCTTGGACCAAAGGGATTGAAGTCAAACGGTCATAACCACTCGGCTATAGCGTTTGTCGCTTCAACCAATTTAAAACCTCCCTCTCTGTTGTCAATAGACAAGCAGACAAGAAAAAAATGAATAAATTACTTCGTCCTTGCCTGTCTGTCTATCTAGCTGTCTGTCTCTGTCTGTCTCTGTTTGTCTGTCAGTCTTCTCTCTCTCTCTCTCTCTCTCTCTCTCTCTCTCTCTCTCTCTCTCTCTCTCTCTCTCTCTCTCTCTCCTCCCTCTCCCTCTCCCTCGCCGTGCAACAACACTCAAAACAGAAACACTGTCCAGGATAACAGCTGTAAAAATAAAATTATACATTAGAATACTTTCTACAGTTTTCAACGTAACAGCTTTAAAAGAAAGCAACCACAACAACAAAAAAGAAAAAAAATAGTCTAGCAGTAAAATGCTTTTCTAACGGCGTTTAACATAGAAGCTTTTTCTTTTTTTCTAATCTTAACGATAAAATAATTTCTGATCAATCTGTATTAAACCCTCTCCAAATGCTTTTCCAAGAGGTGAAGTCAGCTTTGGGAGTTGTTAGGAAGGGTCCAGTCTGGACAGGAGTTGCTTTCTGTGTTAGGAGTGATCAAGAAGTTTAGCGTAGTGGAAGTTGTCAAATGGTTTATCTTGTCAATTTAGTCTGAATTCAGAACGAGTTTTTCAAGCTTCCTTCTGGAGTTATTTCTTTTGCTGTTCTGTTTTTTATATATTGTCATTTATTTATTGTTTACTTGGGTGTTGGTTTTGGGGGGTTCTAACTTATTGTCTTTTCTGTATTGGTACATTCGGTTTTCTTCATTTTTGCCTTCATTTCATTCCCAAGGTGGCCAACGGGGGTCGACCAGGAGTACTCAACGTCCACGACCCAGTCGAGGACACCAAGAAGATGCTGGCCGCCGATGATAGCCGACGACTGATCATCGGCGCGTCTTTCGGCGGCGTCGTTCTTCTCATCATCATCATCGCCATCATCATCAAAGTACGGGGCCGATCCAAACGCCGATCCGTCAGAAGGTGGGATGTGATGGACTACAAGTACGGCAAGACCAAGCTGTACGCTCCCACCAACGACGAGGAGGATGAGGACGACTTCCAGGAAGATCACGATTTCGAGATGGACATTCCTGATGGGAGCATGCAGACCAAGAAGTTGATTAACGGAAAATGATCAGGGTGGTAGACTTGTGAGAGAGAGAAAGAGAGAGATGAGAGAGAAAGAGAGAGAGAGAGAGTGTTTTGTGTGTGTGTGTGTGTGTGAGTGTGTGAGGTAGGTCTAAAATAAGAACTGAGAGAGAGAGAGAGAGCCTAAAATAAAAATTGAGAGAGAGATGTCTGAAATAAAAATAGATTTTATCAGTGGGTAATTGGAGATGTGGAATAGTAAAAATGTCAAAAATCTGGGTCTAGTTTCAAAATCCATGCACATGCCTTTTTGTGTAATTATTGCTCTTGATGATGCGGTTGTGTATGTTTTTGGGGGAAAGTTTTGTGTGGAAAATACACATACCAAGCGGTGTGCATCAACTCATTCCATGTATTGTTTTGTGTGTTCCTGTGAATGTTTTATATGTATGGTGGCTGGTTTACGTTTGTTGTTGTGTTTTCTTCCTTGTGGGATAAGGGCTTCATTTTCTTTTTTATTTCTTTGTTAATTCATCGGCAAGTTCAGCTGATTAACTTATGCCATGACTTTAGCCATTCAACAGTTTTCATATCAGTTGTGTTGTTTTTCCGGTCGTCAGATTGTGTAAAAATAATTTGATTTTTTTTTACAATAACGCAGTTATTACATAATATATAGTTTGCTACGTTTCTGTGTGACATGGTTGAACAAAATGTTTCGGATTTTATTCTTTCTTTGGTTTGGGTTGTGACATGATTTTTTTTTTATTCAAGCAGTAGGATGCTAAACCTTGAAGAGAGGACTGTATGCTTTATTTTTCAGCTGGACACAACTTGCAATATCCAGTTGACAACAAATTAATTGGTTGGTTGGTTGGTTGGATTATTGGCTGTTAAGTTGACTTAGGCGTGCTGAAGGTATTAAATAATTTGTTTGTGAAGAAGTTTCTCAGTAAAGTTACCAAACTGACGACAGTGAAATCATTTGTGCTGGCTGATCGACTGGTCAGTTTGATGGGTTGGTCAGTCAGCTAATTGGTGCTCATGCAATATCATTTTACTATTTCCAGTCAACAGACGCTCATTGTTTAAACTTCATGTGTCTTTATTTCTAAGTGTATGTTCTTCGGTTGTTCCATCTCATTTTTTCACCCCCTTACCATACTGTGAAAAGAAATGATTATGGTGAAGTATTGGTGATTTCATTTGCAAAATTTGGAGGTGGATTTTGCATCGTTTGATAGTGTTAAATCAATTGTCATCAGGGTGCTCATATTCCCATCACGGCTAAGTCAGTACAAATGCTTAATTCATATTAAATGCTCACAAACTTACTGTGTTTTACATCTGCAAATGACCAAACATTTCACTTTTATTTTGGGGGATTTTTTAATTTTAAACGTGAAGTTTATTTCTGGTAGGAATGGAAAAACGTTGATAATTGCTTAACAATACAATAATAAACATCAAAATTTACTGGAAAATATATCTCAACGTTTGCTTTTTTGTGGTGCTCATTGATTGTACAATAAGATGACTTGATGCTGTTTGATTTCTATAGGTAAAAAGACTAAAGCAAGCAAGACTCTTGCAGCTATTGAACGAAAATCATTGTAGATGCTTTCACTTAAGATATTTCCTACACTGTCTAAGATTATGTCATTATCGGTCTTCACACCTTCTTTGTCTCCTAGAAACCGATGAAATACCTTCCGTGCAATTGATAGGAAGTTTTGAAAGTGCCCATCCATCACTTTAACTGGTCTACCTCTATCAAAGGGAGTTAATTTGGTACAATCTTTGTTAGAAATGATCTAAAACATATGTAGCTGAGGTCGATGTGTATATTGTTGAAAACCTGAAGTTTGCCTAGCCTCTGAATTGATAAACAGACTTTCCAGTGGTTTAATAAATTATCATTTTGGTCTGGGAGCTAGAATGTAGCAGATGTCTGCATTGATGTTGAAGAAGTGCCTTGCCATTTTGATGCGGTCTGTTTTTCCTGCCTGATCCGTCTTAGCTGTCGACAGTCCCTGGATGTATCAGCTTATTTGAAATATTTGTCTTAAAGATGGATGGGAGCTTAAATTGTACTGTTCTGTTTAACCTAACATTGATTCCAAAGCCTGTTTCGTCTGCAAGCATAGGAGCTAGCTTATTCTGAGTTCTGTCGACGTGAGAGGATAGGGGTCTGACATCATCAGTGACGTCAAATTCTTCATGTTGCTTGGTCAAAGGCTAGTAAGATATCGGTGATCGTGCCGTTTCTGGAATCGTTCAAGATCCTGTCTTCTAGCAACAAGAATGATTGATAGTGTCTAATATCACTTAAGGTGGAAAGACGTTAAAGAGAAGAACCAACCATGATTGATAGCAGAAAACAACATTGCCTTAGACCAGTCTGCACTTAAAGAGGAATGGTTTGTAAACAGGAAAAAAATATGTCGCCTCGTTTCTCATTTTGTAAATGTAGTTGCTTCTTTTCTTTGTTTGGCTTTTTTTTTTTTGGGGGGGGGGGGGGGAGCGATATTTTTTTCTGCTGATCATTGTTGATGTGAACATATTGATTATCAGTGACTTACTGAATGTTCACCCTGAACAGTTCTTCAACTTCTGTGCTTCTGACCTAAAAACAGATCCCATAATTATACTTCAAAATGCTTGTTTGTATTTTTTTTAAACTGATAAGTGTATCACCATTAACAGTCTCCTCAGTACAGCTATCAGTGCAGTGACTCTTCGGTTGATGAATGGTGAATTCGAATCCCATAGTAAAGATTTTGTTTGAGCTCCATCCGACTCTGACTCAAAATCAAGTGTGTGCCACATGCTCAACGGAAGAATAAGGCCCACACACTTTACGGATTTGCTTTTGCTTACTATTGCCTGTCCAACCCTGCGAGTGTCTGTTTTTCTCGGGCCTGGATGACACTGGGAAACATTATGGCAGTAAGCGGCGAGTACAGCCTTACCACACAGCCTAAAATCAAGATAGTCTTCCATAGCATTATTGCTATACTCATGTTGATTGATCATCAAGCAATAACATATTGTCTTTCAGGCTGTGGTCTCCGTTGTCCTTTTCCCATGGTAATCTCAGTTTTGATTTTTTTTTCCCCAAGCTTAAAAAACCTGTAGTGAGCTCATGGCATGCCTTTAGGGTGTGGAGATTCTAGCGATATCTTCGTTAATTAAGTGGATGCATTGAAGATCTTTAGGCCTAAACGTTTCAACCCCCGAATAGCAGTCTGTCTCTGTCCTCCTCCTCCTCCTCCTTTTTCTTCTTCTTCTTCTTCTTCTTCTTCTCTGTACAACGCTCAGACAGCAACTGTTGTCTGTCATATGAACGAAAACATGTCGCGCTGCCGTTAAGCGCCTGATGTCTCAGTCTGACCACGTTCACAAACTATTCTGGCGGTCAGTATGGGCTGGCTACTAGGTAGTATCCCGCAAGAGTTAGGTCAGAGGACGCACCACTGAACATTACTGAAGTTACTCAGTAGCTGTACAGAACTTCCTTATACTGATGGCTTGACGACATCCTCATAGTGAAAGCTCCCTACAGTCTTCTAGCTCTGGGGATGCGACATACTAAGTCTGGGGAAGAGCGTGTGTATATTGAGATGGGATATGTGGAATTAGGGTAGCAAGACTGGCAACAACAGACGAAGCAGGAAAAACAAACAACAACATAGTGGGTGGTTTTGGTCATGTTTTGTTGTTGTTTTTTTCTCTCTGACAGTTGCATCTTTCGTATTAAAGAGGGAGGGATATATCCGAGTGGTTAGAGCATAGAGTTCGTGATCTGACAGCCCGGGTTCGAACTACCATCAAGGCACCCGTTCAAGGAGAATATTCCTCTGGAGTTAACATCAGTACCGACTCTGCCCCCAGGAAGACCTTCGAATGAGACTATAATTTGAAGTCCCTAAGTGTAAATGCGCGCATAACATCTTGCGCACATGTTAAGACCCGTTCCTCCTTGCAGAAGAATAGGCCATTGTGTATCAGTAGGATTTGATGACAGGCAAATACAGTCGCATACACAAAGTCTCACTATTGGTAAACCTCGGAGCTCTAGTAGAGGAACTAAAAAACAAAGTATTAAAGGAATGTGAATATATATATGTATGTGTATATATATATTATATCATATATAATTATAAATATATATATATATATATATTGCATTATGTGTACACACACACACACACACACACACACACACACACACACACACACACACACCACACACACTCACACACTCACACACACACACACACACACACACACACACACACACACACACTCTCTCTCACACACACACAACTGAACTCTTATAATCTAGGTACTTTTTTGCTGCCTTAATTAAAAACGTTCCGTCACAATCAGGCATGTACAACAAGCGTTCGCCTTTCACTGTTTTCCTTCTTCGCCTTTGCTGTCGTTGTTGTTGCTGCTGCTACTACTGGGTGGGTTTTTTGGTCACTGCTGCTGCTGTTGTTGTAGTTATTATGTTGAGCATTAAGGGGATTTTGTGTGCTAGCAGTTTGTCAATAATTCTCTTTTTTTCTGTCCAAAAAAAAATCGAAATCAAATTGACCTTGATGATGGATGTCGCTCCATGAGAGTGTTGAGAAAGGTACCAGTTTTGATTTCAAACACAATGTATACAGTGTGGAGAGACACTGCGTTTACAGTTTTCATTGATCGTGTATCAAACCATTGATTGTACAAGAATAAAGAAACATGCTTTTTGTATTGTACGTGGGTGGTTTTTTAAAATAATTTTGTTTTGTTTTCTTTCTGTTTGTTAATATAAAGCTTTCGGCTTAATTGAAAACACACACACACATACACACGCACGCACGCTCGATCTCTCTGTCTCTGTCTCTCTCTCTCTCTCTCTGTCTGTCTCTCTTCTCTCTCTCTCTTCTCTCTCTCTCTCTCTCTCTCTCTCTCTCTCTCTTTATCTCTCTCTCTCTTTTCTTCTTCTTGATCTTCTTCTTCTCCTCCTCCTCCTCCCCCTTGTTGCTCTTTCTCACGCGTGTGTGTACGCATACACATGCACGCTCTCACGCCTGCCCCCCCCCCCCCCCCCCCCCCACATACACACAAGGAAATTCAAAGCCGTAAGAGTAGGCCATTGTGTACCTGTGGGAACAGATGACAGAATTTACAAAGCCGCATACACACACGGACTGGGTGTAAAAAAAGCACATACGTGCTTATTCCATTATCCTCGATATAAATAAAAAAATAAAAGCCATTTGAAGAAAAGATTGACAGGTTTTTCTGTCTGTCTTGATCTTAGTTTGTGCTGATTAAAATGTTTATTCATAACGCTTGTAATATTGTTGTTGAGCGTTCCCAGTTTAACACCCTGATGGTCGCGCAGAATATTCTTTCTCACTCACTCATCCCACCTCTGGGATTGAAAGTACATTCTGGATTTAAACAAACAAACAAAAAAGTTTGCGTGTATGACTGTTTTCAAGTACCTCGCCACATAGGCAGCCATACTCCGACTTCAGAGGATTTTATGTCCTGTAAAGGAGAGTGCAGGTTGCTGTGCCAAGCAAGAGCTTGTCATGGTTGAAGATAAATTTCAACATAACATTTTAAAGTAGGAATTGGCACTTACCTTCCATCAATAACTGACAAATCGTTTGGCCCGCGGGCCATGATATACAGTGTTTGTTGAGTTGATTTTTCTCCATGCCTGTCGTTTTCTCTGTCTGTCCATGAAGTCGTGGGTTCGAATCTCGGCGGCGTCTGGTGAATCAAGGGTGGCGACTTTTACGATCTCCCAGGTCACCTTCCATAGTGCAGACCTGCCATTGCCTTTATTCCTTTCGTATATATACACATGCAGAAGATCAGATATACATATTAAAGATCCCGTAAGTAATACCAGTGTTCGGTGGGCTATGGAAACATGAACCTACCCAGCATACATCCCTGAAGATGGAATGTGGCTACCTTCATAGTAGGCAAAACCGGTCGCATGCGCAAAGTATCACCATTGGCTAACCTCTGAGCTCCAGCCGAGAATTATATATATATATATATATATATATCACGTCTGGACTATTGCAATTCTCTTCTGGCTAGTCTGCCAGCATCATCTATCCACCCTCTTCAACGTATACAAAACTCTGCAGCTCGACTAGTCCTCAGAAAGAAAAAAATCTGAGCACATTACTCCTCTCTTGCGATCTCTCCACTGGCTGCCTGTGCCACAGAGGGTAAACTATAAGATCTGTACCCTCTGCTACTACAAAAGTCTCCACAAAACAGCACCTTCCTACCTCTGTGAATGTCTTCACTTGTACACTCCTCGTTCCCTCCGCTCTGCTGCAGATACCTTGTGCTTAAGAATACCTAGATTCAACCAGTCCACTGTTGGCCATCGCTCTTTCTCTGTTTCTGGTCCAGTGATCTGGAACGACCTCCCTCTCTCCCTTCGTCAAAAGCCTACTTATGATGCTTTTAAATCCAGCCTAAAGACGCATTTATTTCAAACCTAAAATCCTCCCCTCTTGTTTCATCTCATTTCTGTCCCTGCCCTCAATAACCAACTCCCCCCCCCCTCCTCCCATTAGGCTGCCCGAGTGTACAACCTTTGTGGGGGGGGGGGGGGGGGGGGGGGGGGGGCGCGCGCGTGTGTGTTTACATTTGTATTTGTAAAAAACTATTAATTGTGCGTGTGTGTGTGTTTACATTTGAATTTGTAAAAATCTATTAATTGTAACTGGCTGCATGTGAAAGACTAGGATGAAAGAGAGCGCTTTGATTTGGTGTTTTTTTTTGCAAGATATATCGCTGTATAAATTCCATGTATTATTATTATATATATATAATGTGTGTGTGTTTGGGGTAATTTTTCTGCCGTCATGTGTATTTGTTTTTCCTATCAGAGAGGCTTTTTCTACAGAATTTTGCCGGTGAGACAACTTTCTTGTTGATGTAGATTTTTTTTAACGCACTGAATTTTTTGCTTGTAAGGACAATTTTTCTCATGTGAAAATGTTTGTGTCACCCACAACAAGCTCAAATAAAGATGCCATAAAATTAGTTCATTTCCTTCAACAAAGGACAGACAATTAAGGGAAGAAAATCCATCTTGGTGGGGTAAATGGAGATCACGCTGGTTCTTTTCTGTTGGAGGATGAAGTGGAAATCATTAGGTCTGAGGAGGCACACAACTTGTTCTTAACCTACAAGGACAGAAGAGAAACCGTTCTTCCTATGTGACATAGTCTTAGTTGTATTCCTAAACTTCAAATATGAAGGGAGACAAATACTTGCCAGTTGCAGATTCCGCTTTATTCGTAAACTTTTAAAAGTCAAGGGAGGTAAATACTTGCCTGTAGCAGATTCCGTTTTTACCTCTAGCAGTAAAGGGCCTGCATTGGAACCTCTCTTGCTTTGCAAGCCTAGGAAGAGCATTCCCAGCAACTTCCCCCTCTCCCCTCCAAGGTCACCTGTCCTCCTCTCCTCTGTTTCTGTGTTCTTCCCACGTGGTCCATTCACCCTCCCCCCCCCCCCCCCACACCACCCTATGCCCATTTCCCTTGATTCTACCACAGCGGGGCGGGGGGTGGGGGGGGGGGGGGGGGCGGGAGGGGGGGGGGGGATAGCACGGTGGTCAGAGCACTCACTCCTCCCAAGCTATGGTTAAGCAGTTGAGCGTGGTTACCTCTTGTATGGGTGACCCTTCGTGCACTTTGGCTTCTGTACAGTACAGTCTCCTCAGATCACCCAGCTGTAAATGGTTAGCCTAGTGGTTGGAACGTTGAATATGTTTGTCTTTCGGACACGTAAAAAACCCGTTCCATCTTTTGAAAGAGTAGGCCATTGCGTGCCGGTAGGAGTGGGTGACAAAATGTCAAAAACGCATGCACATTAGTGTCGTGTTTAGACACCATCCCAAAGTCGGAATGCGGCTACCTTAATGGTGGGCAAAAAATGGTCGCATACACAAAATCTCACAATTGGTGAACCTGGAGCTCTAGCCAAGGGGGAAAAAAAACAACCCCACCACCAACAAACCCCACCTTCCACAAAGATAAAACTATGGCAGATTTTATTATCACTGTTTATACAAGAGTGGCTTGTTGACGGTACAACCCCTTAATCAGATAGCTCCGCTGGGATTTTGGCATAATCTCCAACAACCAAAATGATCATTACTATAATCATAATACCATTAAATAACTAAAACCTTTTTAAAAAGCAAAAGTAGTTTGTTTAAATTGGTGGAGTGTGTAGTACCTGCTCTTCTCCTGTTACTTGAAACTCGGCAGGAGGTCTACCTGTTGGCCTCAGCCGACACATTCTGACCTCAGAACAGCTCATTTTTCTACAGGACGCATGCTGGGCACGTTCGTATTTCTGTAACCCGCTGAACGCTGACATGAATTACATGATCTCTAACGTGCACACTAATTAATCTTTCTATATACACGAACAGAATAAGGCACTAGCAGGTCTGACCCTTGGAAGATCGCAAAAATCCCCACCCTTTATTCACCACACAACCCCTGCCGAGATTTGAATCCATTGCTTCATGGACCCACAGCAAAACAGTCACACTGACTTAACCACTCGGCTATAGCATCTGTCGGAAAAAAAACAACCAAGGAAGAAAGAGACGCTTTGGGGAAAACCCAAGTGGGCTAATAGCATTGCAGAACAGACCGGAGAGTCTATCTGCAAACGGGTGTTGTGTTAAGGCAGAGAGCTGACATTCTGAAAAGGAGAAATCTGGTAAATATCTCTTCAGGTCGACTGCGACTTTCCTAAAAGAAAAGGAAGACACTGAGAAAGAAGAAACAACAACACACGCACGCACGCACACACACACACACACACACGGACCTAGCTTCCAAAGACAACACATATCATCGCTTTTCTTCTTTTTTTCCCCCTTCTTCTTTTCTTTTTCTTTTAGGAGGATGAGGCACGATTGAAACGTTTTTGTACGTGTGAAGAAGCATAACATATAATAATAATAATAATAATAATGTATGGAATTTATATAGCGCTGAATTTTGTAAAGCAACAAATCAAAGCGCTCGACAGACACACACGCGCGCGCGTACACAAACACACACACACACATTTAACTTTTCTCACAGAAACATGGATAAAACAACAAGGCCATGAACCTATGATAAAACAGCTAACACCACCTGGCTATAAGACTCTTTCCTTCCCCCGACTCTCCCGTGGAGGTGGCATCGTGTGTTTACAAGGACATGCTGCATCCGGCTCTTTCTTTCTGCCACTCCCTCCCTTTCTCACCGGAATCTTTCGAAGTCTGTGAACTCAACTCACCTTACCCGGCCATTTTTATTACTTTCTGCTGCCTTTACTGCCCACCTCCCAGCCGTAAAAATAATCTGACATCTTCCCTTTTTCATCAAGAATTCCAATCACTCCTTGATCACTACAGCCTCTCTCCCAAGAAACTTATCATTCTTGGCGACTTTTAACTTCCACTTCGACAACCAGTCTTCTCATGTCAAGCGTCTTTCTCTTCCTTTGTCAAACCACTCTCTCTCCCAACTGGTAAATGAAACTACACACAGATCAGGTCATATTTTAGATTGGCTCATCAGTGATGTTTCACTAGATCTCATTTCATCACCTTATCCGTCACTAAAAGAAGTGCTTTCTGATCATTCTGCCATTTTTTTCTTCTCAACATTGCAAGGCCTTAAATTTAAAAAGAAAAAGTGCATCACCTGTCGCAATCTCAAGGGCCCTAGATATCCAAACTTTCTCTACCCAACTGCTGAACGCCCATCACAAATCCCTGACCACACTGACCCTCTAAACACTACAACACTGTTTTTTGGCCAACTGCAGCGCCTCCACCGACCTCATTCTTCCTGATAGGCCCTGCGCCCTATGGTACACACCCCATGAATCCTGGTCGCAAAACGCAAACGCCGACAACTCGAGCGACAATGGCGAAAAACAAAAACTGAAATAAATAAACAGCTCTTTCGAAAACAAATCAACTAAGTTAAAACCTTAATCCATTCAGCAAAGACAAAGTATTACTCTGCTCAAGTTCTTGATGCTACGTCCATGAAATCTCTCTTTTCCCTCACCTCAACTCTTCTGGGGTCCGCAAAGGCAAGCCCTCTACCCACTGTTCACAGCCCTTCCGAACTTCCTGCTATGTTTTCTTCATTCTTCTCTGACAAAGTCCGCAACATTCGCTCCAGACTGGATCATACTTCTTTCCAACCTGCACCTCCTGATCCCCAATTCACTGGAATTCCTCTCCTTTTCTTTCATCCAACAAGTGAGAATGAAATCAAGACAATTCTGAAAGAAATGACAATAAAATCATGTGATCTCGATCCTATACCTGCTTCTCTTCTCACCCAGTGCTCATACCCACTATCACGAAAATAGTAAACTCATCTCTTCTCTCAGGAATTTTTCCATCAGCTCTCAAAACTGCTATAGTTACACCTCTACTCAAAAGCACGACCTCGACCCTAACATTCTGAAGAATTACAGACCTGTTTCTAACCTACCTTTTATCTCTAAAGTCCTTGAAAAAGTTGTTCTGAAACAACTCAATAGCCATCTTCATTCCAACAATCTCCTTCCCCCTTTTCAGTCTGCATATCGTGCCAACCACAGCACCGAGACCACCCTAGTCCACACCTTAAACACGCTTTTGCACGCTTCTGCCTCAGGAAAAAATCTCCTTTCTCACTCTTCTCGACTTTTCTGCAGCCTTTGACACTATAATTCTTCTCTACCGTCTCCAAAACACGTTTGGTATTAAAGACACAGCCCTCACCTGGTTCAGTTCATACCTTACAGACCGATTCCACACAGTTACAGTAAATAAGATTCAATCAGCACCTGCCAAACTGGAATGTGGAGTTTCCCACAGGGGTCAATTCTCGGCCCCGTTCTTTTCACTCTCTACACTGCCCCACTTTCACATATAATAAACCGTCATCAAACCAGCCATCATTTTTATGCAGACGACTCTCAGATTCTTAGCAGTGAAACTCCCGAAAATCTGCCCTCACTCTTGACAAATATGTCCTGCTGCCTTCAAGATATCCAAAATTGGATGATAGAGAACAAGTTACAACTAAATGCAGATAAAACCGAAGCCACGCTTATAGGGACCAAACACACACTCTCTTCCTTCGGATGAGACTATAAACCGAGGCCCCGTGTGCGAACGCATGCAGAACATCTTGGGCACACGTTAAATCCTGTTCCGCTTTTCGAAAGAGTAGGCCATTGTGTGCCGGTGGGAACAGATGACAAAATTTACAAAACCGCATACACATGGGGACTGGATGTAAAAAAGCACATGAGTGCTTATTCCATTATCCTCGAGAAAAAAAAAAGTCTTCCATAACAACAGCTTTATTAGAATTCGGCAATACGTCTGTCCCTCTACCCACTGTAGTGAAATATCTAGGGGTAGTTATGATAACACACTCTCCATGCAAAAATTCATCACCCAAACCTGACAGTCGTGCTACTATCAATTACGGTGCATTAGTGCAGTTCGAAATTATCTGTCCACTGATGCAACATCCAAACTAGTGACATCTCTCATTCTCTCACGTCTGGACTAGCCTATTGCAATTCTCTTCTGGCTGGTCTGCCAGCATCATCTATCCACCCTCTTCAACGTATACAAAACTCTGCAGCTCGACTAGTCCTCAGAAAGAAAAAATCTGAGCACATTACTCCTCTCTTTCGATCTCTCCACTAGCTGCCTGTGCCACAGAGAGTAAGATCTGTACCCTCTGTTACAAATGTCTCCACAAAACAGCACCTTCCTACCTCTGGAATGTCTTCACTTGTACACTCCTTCTCGTTCCCTCCGCTCTGCTGCAGATACCTCGTGCTTAAGAATACTCAGATTCAACCAGTCCACTGTTGGCCATTGCTCTTTCTCTGTTTCTGGTCCAGTGATCCGGAACAACCTCCCTCTCTCCCTTCGTAAAAAGCCTACTTATGATGCTTTTAAATCCAGCCTAAAGACGCATTTATTTCAAACCTAACATTCTCCCCTCTTGTTTCTTCTCATTTCTGTCCCTGCCCTCGACACAACAACCCCCCCCCCCCCCCCCATCCCCCCTGCCCGAGTGTACAACCTTTGTGTGTGTGTGTGGGTGGGGGGGGGGGGGGGGGGGGGGGGGGGGGGGGGGGGGGGGGTGTCGCGCGCGCGCGCGCGTGTGTATTTACATTTGAATTTATAAAAAAAAAACACCTGTTAATTGTGGGCATGTGTGTGTTTACAATTGAATTTGTAAAAATCTATTAATTTAACTTGCTGCATGTGAAAGACTAGGATGAATAAAAGCGCTTTGATTTGTTTTTTGCAAGATATATCGCTGTATAAATTCCATGTATTATTATTATTATTATTACACACACACACACACACTGGATGAAACAAAGAGAGAGAGAGAGGAGAGAGAGCGTTTGGTTGGAGTAACGTCCCTTCTATAAACCCAAGCACTGTTGCTGTGGTCCTCTCGTGACCCTACTACAGCAGTGTCCCTACCCCCACCTGCGTCAAGCTGTCGAGCTTTTTGTGAAGCCAGTCGTGTACAGCAAGAAATCCTTCTATAAGTCCTTCAATCGATGCCCCAACGGCCAGATTTGACAGCTGTCAAGGCCTAAGAGCTCAGTGAGGCTTCTTCCGAAATTTGGAGACATGTTGAATGGAGATTTGCTGTGAGAAGTGAAGTTGAAAATGTGTGAACTGAAAATGCCATCCCTGAACAAAACATCCGTGTTGCCAGTAAAACGAAAGGCGGTATTGTTGTCATGCATTGCTGCACTGGTTGTGTCTGTTTTGTCGTGTGTGAAGGCGGATATCGAGCAAGACGAAGGTAAGTTCAAATGTGCTAACATTTGAATTTATTTTGAAGATATCATTATGAAGGCCTCATATTACTATAATTTTATAGTATATTATTAGTACTATACTATCTTACTTTCTTACTGTATAGTGTATAGATCTACAACAGAACAAGCCTATTGCCAGTATTAGGTTCATGTTGGCCTTTCAGCTTTGTCAGTTTGAGGTCTAAACTACTAAAGTGGGTGTGTGTTACACTTACAGTGTGTGCAAGTGTGTAGGCCTTACAGTTACACAAAGGTATGTCTCAACATTTTTGTGACAAAAGTGATTGTCATGTAGGCCTAATGTAGTGAAGATACGATTTGTAATAATATTTGTAGATGTAGGCCTATTTTGTGTAATTAAACTAAAAGCACACCATGCACACACACACACACACACCACCACCACCACCACCACCTCCACCACCACCACACCACACCACACCACACCACACCACACCACACACCACATCACATCACATCACACTACACCTCACCGCACTACACCACACACTGAGTGTCACACACACACACATGCGTGCACCGACACACACACACACACACAAACACACACACGGCATTCTCTCTGTCTTTCTGTTTCTGTCTCTCTCTGTGCCTTAGGTCACAATACAATAGAAACTAGAAAGAAAGGGAAATATAACTGATATAATAATAATAATGGTCCCTATAGAGATCTATTCTACAATCTCTGATTCATTTAAACTCACATTATCTTCAGGACAGTTGTCTAACCACAGTTTACTTAAACTCACTTTTACTGTGAATGTAATGATCAGAATGAGATGTCTTAGTACAAAAGGGGAGATCACATAATGAAGAACATAATCATGTTATGCCACAGATGCATAATATTATGCAATAGAGTCATAAAGCCATTAATAAAGGTAAACTTGTTTTTACAGAAGTACATTACTTCAGAGTTCTGTCCCTCTCTCTCTCTCTTTCAGTTTCACACACACACACACACACAACACACACACACACACACACACACACACACAGAATCTTTCGGATGAGACTATAAACCGAGGCCCCGTGTGCGAACGCACGCAGAACATCTTGCGCACACGTTAAATCCTGTTCTGCTTTTCGTAAGAGTAGGCCATTGTGTGCCGGTGGGAACAGATGACAGAATTCACAAATCCTCATACACACGGGGACTGGATGTAAAAAAGCTCATAAGTGCTTATTCCATTATCCTCAATATAAAAGAATAATAAATAAATAAATAAATAAACATACACACACCACACACACACACACACACACACGCACACACACCTTGAAATAAAGATGATAATCCAAATTATGTTGTCAGTTTTGTTACTTGTAATTAATCTATATTTTTTATGTATTGTAATGTAGGCATAATATATAATATATTCATATTTTGTCACTGTCACTGATCCCTCAGATTCCGAATCCTTTGGGGCACCTTCAAAGCTTTGTCAACCACCTTTCTCCAGTCCTTGCGTCTCTCAGCCGCTCTCAGGGTGTCTCTCAGCTCCATGTCTGTCCACTCTCGAATGTTGTCCTCCCATCTCTTCCTTTGTCTGCCTCTTCTTCTTCCTCCCCTCATTGTACCTTGTAGGATTGTTTAAGCAATTTCATTATTCACTATTTTACTCATGAATATAAAGATATACATAATAATGATATACATATGGATCAGACTCACTACACAAGTGCAGCCTTTGTCATTCCTGTACACAAAACAGAAGATAAAAAATCCTTCCTATATTGGAAAAAAGTCAATCTGTTTTTATTGCAGAATTTATTGCAATTCTTATGACTCTAGTCTTAGTATAGGGTAAGCATTGATTTTTTTCCCCCTGTTTCCCAATGTGTTGACTCAAACTAAAGTCAGCAGTACATGCATTTAAGATCTGTTTCATCAAAAAGTCATTCTATCTATAACATTTTCACCGAAATCAGCCATTTGAAACACATGTAACAATATCTGATGATATAGAGCGAACCAGAGACTATACCTTTTGTAAGGTTGTTTTTTTTAGGTGCCTCCATCAGTTTATGTCTTGTTGTCTGTGCTAATGTGTGAGCTAACTAAGCTGCCAAATGGCAAACGGGATGCAAATCACATGTGAGAAAGGATCCGTTAAAGTAGTAATCTAGATATGTTATCAGTGTCTGAAACTGAAAGCTGTAATATGTTGGAAAAGGAATCCAGAATTAAAAGTTATTCAAAAAAAGAATTTGCCAGCATGTCTAAAATCCCCATTGCCCAGTATACTTCATTACTTGTAAAACACTAAACAGTTTAAAAAGAATCCAGAACACTTCAAATTTTGAACATTATGCCTTCTCAAGACTGAGACAAATTACCACAATCATAATTTATAGATTTAATTTAAATGCATATAAAACTTAATTTATCAGAGGCAGTACCTGAAAATGTGGTGAGAAAATATCAAGTTTTCATATAATTTTTTAATTGAAATGTTGAAGACTATTCTTATTCTTTATTTATTTATTTATTTTTTACTATAATAATAATAATAGTGTATGGAATTTATATAGCGCTGAATCTTGTAAAGCAACAAATCAAAGTGATCTATCTATCTATCTATCTATCTATCTATCATCTATCTATCTATCTATCTATCTTAGTATCTCTCTCTCTCTCTCTCTCTCTCTCTCTCTCTCTCTCTCTCTCTCTCTCTCTCTCTCTATATATATATATATATATATATATATATATATATATATATATATATAAGTTATATCACATGGTTCAGTTGAAAATGTTCTTGATGGCTTTTTTCTCTTGTGTAAAATTTATGAATACATAATTTCAACTTGCTTCAAAGCTCTGTTGGTCATTTGAGTATGGGTTTCACATTAAATTGTAATGCCTATTATAGTGTAAGTCATGATTTTTCTTATCATAACATGATGTACAAACCTTTGTGCAGATTATTTTTCACACTTACACACACACACACACACACACACACACACACACACACACACACACACACACACACACACACACACACACACACACACAGAAAGAAAGAAAAAATAATCCCATTTGCAAACTGAATGGATATGATGAGTGTTTAGCTATTCATGAATAATTCACGTCAAACCTATATCAAGTTTTCTTACATATGTGCACTGAACCTATATCAAGCTTTCTTACTTAAGTACACTGCTACACAAAATTCTAGAGTCAGATCTGGCTGTGAAAAGGATGAACACTAATCGGTTTTCATGCAGGGATACTTTATAGCACACCAGGACTGGATGGAAATGAGTGTCAAGGCCAGGGCACTGAATGGGTCAATAAAATGGACATTGCATTCAGAATGTTGAAGGTTTCTTTGAAACAATATTTTATGATTAAAATATATATCTAAACTTCAGTTAATAACTTTTTCATAGGTTTTTGTTTGTTTGTTTGTGTGTGTGTGTATGTGTGTGTGTGTGTGTGTGTGTGTGTGTGTTTCAGTTTAAGAAAATTTTGATGCTGGAGAAGGAATAAAAAAAAACTCTACTAACAAAACAAAAACCAAACAACAGCAGCAAAAACAATCCACCCAAAACAACAACCAAAAAAACCTCTGAAATTTATCACCTTTGTTAATGTATATTGACTGCACATTTTACTAAATTGTCACCTTTTAAATAAATTCGTTTATATATATATATATATATATATATATTCTATACTAGAAATCATTTTTTATATCATGTTTGCCTCTGCATCTATTTCTTACACTAAACAAATAGAAACTGTTTCCAAATCCGTGTAAAAGAAATATTTCACACCAAAAAAGCATAGGTCTTTTTCAAATGCAGCACACTATTTAGTGCAATTTTTTAATCTGATGCCTGAAAGAAACAGTTTTGCACAGTATGTATCATTGTAGGTCATTGTGCTGCAAAACCAAAATGTTAATTTTTTTCAAACAAAAGGAGATAGATCTGTAACCTTGGAGTAGAACTAAAAAGGCTTCTTTGATGGTGAGTAGACACGTGATGCGTTTTTGAGGTAACCTATGATTAGTATGAAGTATGTATGAATGAACGAATCTGTGATTTATGTTGTGCATTGATAACGGTCAGGTAAATAATTATAAATGCTAGTATCATACTAGTGAATGAATTTGTGATAATTTAATAAAGTGCATGCTAACCTCCACACCCGGGGTGTGATGATTGCAGTGCTGTTCCATTTGTGTTTATTTCTCTGGTCTAGCGAATGATCAGACTTTTCTCCCTGAAGTCAGAATGTGGCTGCCTTAAGTTAATAGATCATGGCAAAAGTGGTCAGTGTAATAATGTAAAATCTCACCTTTGATGAACTTTCAGCACTCTTGACAGAAGGAGGAGGGGGGGGGGGGGGGGGGGGGGGGGGGGGGGGGGGGGGGGGGGGGGGGGGGGGGGGGGGGGGGGGGGGGGGGAAGCAATCCAGCCTTTTCAATTCTCAACATGAAAAAGATAGTATGACAACAAATCACTTTTTTGTTTAAAATCCAGAAATTCACATTTATCTTGAAGTGATAGTAATTTTTTTAATGACGGTTTTAGATAATTGAAACAAAATTGTGTAAGTTTGAAATGGCTGTAAAGTCTCAACATGTTCAAACCGTACTCTCTCATTGATTCACCACTGCAGGTAACACAGGCATAGCAGGTAACACCTGTATCTAGATACTAACATAAGATACACCTGGTAACAGTTGTACAATTTTTATTGTTTATTCTTAAATCTTTATTGCTTTTTGTTTAGAACAAAAGCATGGCTTTGTTTTGTTTCCATGTTTAAAATCCTGTAACATCTGTGACAGGCACATTGGCATCACTGAACAATATTAAAGAACAGAGTTTTATATTTTGCAAGTTCTCATTGGTTTTGCTTGTCAAAGAAAAAAGTTGTGGGTATATTTTCCACACCATTTGCAATGATTAAAAATGTAATCTGAGTTTATTGACATTTATTTTAGGTTTCAAACAAGTTGTAATACATTTGCAAAGAACCAAATGCTTTTTACAGGCCACTCTAGGAATTGGATAACAATGTAAATAATATCAGGAAAAAAAAAGTTAGAATAGTAGAACTCAAGAACAAGTTGTAAGTAAATTGCAAGTCAAAGTACTACTAACTAAACCAACATCAAGACTCTCCTTGAAAGAAGAATAAATGGAACATATTTTTTTTTGCTTTGAAGGATATCATATCATAATTGTTGTGCAGCAATAACTTCACACTCATAGATTTTATTTATCATGACAGTATTTTGTGTGTGTGTGTGTGGAAAATTCCTTAAATTTGATGGAAACCGATGCCGTGATCTTTTAGGGAATGATGCTTTTCCAGAACAATGCAAGCCTCAGCATGTTCACATCGCTTACGGGGACAGTCTTGATCAGATGGTCATCATGTGGGCCACTGTGGGCAACTGCAGCACCCTTGTGGAGTATACCACAGATCCCTGGAAGTGGAGTCAGAAAGTCCCGGGTAACAGCTCACAATTCTGGGAACAAAACTTTCATGGCTTGCACAACCTCCATCGCGTCAGGTTAACTGTGAGTGGGATAATTGTTGTTGTTGTTGTTGTTGAAAGTGGTGGAATTTTGTTTGTTTTGCTTTTGGGGGTGTGTGTGTGGTGGGGGGGGGGGGGGGGGGGGATGGTAGGAGGAGGGTTGAGAGCGTTTCTTTGTTCTAAGTTTGTTTATTTGTGTGAAACTTGCTTTGTTTGCTGTTTGTTTGAGAGAAGGTTGTTCATTTCTTTTACAACTTCTTTGTTTATTGTTTGAAGGTTTATGTAGAATGAAATTAACAAAGATCGAGCTCTTGAAACGTTATCATGCTGACAGTAAGTAATATTATGTTGGATTTTTCTTTTCAGTTTTGCAGTTATAATTTTTAAAGTTAAATTGTCATTCTAGTGATTCTTTCATTATAGTTAATGACCATTGTATTTGAAATGAAGTGAATTGTTTTTAATTGTTGTCAGTTTTGTTAAACATCATGTTTATTTTGTAAAGTTATAACAATGACTCATATGAGTGTTGCCATTTTTAATATATCAATTTCAGAAAATCAAGTGATTTTTTTAATGTTTACTTTTAATAAATCTGGAGTTTGTGTAGGGCAAGATATGCTTGCGCTTTTCTTGTTATAAAAGAAATCTCTCTCTCTCTCCTCTCTCTCTCTCTCTCTCTCTCTCTCTCATTCTCTCTCCTCTCCTCTCTCTCTCTCTCTCTCACACACACACATACACGCATTCACGCGCGCCGCACAACACACACACACACACAAATCACACACACACACACACACACACACACAACACACACACACACACACACACACACACACACACACACACACACACACACACACACATCTCGCTTAGAAGCCATGGGTATATTTTGTGTAATGAATCAAAATATATTGAATCAGGAAAGAAATGGCAGAAAAGGGGGAGGGGGTCGGGAGGAGGGGAGTAGGTAATTTGATGAACCAGGAAGATACAGGACTTCCGACTTGTTTTATTCTTTTTTCCCCCCTCAGTGTTGTTTTTGTTTTGTTTTGTTCTGTTAGTCTGGTTTGGTTTAGTTTATATATTGTTTTCCGAAATAAACTAAGGTTGGATGTAATATGTATACACATGAAAGAGAACGCAGTCAAACATATTTGGCAAATAGGTGTGGAAAAGCTGAACGTCTCCCCCAAATCATATACGATGTGTTTAAAAATTTTTTTTAAAGTTTGTCTGAAGTTGTTCTTTCTTTCTTTTTTTTCTTTCTCTCCTTTTATTTCTTGTATGTGGTTTTTGTTTTTTTTGGGTGGGGGGGGGGGGTGTTTTGGTCAGATAGAAATCTGTTAGTATCAATTGTGCAAAGTTATTAACTTAGTGACTCTGCCATGCTGTGCTAACATCTTAAATTAGTGGAAGTGCATTCAGCTTCATCTGTCTCCTTTCTGTTGAAGCAAATGAAACTTTTTATTTGCACCTTTCCTCTTTCTCAAATTAGTTATCATAATGCCTTTTCCCTCCTTTTTATATTCTCCAAAAGATTTTTTAGGATCAACTTTAAAAAAATGTACAGAACTATGCGGCTTGGCAGATTTTATTCTGCTTGGCAGATTTTTCAGTTATATTCATAGTTTAATTGTAAATAACACATTCCTCATTCTCATTGCATAAACAGTGTCCAAGTACATAGGTTAGTTATCAAGCATATCATTTATCAGTGCATTTGTATGATCTTTCCAACACAAACGTGCCATATCCAACAGCTTGCTTCTTTGAAAACAATAGCCAGATTAATAAATATTACGATTACCAAACCTGTTAGTCATTGGCACATATAATTTTCACTCATGTGACAGAAAACAGTAGTTGCTGCTTGAGCGTTTGATGAAGAAGGAAATATATTAGATATGGAGCATTGCTTTTGTTCTGTAGGCTTCTGGTGGGTGGGGTTTGGGGCTGGTGTAGCTTTGTAAGTAATGGCTGACAACCCATACAGTACACATGTTTGTTTATGACACTGTAGCCGAGTGGTTAAGACTGTTTGACTTCAGTCCAATAAGTCCATGAAGTTATGGGTTAGAATCTCGGTGTTGGGCATCTGGTGAAGTAAGGGTTTGGATTTTTACGATCTCCCAGGTCAACTTTAAGAACACACCTGCCAATGCCTGAATTGCCTTCGTGTAAACACATGCAGAAGATCAAGAGTGCACGTTAAAGATCGGGTAATCATGTCAGTGTTTGATGGGTCACAGAAACACAACATAATACATATGCAGCATGCAGCATATTAAAAAACAAACAAGCTGCTCTGGATTCAGTAAAAACTGTCAGCTGAGGCTAACGGGCAGACCTGCACAAACACAGAAGAAGACCAGGCACTATGGACCCCACCTGGTTAACAGGTTAGGGAACACAGAAAGAAGCTTATGAAATCATGCATTTGGTGGATTTACTGTTTAAACTGTTCAAAGCCAGCTTAGATTTACATGGTGTACACTTTAGAATGTGTGTGCTTTCCTTCATAATTGATTCAGAATTTTGATTGTTTGACCACAGAATCTTCAGAGGAACACAACGTATTACTACCGGCCCATGAGCAATAACATTGGGAGTGGACCGTTCTTCTTCAAAACGCCACAGTCTGATGTGGTAAGTGATCAGTGGATCTGTTATTGCTGTTTATATTTTTATTTTTATTTTATTTTATTCTTTTATATCGAGGATTTAAAAGTTGGATGGGTGACCATTTGCGCGCCTTGGCTTCAGTACAGTTCCCCCAGTTCACCCAGCTGTAAATGGGTACCTGCCCTCTTTAGGGTCAGGGATGGTAAAGCAGCGAGGGAGAGGAGATGGGCGCCACCCTCAATATGCTGGCCCTAGAGAAGTGAGGTCTCTGACGTCTCGCTCCCCTACGACCTTATAGGTTATGGGACTCCTTTACCTTTACTCTTTACCTATATCGAGGATAATAGAATAAGCACTTATGTGCTTTTTTTACATCCAGTCCCCTGTGTGTATGCGGTTTTATAAATTTGTCATCTGTTCCCACCGGCACACAATGGCCTACTCTTACGAAAAGCGGAACAGGATTTAACGTGTGCGCAAGATATTCTGCGTGCATTCACACATGGGGCCTTGGCTTATAGTGTCATCCGAAAGACTTGTGTATATATATATCTATATCTATATCTATCTATCTATATACATATGTTGTGATTGTCCCCAGTTCAGCACCCGGGGGGGGGGGGGGGGGGGGGGGGGGGGTGGGATGGTCGGGGGGTGGGGAGGGGGTGGGGGGGGGGGGGGGGGGGGGGGGGGGGGTGTTACCCAGAATATACACTCTGTCTCACTCATTCCTCCTGGGAATCACTGTGAAACAGTAACTTGTACATGCTAAAGGAGATGATTACATGTATGGCCGTTCGAATCACCTCACCACGTCATACTCCAACTTGTGATGATTTTTTGGTCCTATAAAAGACAGTGCTAAGAGCTTATTATGGCAGAAGACAATCTCAACCTAACATTAACCCTTAGCCTGCTAAGCATTTTGGTCAATATTAATAGGAAAACCCCATTTGACAGGGAATTCCCGATGGGTGACTGTTAAAACAAAATTTTTGTGAATCAAAGTCTGAACTAATGTAGGTAAAAGAATATCTTTTCCTAAAGGAAAATGAATGAACAATGTAGGTAAAGATATTTTATTATGATTTAAGAAACTTATGAACTGTTCAAAGAAAGAAGTTTCGTAAAGTTCGGATATGTGACTGATGTTCTTGGATGGTGTTTATGA
The DNA here is from genome assembly GCA_028751875.1 of Rapana venosa. Classification (NCBI taxonomy): domain Eukaryota; kingdom Metazoa; phylum Mollusca; class Gastropoda; order Neogastropoda; family Muricidae; genus Rapana; species Rapana venosa. The sequence continues at coordinate 33,515,434 of CM054143.1, forward strand.
CAGCATGAGGGGCACGGTTTAACTGCCGTTCCGGAACAGCAAACGTGGCAGGCTAAAGGTTAAAGCATAGCAATATTTTCATTGACTTAGCTCATATCAGTAAGTGACTAAAGCTTTTGGCCTGGGACGAACACACTGTTATTAATTTCCATACATGCACGCTAACTGATGCATACATGCACCACCCACCCACCCACCATTACACAAACACACACACACACACAACACACACACACACACACACACACACACACACACACACACACACACACACAAACAATACCCACCACCCACACACATCACCCTCTCCCCCCACATACACACCCATGAATACAAATGCACACACACTACCCATCCTCCACCACCCCATTCCTCCCCTCCCACCCACCCCCTCCATACACACACTACCCCCCCTCCCACACCCCCCATCCATCCCTCCCCCCCATCCACCCCCCCCACCCCCACCCCCAAGACACACACTTATACCCACACACACAGCCCCCCCCCACTCCACACACCACACACACAGACACACACAACCCCCCCAAAACCCCCACACAGACTCTATATACATATACACTTCTACACACAGTCCCTCACTCCACTCCTTCCTCTCTGCTGGTTGCAGCAGAACTGGTCAACCCCCACCCCCTCCCCTCACCCCCCCCCCCCAACACACAGACACACACTTATACCCCCCCCCCCTTCCCCTCACCCCCCCCCCCCCCAACACACAGACACACACTTATACCCACACACACACACACACACACACACACACACACCACACTCACACCACACACACACACACACACACCACACACACACACACACACACTCCCCACACCAGACTCTATGTATTATACGCACTACACTACACACACACAGTCCCTCACTCACTCCTTCCTCAAGTGGTTGCAGCAGAACTGGTCAACCTCCCCCCCTACCCCCCACCCCAACACAAACACACACACCACTTACACCCCAAGCACACACACACACTTACAAACTCCCAAGCACACACACACACATCCCCCCCAAAAAAAAAAACCCAACCAAAACCAAAAACAAACCCAAACACACCTAACCAACAAAACCACACAGAGTCCTATTTACACCACTACATACACACACACCACATCCCTCACACACTCACTCCACAACTCGCTCTCACCTCCTCTCTTGTGGTGGGCTCAGCAGAACTGGCATCCAATACCACCCCCCCCCCACAACACACGTCACACACTTATACCCAGCACACCACACACACAACCCCTCCCCCCCCAAAAAAACCCCAAACAAACCCACACAGACTCTATCTAAAACACCAACATAACACACACACACACTCACACACACCCTGAGTCCCCTCACTCATCACACTCCTGCCTCTCTGGTGGTGGGTTGCAGCAGAACTGGTCTCCCCCCCCCCACCCCCCCCACCCTAAAACACACACACACTTACACCCAACACACACACCAACCCCCCCAAAGCCCCGCATATTATACACTACCACACACACACAACCCCACAAAGTCCCTCACTCACTCTCTCTTCCTCTCTGGTGGATTGCAAGCAGAACTGGTCACCCACCCCCCCCCCCTCCCCCCCCAACACACACACACACTTACACCCACGCAACACACAACACTTCCACCCACGCAACACACACACACTACAACCCACGCACACACCCATACACCCAAGCACAACACACACACACAACCCCCCACATACCCCCCCCCCCCAACACTCACACACACTTACACCAAGCACACAAAACGCACGCACCAACCACGCACGCACAGCACAAAAACGCACAAACACACAACAACACACACAAACACTACACACACACACACACATGTACCCCCAAGCCACACACCGCACACACACACACACAGGACACACAATCAACACACACACACCCACACACACACCACACACACACACAGCACACACACACACCACACTACACACAACAACCCCCCAAAACCGCCCACACATACACCAAACACACACCACACACAACACTCACACCACCGTCCCCTCCCTCACTCACTCCCTCAACCCGCTCTCTCCTGCCTCTCTGGTGCTTAGGTTGCAGCAGACCTGAGTCGCCGCGTTCCTGGTGTTGGGACCTGGGGTGCCACACCCACAACCATCCCCACCCTGTGGAGGAGGCTCTGAGGGGGCAGTACTCCCGTACAATTAAACGCGTTTGACAACAGCAATAAGTACTAAATAACCGAGCCCTCACCACGCTGAGACTTGCCTACAACCTCAAGGACAACGACGGACTGGTAACGTTTCTGTCGGGGGGGGGGGGGGGGGGGGGGGTGGAAAGGAAGGAGAGCTGTGTAAAGGGAGGGAGAGAGAGAGAAAGGGAGGGGGATGGGGGAGGAGGGAGAGAGAAAGAGGGGAGGGAGGGAGGGAAGAGCGAAGCCTACACCCTAAAGGACAACAACGCCTGTAATGTTTCTTGGGGAGGGGGGGGGAAGGAAGGAGAGCTGTGTGAGAGGGTAGGGAGGGAGAGAGAAAGGGAGGGGGAGGGGAGGAGGGAGGGAGAGAGAAAGGGAGGGGGAGGGGAGGGAGGGCGGGAGGAGCGAGCCTACAACCTCAAGGACAACAACGTCCTGAATGTTTCTTTGGGGGGAGGGGGGGGAAGGAAGGAGACTGTTGAGGAGGGAGGGAGGGAGAGAGAAAGATGGGGAGGAGGGAGGAGGGGAGAGAGCGGAGCCTACAAACCTCAAAGGACAACAACGGCCTGGAAGTTTCATTGGGGGTGGGGGGAAGGAAGAGAGGCTGTTGTGAGAGGGAAAGAGAGAGGAGGGGGGAGGTAGGGAGGGAGTGGAGGGGGGGGGGGAGGGGAGGGAGGGAGGGGGGGGAGGTAGGGAGGGAGTGAGCCAACAAACCTCAAAAACAAAACCAACTGGTAGTTAACTATAAAAATTTGACTGACTGACTGCCCTTGGGTTTTTTTGTGTTGTTTTTTTGGTGGCGGGGGTTGGGTGGGGGGGTGGATGAATGGGAAAAGGAATGAGGAGTCTGTGTGTGAGAGAAACGGAGGGGAGAGGGAGGGAGAGAGAAAAAGAGCCTACAACATTGAGGAACAACAACGGCCTGGTAGGATAACTAATAAATAAATTTACTTGACTGGAGACCTGGACTGGACTTGGTTTGTTTTTGATATTCTTTGTTGTTTTTTTTTTGGGGGAGGGGGGATGAATGGAAAGGAAGGAGAGCTCTATGTGTGTGTGTGTTGTAGTGAGAAGGGGAAGAGAAAAGGGAGGGGGGGGGGTGGTGGGAGGAGGGAGGTAGAGAGAAAGAGCCTGCAACCTCAAGGACAACAAGGGCCTGGTAAACGTTTCGTTTTGGGGGGGGGGGGGGGGGGGGGGGGGGGGGGGGGGGGAAAGAGAGCTGTGAGAGAGGGAGGGAGAGAGGGGGGAGGGTAGGGAGGGAGGGAGGGGGAGGGGGGAGAGCTAGCCTACAACCTCAAGGACAACAACGGCCTGTAGGCTAACTAATAAAAAATTTGACTTGATTTTGACTTAAACTGGACTTGGTTTTTTTGGGTTTTTTTTTGTTGTTGTTTTTTTGGGGGGGGGGGGGGGTTAGGGGGATGAATAGAAGAAGAAGAGGGGTTGTGTGTGGTGTGTGTGTGTGAGGAGAGGAGAGTGAGGGGAAGGAGAAGGGAAGAAATGGGGGAGATGGAGAGAGAGAGAGGATTGAGAAGGGGGAGGAGAGAAAGGGAAAGGGGGGAGGAGGAGGGAGAGAGAAAACCACAACCTCAAGAAACCCAACGGCCTGGTGGGTAACTAATAAAAATTTGACTTGACTGGCCCTGGACTTGGGTTTTTTTTTGTTTTTTTTTTTTTTTTTTGTTTGGTGGTGGGGGGGGGAGGGGAAAGGCGGAGAGCTGTGGGGGTGTGTTGGGTGTGGATGAGAGAAAGGAGAGAGAGGGGGAGTAGAGAAGAAAGAAAGAAAGGAGGGGAGGGTGGGGGACCTCCCCCCCAAGGACCCCAATAACATTTTTTGGGGGGAAAAGACTTGTGAAAAAGGGGTGCTTTTTGTGGGGGGGGCTGGGGGGGGGGGGTGGGGGTTTGGGGGTGGGGTTTGTGGGGAGGGGGGGTTTGGGACCCCCTTTGGGGGGATGGGTGGGGGTGTTTTTTTGTGGTTCTTTTTTGCTCTCCCAATGCCAAAAAAAAACCCAAAAAAAACCCAAACCCCCCCCCCCCCCCCAAAAAAACTCACACCCCCCCCACCCCCCCCCCCCCCCCTTCTGCAAACCCATCCCCAGATGAAATTTAAAAGAAGCCCTCCCCCTGTTCTATGTCACACACAAGAGACAAGAGATGTCATCCTCCTTGCGTTGCAGCTGTTGGCTCCTGTGTTACCGACAGCCGATGTATGAATTATGTATGACTGCGAAGCGTAATGCATGACAGACAACTTCCTTTCATCGCAGTTCTCACGTCAAATAGTCTGAACAATGCTGCTGCTGTTGTTGTTGTTGTTGCTGTTTTGTTCGCAATCTGTTCGTTCTTGGTAATGTCATATTTTAGAGGGAAAAAGAAGGAGGAAAAATGGATGAATTGTCTGTGCAGTGTTTGCAGCAGTTTATGATTGCTATTTAAAAAAAAAAATGTAATTGGATATTTTTTCCCTATATCTCTCCCCCTCCCCAATCAGTTTTTTCTAGAAATATTTGGTTTTTGCCTTTGATTGTATGTTTGTTCTTTTCAAATTCTATCAGAATCGAAAGAATATGGTATTTATTTTGCGCTGAATCTTGTAAAGCAAACAAATTGAAGTGTTTGCATTCAAATCATTTATACACATGCAACATTCCACAAACTATTAGAATTAACATACAATATCAAATTTATGCTCCTACATACACACGCACATACTTGCAAAAACATGCTCACGTGCATACACGCATGCATGCATACATGCGCACACACACACAGACACACAAAATAAAAGTAAAACAAACGCACATAAGTTTCATGTTTTTAAGACACAGTTACTGTTCATCAGGGATATTGAACGGACACCTATGGTCTTGTCTCGGCTGAAAAAGTAATGGTTTAACTGATGTGGGCACAGGTTTCATACCCCAAGGCAGCAAGAATGTAGTTTTGCTAGGGCATAAAACATATGCTGTTAGTCAGAAATGTGCAAATTGTTTTAACCAAGCATTCACCACTCGTAAAGATCAAATCAGGTTGATTTGACTTGCAAATTGATATAAGCAATTGGCAAGGTTGATTTCACACTGAGATCAAAGCATAGATACTTCAAAGAATAAGTGAAGATACTTCAAAGTATAAGTGAAGATATTTCAAAGTTTAAGTTAAGATATTTCGGAGTATAAGATATGATACTTCAAACTTGAAGTTAATCAAGATATTTCACAAAGTATAAGTGAAAATACTTCATAGTGTAAGGTAAGGTACTTCAAAGCGTAAGTTTTGAAATGTCCTGATTCCTAAACTTTTAAAGTTTGGAGGGAAGGAGGAGGGATGACACGGATGAATGAGTCTTCACACGAGCTGTAGAACCGCATGAAAGGCATGTTGCACACAGGATCTCGGTTTATCTTCTCATCCAAACATCCGGTGGAAACAGATGACAAAATTTACAAAACCGCATACACATGGGGACTGGATGTAAAAAAGCACATGAGTGCTTATTCCATTATTCTCGATATAAAAGAATAAATAACAATTTAAAAAATAAAATCATTAGAAGCGGTAACTTTGTAGTATGATTGCAGTAGGAAGACAGTTCAGAATTATAGCTGGCCGATCCAAAGCAATATTTCTGTGTGTATCTTCTTCTTCTTCAAACGCTCAGACAGCAACTGCTGGTTTCTGTCATACGAGCGAAAATGCATTGCGCTGCCATTAAGTGCCTGGCAAGTCAGGCCCAGCGTATCTGACTTTGTCGTGTTCTCTGTGTCCCAGCAGTGTCATTGTAATATCATTAGAGATCAGACTTGGGTTTTCACTGATAATAATAATAATGATAATAATAATAATAATAATGTATGGAATTTATACAGCGCTGAATCTTGTAAAGGAACAAATCAAAGCACTTCCCAGATCTTCCAGAACTTTTGAGGAATAGGAGTTGGTATTGATGTTAACTCACTCAAGGGGAAAAATCCCATGGAACAGGTGCCTTGGTGTGGCTCTCACTTAGGCCATCAGATCATAAGCGCAATTCTGTAACCACTAGGCTGTCCCATACCCCCCCCCCCCCCCCCCCCCCCCCCCAAATATTTTTTAAAGGAAGTATGATAAGGGAAAGGGCTTTTGAAATAATTGCCGTTAATTCTCAGCCCATAATTTAATAACCCCCCCCAAAAAAAATCATGATTGAAATAATAATAATATATGGAATTTATATAGCGCTGAATCTTGTAACACAAACAAATCGAAGAAAGCAAAACAGATGGAGTGCTTCCTTTTTTAGATGGCAAAAATTTATTCTTAATTTTTGTGGAGAATTTAATTGACAAGGTAACAACCGTAAAGTTTTTGTTTTTTTCTGGTGTTTTGGATGTGTAGGTTGGGGACGAGTTTATGCAGCTGATTCAACCAGTGGCTGCATACCTGCCCTACATGACCAGTCCTGGAAACCATGGTGAGCCTCTGTCTGTCTGTCTGTCTGTCTGTGTGTCTGTCTGTCTGTTGTCTTCTGTCTGTCTGTTATCTATCTTCTTATCTATCCCTCTGTCTGTCTGTTGTCTACCTATCTTTATATTGATTTTTGTAGTTTTATTTCTTCTGTTGGTTGGGCTTCATCCTTTTTAGTGTAATTTATTTTATTGTTTTTGGGGGGTTGTTGTGTTTATTGGTGGGTTTGTTGGTTTTTCTAGGTAGGGAAACCCAGGGAAATTTTGTCATCATGTGAAAATGGCAAATTTCGGTCTTTTTTCCCTTCCCTTATTACTCCGCTTCTGTTTTACTTATTAAAAAAAACACTGTATATCCGAAAAATGTTCTATCTTTTTTTTTTTCATTGAGTGCATTTTTATTTCTGTGGTTGTGTATCGTCAATACGAAAGGTGTGAATGAGGTGTGCGTTCCGTTTAAAATCGCTGCGCGGCCGCCTTTTCGCGCACATGTAAAAATCTTCAAAGAGACATGCCCACTTTGAACCCGATGGTATTCGCGACAGACAAACTATTGTCCTATATTTGGTATCATTGTGTTAGTTTTTATTGTAGAAAACCAAGAGGGGTGAAAGTTTTTTCATATTGGCAAATTTTTCCCGCGAAAAAAAAAAAACGGGATTTTTGGCGGTACACGATATCCGAGGCGAACTCCAAAGGAACCTGTAGCTTAAAATTAGCCAATACTCAAGGTGAAAATCAAACTAGACGACCTATTTGTCTAATTTGGGAATGGGTTTAATGTATTCATGGACTGTCGTTCCCCCGCAAAACCAAAAAAAGGGAAAAGTGTTTCAATGCGGAAAGTTCGTTAACGCAAGGGCAAGGACGAAACGGACATCGCGAACCAATCTTGTCAAGGTCGAGGGGATTTTTTCGATTTACAGGGTAATTTAATAAAGTTTCAATATAAGATCATCGATATAACAGTTTATTTTTACAAAGATCGCGTGGTTTGCGTAAAAATTTTCGTTCAATCGTTGAAAACGAAGACTTAGACGGGGGACTTTACGATTCGTTGTCGATCTTCGGACATGTGCGAACCGGAAAGAGAAAGCACGCCGATTTCGTCAGTATTTCCCACAAAATCACTTCACAAATTAACGATGATTTGCAAATAAGATAGTTTGAACGTATCTCTTTTACAATGTATTTTTTTGGAAAGGTTTACATAGCGAAATAGCGATCGTGTTTATCGATTTGTGAATTGACCAGCCTAACAAAGAGAGATAATCCGAGATCGTGTGACTCGTGATTTCGTTGAAGCAAACATTGTCCCCGTTTTTTGTTTTTGTTTTGGACAATTCACACTTTAGTTCATTTTTGGTGAATTGAAAGTGGAGTTTAGTTTATTTTCTTTGTTTAGTTGTCCCGTGGGATTTTTGAGTTACGCATCTTTCCATAAATTAATGTGATATCAATGAGTTTCTTCTCCAGCATCATATACAGGTAGAGTTACTTTGTCAGTGCAGTAATACTCATTAGGGAGTTTTTTTTATTTTTGTTTTTATTATTACCATACACAATAATATTATTTAAAAGTGTTCTTCAGCCTGCATTCCCCCCCCCCCCCCACCCATTCATTTCCTTTTCCATTATTTTGGGGGTGATTGGTTCCAGTGCTAGCATAAACCCCACACACACACAATTTAATAAAAGAAGTTAAACAGATGTGCTTCAGGTAAAAAATTTTTCAACAACCTTTATAAATCTGTGACCCATTTGTTACTGCAGTCATTACCGCAGTTCTACCCACCATGGATGAAGACTTTGTTGGATTTCTTATGTGTGTATAGTGTGTCTCCCCTATTATTTTCTTTGTCTATGCATAACATTTTCTTTTAAAACCTTTTATTTTTTCATTTTTTTAAAAATGATGACATAGAAATGGAAATCAACAAAACAAGCTGAGGTATATTTTTTGGCAACTTAACAGTTGCATCAAAGGTGTGTTGCAGAGATTTGCAAGCACCGCTGATTCAGTTTTTTGGTACTAAAGCAGAAGGTGAGAAGACATTTGATGAAACAGCCACATTTCTCTTTTCAACTCAATTGTATGCTGAGCTTCCAGGGTTGCAGTGTCTTCTGACTAAGTTGAAAGAAAATGTCTACAGGATACACCAATAGACATTTTTGTCCAGGCCAGTTCATTTTAGGAAGCTGTGTCCATTTAATTTTTAAAGGATTGTGTGAAAATGTTGTAACCACCCAAACATGGACATATCTGGGACTTATGATCCCCTTCATGTGGACTTTTGAAAGTGTTATTGCTTTTGAAAAAGGCATAGGAAAACAAATAATGATTTATTTTTTCCAGTGGTGGGAGGCAAACTGACAGGAAATTCTGTGGAAGAGGGCAGCCTTGTACACAAACAGTGGGGGAAAAATTTACAATTAGACTTCAAAGCTGGCTTCAACTGCTACAGAGAAAAATTATAAAAAGACTGGAAAATGTTTGCTTTTGTGGTTTTTCTCCTTCAAATGTGTGTTTCATCATTAGTAGGTTGAGTGGTTTGGCTGATTCAAGTGATTTGGTTCTTGCGTTCTGATCTCATTTGTGCCCTTCTAAACTGTAGCTTTAAAATTTTTCACCAGCCTAGTTTCTCTGACATCAGAGGTTCACAAGTTTAGTGAGGGAGCACTGAGCTCCCATCCTGGCATGAAACCTGTCCTTCTTTTACCCCCTGTATTAGGCATTAGTGAAGTGGTTCTCGAATGATATATCAAACATTTTTGAAATGCAGGGAAAAAGTTTTTAATCATTAAAATAGGGATTTATTCATCTGATTAATCATTATTAATATGAATTAAATGTTTTTTGTTTCTTTTCAAAGCATGTTTTCCAACAAAACTAATGTTTCATAAAAATTTCACTTAAATGTTCACCACATATTTAGCCCTTGGCGGCCATTTTGAATCTGAATACAATTATGTAATTGATGAAAAAAAATCAATAATGTATTTTTAGATAGTATATACAACCATATTTTACACCACCAAATCCAAGTCAATTTTTACAGGTTCAAAAGTTATTAATGAAAATCTCCCATGTACTGTCATTTTGGTCCGTCGCAGGGCTTTTAGGGTTTTGGGCCCAAATTTAGCCCCCAAATTTTTTTGAAAAATTTGGTTAGTATAGCCCTAGAAAAAATTGGAAATTTAATCTTATGTATGCATATCTTTTAAGCAATGTAAAAATGTAGCCTAAGATGCTATCTTATCCAACCTGTTGGACCTCAACATGGCTTATTTTGCAATTTAAATTTGAACCCCAATCACCGATGAGGCAATTTTAACAAAGTATATCATTTTTCCCTTCAAGATAGAGAGCTGATTCTTTTTGTAGGTATTATTAGTATTATAGACTTGTATGTGGAAATTTTTATGGGTGGGGGTTTGTAGTGCTTTCCACAAAGGGTCTTTCCAAATAAGGCTTTCATACAGTTAAATGGCCGAAAAATGTACCGCCATCTTTAGAACCATAACTTTTGAAAAATAAAAGTGATGGGAGACTAATTCTTTTTTTTTGTTGGTTTGTTTTAAAAATTTTCTTTCAAAAATACCATTTTTATGTACCAAATACTATATAAAATTTTGGCTGCCGCTACCTATCTCTCTCTCTCTCTCACTCTCTCTCTCTCTCTCTCTCTCTCTTTCTCTCTTCTCTCTCTCTCTTATTGTTTTCTGTCTGTCTGTCTGGTCTATCTATCAGTCCCGTGTGTATGCAGTTTTGTAAATTTTGTCATCCGTTCCCTGAAACCCGATGGCCTACTCTTCCAAAAAGCGGAAACGGGTTTGAAACATGTGCGTAAGTTTGTTCTGCATTCATTCACACACGAGACCTCAGTTTATAGTTTCATCCGAAGGACTTGTAGGGAGAGTGGAGTCGGCACTGATGTTAACTCCAGAGGGAAAAATCCTCTTGAACGAGATTCGAACCCATTAATGAAGTGCTGAACTCCATTTCAGGGTTATGTGACAATAAAGTGCAGCGTGCATAATGGTCACTTTCACGTGCTCCTAACACCATCTGAAAGAGTCCAGCATGGAGTTACTCTGTCAAAGTGACCCTAGTTATTGTGAAGGAGAAGAATTTTACGCACATTTATATAAATCGGCAGGGTAAGGGAGTTCACTCACTTTTCTCATACGTACCTGTCTTTTTTTGTTGTTGCTTTAGTGGAGGCTTTTAGGGGCGGGGCACAACTCGCAAATCCAACATCACTCAGTCAAGAGTGCTAAATTTAGCACGCCCCTTCCATCCATTTACCTAGTCCGAGTGTGGTAAGCTGGCCCCAGTTGGGCTGAGCTGGAATGGATAGCAGCTGAGAGCAGCCTGAAAGTGGGGGAAACTGACAGCTGTGGGGGGGGGAGTTATTTTATTATTTTTTTTCTCATCAGTTCTTGTTTGATTTCGATGATTTAAGAGATTCTTGAAGGCGAAAAGTTGTAGCGTGGAAAGAAGTTGAAATAATGTTATCCGACAGGGTCGGTGTTTCTGAAGAAAGTTCTATCGTCAGTTTTATTTCTTTTGTTTGATCTATACCTTAACTCTTCACTAGTCACTGTGTATAATCTGCCTCTGATGTGATCGATGTCAGTTTGTACTGAGCATCGTTCGTGTGTGTAGTGTTTGGTTTTTGTTGTTGTTGTTGTTTTTGTAGTTTTCATGTTTTGAAAATCTCCAAGAATGAAAAATATCAAGTTTTCAGAAATTTATGTTAACGGTAATGAGTAACAGAGATCAACTTTACTCTTTAAAAAACAAATTTCCATATGTTTTCAAATTCCAGAGCATTACTTTTTACTCTTTTAAAAAACAAATTTTCATATGTTTTCAAATTCCATAGCAAAAATTACATCATACAAAAACATACTGCAGAATGAACACGAGTTTACCAGACTATTTTTCCTATCTTTCTATTTAATGTAAATGTACAGTATGGTAAAAAATAACCAGCAGTCTGTTTCAACGTTTGTTTCGCACGCGTGTGTGTTGCAGAGATCGACAGCGACACGTTCCTCCATTATCGTCATCGGTTCTCCATGCCAGGTGCCCCCTGGCCCATGACCTTGAACAAGCTGTGGTACAGCTTCAATGTGGGGCCTGCCCATTTCATCAGGTGGGGGGGGGCAGCATACGGATGGTTTTGTTCTGCTTGTCTTGTTGGTTTGTTTAAAACTTGTTTCTTGTATTCATATGTTTTGTTGTTGTTGTTGTGTTTTGTTCCTTGGCTTAGAGCTCTGAGCTTTACCGATGGCGAGATGTTGTGTAGTCAACCAGTTTTTTTGGCCCGTCTTGAAGGTAGCCACATTCCGTCTATTGGGAGTATTTGTTTAAGAATTGTTGAATTGTGAGTTTATTGTGTTGGGTTTAGAATTGCGGTCTTAAATCCATTTTGTTTGATTCAAAACTTTTGTGTTTAGGTGGTTTTTACTTAAAAAATTTTTTTTTTCAATTAAGATATAGAATTGCTTTGTTTTCTTCACTGTATCTTTTTGTTGTTGTTGTTGTGCATTCCCCAGCTTTACACCCTGGGGGTCACCCAGAACATGCACTCTGCCTCACTCATCCCACCTGGGAATCTCTGTGAGATAGGAAGTACACACTGGATGAGAAGTTTGCGTGTATGACTATTTTTCAAGCACCTCGCCATATAGGCAGCCATACTCCGACTTCAGAGGATTTTTCTCCTATAAACGAGAGTGCGGGTTGTTATGTTAAGAGCTTGTCATGGCTGAAGGCAATCTCAACACAACATTTTACAACATAACAATGTTTTAATGTAGGCCTTGGCAATTAGCTGACATCAATAATAACTGATACAGCTTTTTGGCCTGGGCCAAACTGTATCTTTTTGAAATTGCTTGCTTTATTTATTTTGAAGCAAAAGTTAGAATTGCTTGTTTAGACTCATTTTTATTCAGTGTTTATTTAGGATTGCTTACTTTTATCACGTGTATTTATTTAGATTTTCTTTCAGAAATATTCACAGTATATCCCACAAAAAAAGTGAATATGGATATTTTTTCCCCCCAAATACTTCTCAGCTGAATATCAGAACTGCACCAAGTGATATGTTGCTCAGATCAAGCAAGATGTTTTAACCGCATCAGGTGTCATCTACTTTCCCTACTTCCAGACGTAAAACTTTGTGTTTGTGTGTGCTGCAGCTATTGAGTGTCCCTTTCATTTTTGCTTCCGACGTAAAACTTTGTGTTTGTGTGTCTGTTGCTGCAGCTAATTTAGTGTTCCTCTACATTCCTGCTTCCAGACGTAATAACTTTGTGTTGTCCTCTACATTCCTTTTTCCAGATGTAAAATTTTGTGTTTGTCTCTTTCATTCCTGCTTCCAGACATAAACTTTGTGTTTGTGTGTGCTGCAGCTATTGAGTTTTCCTCAAATTCTGTTCCAGACGTAAAAACTTTGTGTTTGTGTCTGTGCTGCAGCTAATGAGTGTCCTCTACATTCCTGCTTCCAGACGTAAAACTTTGTGTTTGTCCTCTACATTCCTGCTTCCAGACGTAAAACTTTGTGTTTGTCCTCTACATTCCTGCTTCCAGACGTAAAACTTTGTGTTTGTTCTCTACATTCCTGCTTCCAGATGTAAAACTTTGTGTTTGTCCTCTACATTCCTGCTTCCAGATGTAAAACTTTGTGTTTGTCCTCAACATTCCTGCTTCCAGTCGTAAAAATTTGTGTTTGTCCTCAACATTCCTGCTTCCAGACGTAAAACTTTGTGTTTGTCCCCTAATTTCCTGCTTTTCCCGACGTAAAACTTTGTGTTTGTCTCAAATTCCTGCTTCCAGACGTAAAACTTTGTGTTTGTCCTCAACATTCCTGCTTCCAGACGTAAAACTTTGTGTTTGTTCTCTACATTCCTGCTTCCAGACGTAAAACTTTGTGTTTGTCCTCTACATTCCTGCTTCCAGACGTAAAACTTTGTGTTTGTCCTCTACATTCCTGCTTCCAGACGTAAAACTTTGTGTTTGTCCTCTACATTCCTGCTTCCAGACGTAAAACTTTGTGTTTGTCCTCTACATTCCTGCTTCCAGACGTAAAACTTTGTGTTTGTCGTCTACATTCCTGCTTCCAGACGTAAAACTTTGTTGTGTTTGTGTCTGTGCTGCAGCTAATGAGTGTCCTCTACATTCCTGCTTCCAGACGTAAAACTTTGTGTTTGTCCTCTACATTCCTGCTTCCAGACGTAAAACTTTGTTGTGTTTGTGTGTGCTGCAGCTAATGAGTATCCTCTACATTCCTGCTTCCAGACGTAAAACTTTGTCTTTGTCCTCTACATTCCTGCTTCCAGACGTAAAACTTTGTGTTTGTCCTCTACATTCCTGCTTCCAGACGTAAAACTTTGTGTTTGTGTGTGCTGCAGCTAATGAGTATCCTCTACATTCCTGCTTCCAGACGTAAAACTTTGTGTTTGTCCTCTACATTCCTGCTTCCAGACATAAAACTTTGTTGTGTTTGTGTGTGCTGCAGCTAATGAGTATCCTCTACATTCCTGCTTCCAGACGTAAAACTTTGTGTTTGTCCTCTACATTCCTGCTTCCAGACGTAAAACTTTGTCTTTGTCCTCTACATTCCTGCTTCCAGACGTAAAACTTTGTCTTTGTCCTCTACATTCCTGCTTCCAGACGTAAAACTTTTTGTTGTGTTTCTAATTCCCGCTTTCAGACGTAAACTTTGTGTTTGTCCTCTACATTCCTGCTTCCAGACGGGAAACTTTGTTGTGTTTGTGTGTGTGCAGCAACAGTGTCCTACATTCCTGCTTCCAGACGTTTAAAAACTTTTTGTTTGTCCTTTAATTCCTGCTTCAGGACTAAACTTGTGTTTGTCCTCTTTCATTCTGCTTCCGACGTAAACTTGTTTTTGTCCTCTACATTTCCTGCTTCAGACGTTAAAAAATTTGTGTTTGTCCTCTACATTCCTGCTTCCAGACGTAAAAACTTTGTGTTTGTTCTTACATTCCTGCTTCCAGACGTTAAAACTTTGTGGTTTGTCCTCTACTTCCTGCTTCCAGACGTAAAACTTTTTGTTTGCTTACATTCGCTTCCAGACGTTTAAAAATTGTGTTTGTCCTCTACATTCCTGCTTCCAGACGTAAAACTTTGTGTTTGTCTTACATTCCTGCTTCCAGACGTAAAACTTGGGTTTTGGTTGTGTGTTTGGGCTGCCTTTCAGCTACTCTCAGAGGTGTTTCTTCCCCAGCGGTGGGGGTTGCCAAGACGCATTTGGTGGCTGGTGGGGGATCTTGCCAGGGAACAAGGAACGGAGTCCAGCGGCCCTGGGATCATCGCTACGGCACGTCCAAAGTTTGCCAGCCAAACGATGGGACGGACTGCACCAAAATGTCTCCCATGTTGCAAAAGGGTTTTAAAACGGGCCCTCACCAAAAAATTCATGAAACAGCCATCACAAAACTTTAAGAAACAGCCCCACACAAACTTCAACAAAAAGCATACACCCAAACGCCATTACACAAACTTCAACGAAAGACCATCACAAACTTCAACAAAAAAAGCCATTACACAAACTTCAATGAATCAACCATAAACAAACTTCAACGAAACAGCCTTGACAAACTTCAACAAAACACCATACACAAACTTCAACAAACAAAACCATAACAAACTTCAACAAAACAGCCATACACAAACTTCAACAAAACAACCATACACAAACTTCAACAAAACAGCCATACACAAAACGACCATACACAAACATCAACAAAACAACCATACACAAACTTCAACAAAACAACCATACATAAACTTCAACAAAACAACCATACACAAACTTCAACAAAACAACCATACATAAACTTCAACAAAACAACCATACACAAACTTCAACAAAACGACCATACACAAAACGACCATACACAAACATCAACAAAACAACCATACACAAACTTCAACAAAACAACCATACACAAACTTCAACAAAACAGCCATACACAAACTTCAACAAAACAACCATACACAAACTTCAACAAAACAGCCATACACAAAACGACCATACACAAACATCAACAAAACAACCATACACAAACTTCAACAAAACAACCATACATAAACTTCAACAAAACAACCATACACAAACTTCAACAAAACAACCATACATAAACTTCAACAAAACAACCATACACAAACTTCAACAAAACGGCCATACACAAACAAAACGGCCATACACAAACTTCAACAAAACAGCCATACACAAACTTCAACAATCAACCATACACAAACTTCAACGAATCAACCATACACAAACTTCAACAACATACACAAACTTCAACAAAACAGCCATACACAAACTTCCAACAAAACAGCCATACACAAACTTCAACAACATACACAAACTTCAACAAAACAGCCATACACAAACTTCAACAACATACACAAACTTCAACAAAACAGCCATACACAAACTTCAACAAAACAGCCATACACAAACTTCAACAAAACAGCCATACACAAACTTCAACAAAACGATGTTTATCAAAAATTGTTTATGATTTGTTGGATTTAAACATTCAAATTGTGGTGAGAGTAGGAAAATTGCTTTAATTTTGTGTACTGTCGTTTTTGTTGAAGTTTGTGTTCTGTCATTTTTGTTGAAGTTTGTGTATTGTCATTTTGTTGAAGTTTGTCCATTGAAAAAAAAAAAAGTGAAATGTTTAGAAATCTTTGCCAAAACTGTGATCTTAATGAAAGCAATACAGAATCCATAAGTGCCCTGCTGGTTGATTTGCTGTTTTGGCCTCTGCAGAGGAAATCTTCCCCAACTGAAAATCCTGCAGTGTTATAAATGTACATCTCTCCCCCTGGAGAGACGCTGTCTGATATATAAGGCCTTCATTAGACCTGTTCTCCTGTATGGTTCGGAGACGTGGGTTTTCACAAAAACCGTCGAACGTTTGTTGAAGAGCTGTGAAAACCGAATGCTATGCTACATGACAAAGATCAAATGGGAAGACAGGATCACGAATAAAGAACTATGGAGAATGTGCAAAGTTGATGATCTGAAGTCTGTAGCTAGTTGCAATAGACTGCGCTGGTTTGGGCACGTTCAACGGAAAGCAGACCACCACATCATAAAAAGAGCAATGAACTTCGTAGTGGATGGAAAGAGACCAAAGGGAAGACCTAGCAAAACCTGGGCTGCCTGTATTGCAGATGATCTTAGAGAAAGGGGCATAAATAAGGAGGAAGCTCAAAACAGAGAGAGATGGAGAAGGCTCATCAATGTCAAACCTCCCCTGGGAGAAACATGACGAAAAAGGAAGAAGAAGAAGAAGAAAACTTCTTTGTCTCTTTAGGCATGAGCAGGTCTGCACAAACAGTGAGGGGCCAGAAGGATGATGAGGAAAACTTCTTGAGCCGTCAGTGCCTGGGGTTTATCACAGTTCTTGATTAAACCATTGACGCTGGGGGCAACAGCAAAGTGAGAGGCTGTATGACCAGTGGCTTTTCCACTCATGGAATTCCACTTTACAGCTTAGTCTTTAGTGATCGACTATGACTCTCTGACTAGGAGGCTTGACTCGCACAGTCCTTATGTGCTGCAGCCCTGGGGGCTAGTTGGCCTTTGGAGCTCCAACGCTGACTGTCCTTATGCCCTCTTGGCCGAGAGAGTGGGGATGTACTGTGGGCAAGGCATCTCCACTGTAATCAAATTTCTGCCCAATTTCCAAAACAGCAGCTGCCTCCTATGCTGTTTTGGAGGTCATCGAAAACAACGGACTAACATACATACAGGTGGCCTCTACACCAAGCGACAAGCCATGGGACTTTAAGATCCTCGACATATGATAGCACACTTTGATCTCAAAGCTTGTCGGAAATATATGTAACAGACTATACAAAGTTACTCTGCCCTGCAGTCAACTTTGCTACAGGCGTTGTTCAGTCGTTGTTTTGCTGTTGTTTGTTTCGTCTTGTTCCTCCGCTAAAACCTCAAGGTTCACCGGTGTGGTGTACGCGACGGGTTTTTACCCGCCAGGAATACAGCTGCATGGCCCCAGCGCTAACATTAACTCCTCACCCCTTCTTTCCTTTCACCAGGTCCTAGCAATGTCAGTTCCTGCTATAATAAGAACCAGTTGGACTGGCACCCCTTCCCTTCCCCCCCACCCCCACCCCCCCGAGCTGGGCTGGGGTGGATAGCTGCTGAGAGCAGTTGAAAGTGGGAGAAACTGACAGCTGTGCGAGAGCATTTATTTATTTTGTTTTATTTATTCTTTTCTATCCAGGATAATGGAATAAGTACTTATGTGCTTTTTTTATTTTTAAAACATCCAGTCCCCGTGTGTATGCGGTTTTGTCAATTTTGTCCTCCGTTCCCACCGGCACACAATGGCCTACTCTTACGAAAAGCGGAACAGGATTTAACGTGTGCGCAAGATGAAGTCACGGCAGATTTCTCCGGGGGAAGAGCGCTTCGCCACAAGAGCGGCTCACCACCCGTTATATATATATATTTTTTCTTTTCTTTTCCTGTTCCTGAGCATGAACTCTCTTAAGACTATCAGTAATGTTTTCTTTCCGTTTCTTTTTTTTCCCCCCCACTTTTTCTTCTCAGTGCCTGGGCTTTATCACAGTTCTTGATTAAACCATTGACGCTGGGGGCAACAGCAAGGTGAGAGGCTGTATGACCAGTGGATTTCCCCACTCATGGAATTCCACTTTACGGCTTAGTCTTTAGTGATCGACTATGACTCTCTGACTAGGAGGCTTGACTTGCACAGTCCTTATATCGTGCTGCAGCCCTGGGGGCTGGTTGGCCTTTAGAGAGCATCTCCAACGCTGACTGTCCTTATGCCCCACTTGGCCGAGAGAGTGGGGGATGTGCTGTGGGCAAGGCATCTTCACTATAATCAAATTTCTGCCCAGTTTCCAAAACAGCAACTGCCTCCTCTGCTGTTTTGGAGGTCATCGTCGGACACGACGGACAAACATATACTTCTTCTTCTTCTTCTTCTTCTTCTTCTTCTTTTTCTTCTTCTTCTTCTCCTCAGGCTGGAGGAGCTGTTCTACGGGTTTGGGGTGGACCTGGTACTGCAGGCTCATGAGCACAACTACGAGCGGCTGTACCCCATGTACAAAGGGGTGGTGCTATCCACCAGCTACCTCAACCCCCAGGCTCCTGTCCAGATCATCTCCGGGGCTGCTGGCAGCAAATACGGGGTGGACCGTTTCCAGAAGCCTCCCAAACGTAAAGGCTGTTGCTGCTGTTGTGGTTGTTGTTGTTGTGGTGGTGGTGGTGGTGGTGGTGGTGGTGTGGTGGTGGTGTGGTGGGATTTGTTGCGTGCAGTGCTTTGGTGGAATGGTTGGTTTGGTTTTGGTTTTGTTGCTGTTGTTTGCTTTTGTGTCGTGTGGTTGGGTGTTGGGGTTGGTTTTTGTTGTGTAGTGTGCAGTGTTTGGTGTACGGTTTGGTTTGATGGTCGTGTGGTGTTGGGTGTTATGGTTGGTTTTTTTTGTGTCGTGTGTGGTTGGGTTGTTATGGTTGGTTTGGGGTTTTGTTGTTGTTTGCTTTTGTTTGTGTGGGTTGGGTGTTACGGTTGGTTTTGTTGTGTCGTGCGGTGGTTGGTGGTATGGTTGGTTGGGGTTGGGGTTTTCGTTGTTGTTTGCTTTTGTCGTGTGGTTGGGTGTTATGGTTGGTTTTGTTGTGTAGTGCGGCTGGTGTTATGGTTTGTTTGTTGGGGTTTTTGTTGTTGTTTGCTTTTGTCGTGTGGTTGGGTGTTATGGTTGGTTTGGTTTTGGGTTTTTGTTGTTTGCTTTTGTCGTGTGGTTGGGTGTTATGGTTGGTGTTTGTTGTGTTGTGCGGTGATTGGGTGTTATGGTTGGTTTTGTTGTGTCGTGCGGTGATTGGGTATTATGGTTGGTTTTGTTGTGTCGTGCTGTGATTGGGTGTTATGGTTGGTTTTGTTGTGTCGTGCGGTGATTGGGTGTTATGGTTGGTTTTGTTGTGTCGCACGGTGGTTAATGTTATGGTTGGTTTGGTTTGGGTTTTTTGTTGTTGTTTGCTTTTGTCGTGTGGTAGGGTGTTACGGTTGGTTTTGTTGTGTAGTGCGTGGTTGGGTGTTACGGTTGGTTTTGTTGGGTAGTGTGTGGTTGGGTGTTATGGTTGGTTTTGTTGTGTAGTGCATGGTTTGGTGTTACGGTTGTTTTTGTTGTGTAGTGTGTGGTTGGGTGTTATGGTTGGTTTGTTGTGTTATGTGGTTGGTGTTATGGTTGGTTTTGTTGTGTCCTGTGGTTGGGTGTTATGGTTGGTTTTGTTATGTAGTGCGTGGTTGGGCGTTATGGTTGGTTTTGTTGTGTTGTGCGGTGGTTGGTGTTATGGTTGGTTTGGGTTTGGGGTTTTTGTTGTTGTTTGCTTTTGTTGTGTGGTTGGGTGTTACGGTTGGTTTTGTTGTGTCGTGCGGTGGTTGGGTGTTATGGTTGGTTTGTTTTGGGTTTTTTGTTGTTGTTTGCTTTTGTCGTGTGGTTGGGTGTTATGGTTGGTTTGTTGTGTAGTGGGGTGGTTGGGTGTTATGGTTGGTTTGTTGTGTAGTGGGGTGGTTGGGTGTTATGGTTGGTTTGTTGTGTAGTGGGGTGGTTGGGTGTTATGGTTGGTTTGGTTTGGTTTAGGGTTTTTGTTGTTGTTTGCTTTTGTTGTGTGGTTGGGTTTGTTTTGTTGTGTCGTGTGGTTGGTGTTATGGTTGGTTTTTATTTATTTTTATTCATTTATTTAATTCTTTTATATCGAGGATAATGGAATAAGCAATTATGTGCTCTTTTACATCCAGTCCCCATGTGTATGTGGTTTGGTAAGTTTTGTCATCTGTTCCCACCGGCACACAATGGCCTACTCTTACGAAAAGCTGAACAGGATTTAACGTGTGCACAAGATGTTCTGCATGCATTCACACACGGAGCCTTGGTTTATAGTCTCATCCGAAGGAATAACGTGTGCGCAAGATGTTCTGCATGCATTCACACACGGAGCCTTGGTTTATAGTCTCATCCGAAGGACTTTTGGGGAGAGTGGAGTCTGCACTGATGTTAACTCCAGGGGAAAATATCTCCTTGAACGGGAATCGAACCCAGGTCGTCCGATTGCGAGCGCAATGTTCTAACCACTAAGCTATCCTGTCCCCGTGGTTGGTTTGTTGTGTCGTGTGGTTGGTGTTATGGTTGGTTTGTTGTGTCATGTGGTTGGAGTTACGGTTGGTTTGTTGTGTCATGTGGTTGGAGTTAGGTTGGTTTGTTGTGTCATGTGGTTGGGTTAGGTTGGTTTGTTGTGTCATGTGGTTGGTGTTATGTTGGTTTGTGTCATGTGGGTTGTGTTATGGTTGTTTGGTGTGTCATGGGTTGTTTTTTTTTGTGTCATGTGGTTGGTGTTATGGTTGGTTTGTTGGTCATGTGGTTGTGTTATGTTGGTTTGTTGTGTCATGTGGTTGGTGTTATGGTTGGTTTGTTGTGTCATGTGGTTGGTGTTATGGTTGGTTTGTTGTGTCATGTGGTTGGTGTTACGGTTGGTTTGTTGTGTTGTGGTTGGTGTTATAGTTGGTTTTTCGTGTGGTTGGTGTTATGGTTGGTTTGCTTTGTCGTGTGGTTGGTGTTATGGTTGGTTTTGCTGTGTCGTGTGGTTTATGTTATGGTTGTTTGCTTTGTTGTGCAATAGGTGTGGTTAGTGTTTTTAGATGCTTTTTTTATTTTTTTAGGCTTGGGTTGTATTGTATTGCATTGCATTATATCTTATTGTATTGTATCCTATACTCATTTTATTCACGGCAGATTTCTCTGTGTGAAATTTGGGCTGCTCTCCCCTGGGGAGAGCACACAATCCACAAAAGCAGTGCGACCCAAATATTTTTTTAAAAAAAGATTCTGTCTCCATGTGTATTTGTTTCCATGTGAGAGTAGCTTTTTTTTCTACAGAATTTTTGCCAGGCACTACTCTCTTGTTGCCATAGGTTCTTTTACATGTGCAAAATGTGTGTTGCACATGGGACCTTCGTTTATTGCCTTATTTGAAAGACTAGCACCCAGACCACTGCTGGAGTTCTAGTGGATGGGAATATCAAGCCCACGTTTCTCACTTTCTTTGCAGAGGGGTTAGCTCTGGAGTACCGATCCATAGATATACCTGTATACACATAAGTGTGTGTGTGTGTGTTTGCATGTGTGTGTGTGTGTGTGCGCGCGCACATGCACTCGTGTATGCATGTGTCTGTGTGTTTGTTCACATGGACACACACATATGTATGTTTGAGCTTGTAATACTGTATGCGCACATACACACACGGCATGCACGCACGCACACACGCACACACACTATCTTGCACGCACATTAAAACTTGTTCTGCCTTTTGGAAGAGTCAGCCATTGTGTGGCGGTGGGAATGGATGACAAAGATTACAAATGGGCATGCCCAGGGACCAGATAAAAAAAAAAAGAACATGTGTACTTACTCATAATTGCCAATTCAAATAAAAAAATGAAAATTAGAAAAAAAATGTGCACACACACACTCAAAAAATCAGTCCAAATTAAAAATGAAATAAAAAATTAATTGTCATGCACACACACTTACACATAAAATATGTAGGGCCCCCCAAAAAAAACACCCCCACAAACAACAACAACAGCAAAACCCCAACCCCTCACATGTAAAATCTTTATTTTAATTTTATTCTTTTATATCGAGGATAATGGAATAAGCACCTATGTGCTTTTTTTTTACATCCAGTACCCCTTGTGTATGCGGTTTGGACATTCGGTTATCTGTTCCCACCGGCACACAATGGCCTACTCTTGAACATTATTACCCACACAAACCATCCGTTTTCAACTTTTCAGCCCATTGGACAGCCGTACGAGTGGAAGAACCGGCGCTGAACAGCTACGGTCATCTGCGCGTGGTAAACGGTTCCCACGTGTACTGGGAGCAGCGGTCCATCCACAACCACACTGTACTGGACAGTCTGTGGATCGTCCAGCATCACCACGGCAAATTCAAACTGCCCACCATGTCCAACAACGTCAGCAGTGAAATTGAAGAGGGTCTTAGTGGTGTGACACTTTCACGTATGTCCATACTTTTTGGTCAAAATTTGTGTTTTGTCGATGTCGGTTTTTATTTGGTTTGCTTTGTTTTGTTTGTTTAGTTTTTGTTGTTGTTGTCCTTCCTTGGCTAGAGCTCTGAGGTTCATCAATGGTGAAATTTTGCGTATGTAACCGTTTTGGGACGGGATAGCTCAGTGGTCGGAGCACTCGCTTTCCCCCAGCCAAGTTAAGCAGCATCGAGCGTGGTTACCAGTTGGATGGGTGACCGTTTGCGCGCCTTGGCTTCAGTACAGTTCCCCCAGTTCACCCAGCTGTAAATGGGTACCTGCCCTCTTTTAGGGTCAGGGAAGGTAAAGCAACGAGGGAGAGGAGATGGGCGCCGCCCTCAATATGCTGGCCCTAGAGAAGTGAGGTCTATGACGCCTCGCTCCCCTACAACCTTATAGGTTATGGGACTCCTTTACCTTTTTACTTTAACCATTTTTGCCTACCATGAAGGTAGCCGCATTCCAGTTTCGGGTTGTTTGCTCTTGTATGTTGTGTTGTTGGTGTCAAGGGCGGGATAGCTCAGTGGTCATAGCGCTTGCACTCCCCAAGCTAAGGTTGAGCAGCGTTGAGCGTGGATGCCTAAAAAAAGATGGGTGACCATTTGCAGGCCTTGGCTTCAGTACAGTCCCCAAGTTCACCCAGGTGTAAATGAGTACCTTGCCCTCTGTAGGGACAGGTTTGGGTTTTTTTGTTACCTGTTAGCGATGTTAGTTTTGTTTGTTCATGTATGTTGTTATTTTTGTTGTTCTTGATGTCAGTTTGGTAGTTTGGTTGGTTGGTTGGTTGGTTTGGGGTTTTCTTTTGGGGGTGTGTGTGGGGGGTGGGGGGGGGAGGGGAGGGGGATGAAAGGAGTCAATTGATGAATGAATACATGGGGGTATGGTTATGATATAGAGCTTTAGAAAATGTCTGTGCCTGTAAATTGTGTGCATGTGTGTGTGTGAGAGAGAGAGTCTCTGTGTGTGTGAGAGAGAGTCTCTGTGTGTGTGTGTGTGTTTGTGTGTGTGTGTATGTGTGTGTGTGAGTCTCTGTGTGTGTGAGTCTGTGTGTGTGCACTTATATGTGTGATTGTGTGTGTGTGTATGTGTGTGTGTATGTGTGTGTGTGTGTGTGTGCGCATGTGTGTGTATGTATGTGTGTGTGTGTGTGTATGTGTGTGTATGCATGTGTGTGTGTGCATGTGTGTGTGTGCATGTGTGTGTGCATGTGTGTGTATGTATGTTTGTATGTGTGTGTGTGTGCATGTATGTGTATGTGTGTGTGTGTATGTGTGTGTGTGCCATGGTGGGAGGGAGTTATTGTGAGAAGTGGAAGGATTGAATGATGGTGAATGTATGAAACAAGCACATTCATACCATATATTTAGAGACAGGCATTTGCATACATTAACACACATACACACTCACACACACACACACAACACACACACATGTTTTGTTTTTAATTCCATATATGCATATGTTATTGTCTTTTCTTGTTTGATTTGTATAGTTTACCATAGATTAGGTTTTTTATTGTATGTCTGCATATACATTATCTTTTTTCTCACTTTTTTTTTCTTTAGATAGATTGCTTGATGAAAAAAAGCAAATGCACTGCTTATTCAATGTACCATCTGAAAATAAAAGTTTGACTTTGACTTTGACACACACTCACACACAAACACACACTCACACACACACACACACGCACGCATGCACACATGCATGCATGCATGCATGCACAACCACGCACCACACCACACACCAACACACACCACACCACACACAACACACACACACACAACACACACACACACACACACACACACACACACACACACACACACACACACACACACACGCAAGTTCAGAAACGACAAGGTGTCATTCTTACAGCCACTTAATCAATAACAAGCAGAATAAATACTGAGTTTATGAAGGAGGGACTGGACTGTAGAAATCGACAGCTGTGGCAGAAGAACACAAAAGCCGTTTTAAAGCTGGTTTGTCTGTCTGTCTGTCTGTTTAGTTAGTCTTTTTAAAAATACATTCAAGCTCAGGTGTGAACCAACAATATTTTTCTTAGATTTATTTCTTCTTCTTCAAATGCGCAGACAGCAACTATTGTTGCCTGTTATTTGAGCGAAAATGCGTTGCGCTGCCGTAAAGCTCCTGACAAGTTAGGCCCTGAGCATCCAACTTTGGTGTAAGAGAGAATTGGCATCTTTTAAGTCTTTCTGGAAAAAAGACAGGAGAATGGACCAAGAAGGCAGAAAACAGACAAGGATGAGGAGACAGGAAGGAAAGGAACAAGGCAGAAACAAAGAGAAAGATAGAAAAGAGGGAATTTCAAGCACAAAATTACCAGAAGGTGGGGATGCTGTTTATACTGACGGGCCCCCAGCATCCCCATGGAAGAAGGTTTATGCTTTGATTTGTTTGTTTTTTTACAAGATTCAGCGCTATATAAATTCCATATATTTTTATTATTATTATGTTACATTCAACACTTTCTAATCCAGCCTCAAGACATCGAGGTACACTTGTCTCCTACCTAAGATCTTGTCCCCCTCCCCCTCCCCCTCCTCATATCTGTCCTACTTTCAACAGCCACCCCCATCTCCATTACCCTGCCTTGTGTGTTAATTGCGTGTGTGTTTGTGCATACACGAGCGCGTGTGTGTGTGTGTGTGTGACTCTGTGTGTGCATGACTGTGTGTGTGACTGTGTGTGTGTGTGCACACGAGTGTGAGTGTCAGTAAGTAAATTTGATGTCTGTTAATCCTGTGTGTGTGACTGTGTGTGTGTGTGCACGCACGAGTGTGAGTGTCAGTAACTAAATTCGATATCTGTTAATCCTATTCCTGAACAATCACAAGTGTATAAATGATTCAAACGCAAACCCTTTGATTTCTCTGCTTTTAACGAGATTCAGGGCTGTGTAAATTCTGTACATAATTACCGTGACTGTCTTCATCCAAACTTTTTTGTTCTTTTACGCAGATCTTTTTGAAGACGAAGACACGGAAGCCAGAGAGAAGGAGCTGAAGGAGAACGACGCCACGCAGCGTATCGCCATCGGGGCAACTTTTGGCGTGCTGTTCTCCATCCTGGTCGCTGTGGCCGTACTGTCGCGGGCGTGTCGGCGCCGCCAGTACACAGCGGTGCGCAGGTGGAACGCCATGGACGTGGATTACGGGAAGAAACTGTTCGGTTCTGGTCGCGACGACGAGGAGGAGCTGGATTTGGAGCAGGACTTTGAGGTTGAAATGGGCGACGGGAAGACCCCGTCAGCCAAGAAGCTGCTGAATAACAGTTGAGAGAGGGAGAAGAGAGGTTGTCGTTGATGTGCTGAGAACCTTAACGTGTTAGTTTTTGGGGGTTTTTTTGGGTTTTTTTAAACGTTTTTAGTTTGAGATTGTTTACTGGCTTTATTTTTTTTAGGGTTTTTGTGTGTGTGTGTGTGTGTGCTTTATGTATGTTTCTGAGAGCATTTTTGGAGCGCGTTTTTCTTTTTGTGCTTTATGTATGTTTCTGAGAACATTTTTGGAGTGCATTTTTCTTTTTGTGCTTAGTGTTTCTGATAACGTTTTTTGGAGTGCATTTTCAGTCTGCAGAGGCCATAAGTTTTTGATAAGGTCAGATCATGCTTGTGTGTCTTTTTGTTTTTTTCTTCTTCTGCTAACACAGCGGTCTTTCATGAACATTGACATAAATCAACTTTCCTCTTTTTTTATTATTTTATTATTATTTTTATTTTTATTTTTATTTTTTTTTTACTAATCAATGATTTGATCACCTTTTATACTTCTCTCTGTGTCAGAGCTAAATGATTTCTATGGTTAGGATTGTTGATTTTTGTAAAAAAAAAAAAAAAAAAAATTCTATTAGCTGCTGTTTACCGAGTGAACAAATTTGAACGATGATTTTCTTGGAAAATTAGAGTATGAAATTCTTTAAGTTACATACGTGTCAGTTTAGAAGCAGGTTTCAGAAATTCATTGAGAAAAGTAGATCTCGAATGGTGGATACAAATTGTTTATACTTGAGCTCAACTTTGTTTTAAAATGGTGCAACACACACTGTTGAAGGAAGTCATTTCAGTTATCATCTAAGGTAGAAAATATATAATCACACTTAATGTTCCATTGACAAAGGAGCCATAAAGTTATGTATCAATCCATTGACAAAGAAGCCATAAAGTTATGTATCAGTCTAGCTAAGTGTCAGTGTAGCTTACTTAGTAAGTAGTCAACACAAAAGTGGGAGGAAACTCTTGGTGAAAACTTGTCTGTCTGCAGAAGTTTTGGAGGGAAGATGGTTTGTTCTAGTTCTGAGAGCTTGGAAAAATGATAAGTGTAGCTGTCGAGTCATCAAAGACCTTGGTATTTTCAGTTCTGTTGCGCGTGGTAACACGAATCCTGTACAGTCTGACAGAAGTGTGATGATTACTGGATGAAGGCGTGCGTAGAGTTGTGAGAGCTCAGTAATACAATGAAGAAAGCAGGGTGAGAAGTCCGAAGTCATCGGCCATTGGCCTAGCATGAGGTGATGTGAATGGGCGATGGATGACGTCTGCTCAGGACATGAAGATAGCTCTCTGTCGGTGTTTCTTTGTGTAACCTTGTTAGGAGGAGTACATTCACATTGGTGTGGGTGCACACTGAAGTGAAAGGTAAAGGTGTGTGGTCGCTGGGGAGCGAGATGTCAGAGGCCTCGGCTTCTCAAGGGGCCAGCATATTGAGGGTGGTGCCCATCTCCTCTCCCTCGCTGCTTTACCTTCCCTGACCCTAAAGAGGCAGGTACCCCATTTACAGTAGGGTGAACTGGGGGACTGCACCAAAACCAAGGGCACACAAACAGTCACCCATTTGTAAGGCGATCACGCTCAGTGCTGCTTAACCTTAGCTTGTGGAGAGTGAGTGCTGTGACCACTTAGCTGCCCTGTGCATGATGCAGTAAACGAAGCCAGAAGCACCTTTGTGTTTGAAGGATTGTCTGACTGCTGTATGTCATGGGCTCTCAACACGACTACAAAATACTGCAGGTTGAAACTCGGTGTAACGTTACAAAGTGTTTTTTGTAGAGGGTAGAAGATCATAAATCATGCTTTCATTGAGCTAGTGTCTGTGATAACCACGATCCTCAATATTTTACCCATACTTTTTTTCCTTGTTTCACATTCATTCCAGACTGTTTTGCATTTTATTATTCAATGGGGTGTTGAGTACTCTGATGGCAGTTGTGCTGATTTTGGTTGGGCAAAGATGTTACATTCCGCTGTTTTGATAGTTTTGGTGTTTATGATAATATATATATTGAAAGTGCATTTCAGCCACATGTTGCTTTATTTTCCAATCTTCTTTCCCATATGCATTCCACCATCGTTGAACGGCATATTCATGGCCCTGAGGGTTCGATGAAATGAAATTGTGATTGTAAGAGGTTGATTCTTTCTTTGAAGAGGTTTTTCTATAAAAAAAAAAAAAGTTACCATCAGTTTACGTTGTAAAATTGTGTGTGTGTGGTTTTTTTGGGGGGTAGGGGTGGGGGGGTTAATAGAAATGCAAGGTTTTTTTTCTGTTCCTTCAAATTGAGCACCTCTATGGTTGGGGTAGGTCAGGTTTGTGTGTGTGTGTGACTGAGTGAGTGTGTGTGTGTGTGTGTGCATGTGTGCGTGACTGAGTGAGTGTGTGTGTGACTGAGTGATTGTGAGTGTGTGCATGCGTGCGTGTGTGTGTGTATGTGTGTGTGTATGTGTGTGTGTGTGTGTGCGTGCGCACGAGCACGAGTGAGTGAGTGTGTTTTGAAACTGTGAGTGTGTGGTTACAGTTATATTTTGTAAAGCACATAGAGCTCCACTCTTCCCGGAAATGTGCTGTATTGCCTGCCCTGTTATCATTTAAACCCGATCATTCCACTGATTTGCACTCAATATTTCTCTGTGTTCTTATGTTTTCATTCGTCAGTTTTCATATTCTTCAAGCTGCGGTTAAAATTTCTGTGGATGGCATCTTTTTCCAAACATGAGGATTTTTGGTGAAGATATTGAGGCGTTTTGTTAATAGCTTCACATTTTTGTCTCTTTTTTATTCTCCGGCACTTTTGTTGTTATTTGTAACTGACCATTTTAATATTGATAGTGCACCTGAGTGTCCACTAAGGTTCTTGATTCGCCAAACGTTGAGGATGTATAAATTTATATATGAACAAGATTGTGTACTTGTACAATTATAGGATGGTTTAGGAGGGGGGGGGGGGGGTCAAGAAGGCATTATTCTTTTATATTTCCTATTCTACTTTCATGTTGCCTTAGAGAATACTTTGTGGTCTGTGTAGCAGGGCTGCCATATGTATATTATATATATAATTATATAGATGTGTGTGTTTATTTATGTATTCTTTCATATCAAGGATAATGTGTGTGAGTGTGTGTGTTGTTTTGTTGTTGTTGTTGTTTTTAAAGAGCAGTTCAGAGCTCTAATCATTTTTGAAGAAGAGTAGAAGATTGGCCTGATTTAAATAATAGGAATGTAGCTTAAAATATAAAAAAAGGCGGGGGAAGGGGGTATATACATTCTGACAGATACCATCAACAACCATTTTAACCATCAGACAGAAAACAGCTAATGCAGTGGATCTCTTTTATTCTGAAATTGATATTAATTCGTCATACTTTTTCTGGTTGAGATGTATAAATTGCTCAGTATCGAATCTTATTTTGTTGTTATTTTCTTGGTGGTGTTTTTTGTGTGCATGCCAGTGAATATTTATTTATAATTCTGATCACATTGATTGTATTAAGATAATTTTTTGTTGTGTGTTTTTTTTATTATTCCATGTTGTTGAGAAATGTGATATTAAATCCCAAGTTGAGGATGATTTTTGTAGAAGTGTGTCAGGTATATTTTATGTACATAATGTTGCATTTAATGTATTCAGCTCGGTTTTTCCAGTTTTTCTTAAAAGCATTCTTTAAAAACGAAAGATCACCATGTTGACTTAAACCACAACGCGCAAATCCATAACTCAGTCGAGGGTTCAGAGTTCAGTGCTAAAATTAGCACACCCCTTCCTTTTTGCCCCCCCACACCCTTCCCTTGTCTTCACCCTCCCGATTTTCTACTCTGTCACATGAAGGAAAGCATGAAGCTGTCAGATCCAAGAGTGGTGGTCAGTTCCTGCTATAACTAGCACAAGCTGGCCACAGCTGGGCTGGGATGGAATGGATAGCAGCTGAGGGTAGGAGATAACAACAGCCTTGGAATTTCAAAAAAGAACACTTACCCCAAAACAAAAATACCAACAAACAAAACAAAACAAGAAAATGGTATTTAACATATAAAATAAAGTGTCCTGTAACCTATGTGGGTCATTGGGGAGCGAGGTGTCAGAGACCTTGAAGGTGGTACCCATCTCCTCTCCCTTGCTGCTTTACCTTCCCTGACCCTAAAGAGGGCAGGTGCCTATTTACAGCTGGGTGAACTGGAGGACTGTACTGAAGCCAAGGCTCAGTCTACAAGTCAAGCATGCTTAATGCTCCTTAACCTTAGCTTGGGGAGAACAAATGCTCAGACTTCTTGAGTTATCCCATCCCCTATAATTTCAGATATATATGGTTTAAAATACCATTCTACTATTTTTTTCTCCTAACACCCTCCTCCCATCCATTTTGTGTACTGAATGGAAGATTTGCCGTCATGAATAAATTTTAGAAAAACGAAAACAGTTATCCTGAAATCCATACTTGTGTAAATGTATAACTTCAAAATATTATCTTTTTCTTTTTGTGTGCGCAAGTTTGGCTTTAATGCTTTTCCGTATTTTTACAAGTACAATACTACTACATATTGCCAAAACTACAATCTTTAATCAAGGATATATCAAAGTAGTTTTGCACATTAGTGCATGTTTGCATGTCTTTGTTCAAAAGGGTTGATTGATCTGGCTGGGGGGAGGGGGTAGGGGGGGGGATATTTTGTTCATGTTTATTTATTATTTTTATGGAATTTATGTTCAGAGTCGTTTTCCTGAGAAGTACATCGATGGCAAGCAAAATTTTTTATTATTTCGAATATTATAATACATTGTCCTGAAATGTGCTAATAAGAACAACCAGTTACTGACAAAGAGTTTATTTTAAGAGCAGTGCAGGATGGTTTCCCCTGAGCAACCACAGGTGATGGTGTACTTTCATGATTTACATTTTGTATAAGTATTTGGGGTGTTATTGTGCATTTATACTTTTTTTTATTCTTCTGGATTTTTTTCTATTTTTCAGCGGTATTTTTCTACAAATTTGTTTTTGTGCACAGTTCAAACCTATTTTGGCCAAAAAATACTGCTAAAAACATTATTTCATGTTTTGAACAAATGTACTCAAACATTTCATGACCGAACACAAAAATTTTTTGGTTGGTTTTCAGTATTTATAAAAGAGATCATGCTCTGTCATCAGTAATGGAACCATTATTTATCTTTCATCTATCACTTTTATGTATTTATTCTTTCATCAGCAAATCATTTATCAATCACAGGGGAGAGGACTTGTAGCAGTTTCGGGTTTCCACGAGAATTTGCATTTTTATCATGGTTTAGTAGCATAGTGTACATTTTTCTATGCCAATCAAGTTTTGAAATGTTTGTTGCATTGGTTAAGAAATATTGATTTGTAGGGTAATTATTTGTTCTACTTAATGGTTGCACTTATTAACAATTATTACTTATACATCTGTATGATTTATGTGGGTTGTTACTTGTTTGTATCTCACTGTCAAGAAGCCATATTCATGTATGATGGGAGAACATGTTGTTTCTACCAAACCTGGCCTTGACATTGGTTTCAAGAGTGCGCATGTACTCATAGCCCAGGCTAAAAGCAGTGTCAGTTCCTGGTGTAAGCCAAGTGCCAAGGCCTATATTAAATAGTTATGTTGCAAAATGTTATATTGAGATTTTGCCTTCAGCCATGACAAGCATTAAACATAACAACCTGCACTTTCCTTTAACCCTCTCGTTGTTGGATTCTACAGAGCTAAACTGCCTGTAGATTTTGAATTCTTTGAAGGTTTTCTACCCCCAACTGACTTACTTTACTCCTAAGGCAATTGTGTGTGTGCATGACAAGCTATCAAGCTGAAATTTTGTCACAAGCTAGGTATGTCTTTGTACTTGCATTTAGGTGCAAGTTTATGTGTCTGTCACCAGATGTCTTGTCATTGTCACCTTATTTGTCAGCAATCACAGGTAAAAATATGGTATATATGATAAAACAGCAAGTCCTGCATGGATTTGACAATAGTTCAAGCATGTTAGTATCGAATAAGGAACTGATACCCAGCTGATGTGTTTACCAATGGTTATGTGCAATAGTACTTCAAGGATGTGTCACACAATGTCCCCATAGCACCTGTTAATTTATGGTATGTCTCGAGGAGACAGAAGTTTTGTTTAACTATTTTTTCTTTTGAAAACAAGTCATAATTAATCAACATGTGACCTTTATACTGCAGTTCATATCTGCGTGTGCTACAGAAGTGTGTTATTGTACATGACTGTCACACTGTCACCGGTGTCACAGCACAGGTGTGACAAATTCGAAACAACACAGAACTTCTGTAATCCTACAAAATTTGAATGTTGGTAGTCTCTAAAGTAGTTGTAGTGATGGCACAGGGTCACATCACATCACAGAAAGCACAAATTGTAGACGTGTGGGGGGTGTACCCATTGCTGTCACCTGTCGAACCTTGGCAGACCGCAGACCTATTTTCTTTTCCTTCTTGCTGTTTTCGTTATCGGCATATCTGTTACCACTTTAAGTCACGCAGATTTCTCTGCGAGAAATTCGGGCTGCTCTCCCCGGGGAGAGCGCGTCGCCACAAGAGCAGCGCCTTTTTCTTTTTCTTTTCTTTTTCCTGTCTGCAGCTGTATTGTCATCCAGTCTGTATGTTACAGTCTCACAGTGATTATTCCCAGGTGGGATGATGAGTCAGGGGGCACATTCTGGGTGACCCCCAGAGTGTTAAGCTGGGGAACGTGCAACAACATCAAATATGCTCAAGATGATGTGAATCTGTTGGCATTCGTTATAGCATACTGTCCACATATAATTATAGATTTGTTTGCTTTACAAGATTCAGTGCTCTATAACTACCATAGATGATGATGGTGATTATTATTATTAAAAGATGAATAGAGCCGTGTTCAGTTGATATGTGTAATAAAACATCAGGAGATAAAAAGCCTGCACTATTGATTGACCCATACTTTAGCTCCAGAGCTTTGAATCATAACCCTGACAAACACCTGTCAGTCATTCCTCGGCTGCCTGTCTTCTTTCCCTTTGTCACCATCACTTTTCAAAAGCCTCGAATCTTTTTTTCTTTCACAAGAAATTAAAGATATTTGAAGGGGAAAAAAAAGCTTTAGAAAATGTATTGAATATTTCTTTGTGCTGCTTTTTATGTAACGGAGCAGTCTCTAGCAGAATCTCAAAATTTTTGTTGCCAGATGGTACATTGAATAAGCAGTGCGTTTGCTTTTTTTCATCAAGCCATCTATCTAGGAACAAAGTCACACTCATAGTTACCTCGTTGGGTTACTAACTTTATCTTGTTTTTTGTTGTTGGAATAATTGATGTCAATTGTGTGAGGGAGTGAAGCAACAATTTTTATATATATTTTTTTTTTAGCCACAAGATGTATGAAGTTTGCTTGTTCATTTGCTTTGTTAGCATAAACTTCTGAATTCACTTCATGAAAAGACGCTCAGCCTCTTTTCATTTTGTCTGTGTATGGCAAATTCGTGACACAAAACCAAGTGAAAGTGTTGTAAAAAGATGTTTTACTTCAGTTCAACATTCAAACTGTTGTTCCCTTAAAATAAGAAAGGAAACAAAACCGAGAAAGAAGCAAGATGTAAAAAAATGATCGACAGACTGATTCGTGAAGATCTCCAACACTGTCTTGGGTCAGGAGTAAACTGTGTAGTCACACCTCCACACCCTGTTAGTTACTGTGGATGTTAGTTCTCTTGATGGGGACATGGCATGGGGCATCAGGAGGGGTTGCAGACTTATTTATTTTTATTCTTTTATATCGAGGATAAAGGGGACGGGATAGCTCAGTGGTCGGAGCACTCGCTTTCCCCCAGCCAAGTTAAGCAGCGTCGAGCGCGGTTACCAGCAGTTGGATGGGTGACCATTTGCGCACCTTGGCTTCAGTACAGTTCACCCAGCTGTAAATGGGTACCTGCCCTCTTTAGGGTCAGGGAAGGTAAAGCAGCGAGGGAGAGGAGATGGGCGCCGCCCTCAATATGCTGGCCCTAGAGAAGTGAGGTCTCTGACGCCTCGCTCCCCTACGACCTTATAGGTTATGGGACTCCTTTACCTTTACCTATATCGAGGATAATGGAATAATCACTTATGTGCTTTTTTACATCCAGTCCCCGTGTGTATGCGGTTTTCTAAATTTTGTCATCTGTTCCCACCAGCACACAATAGCCTACTCTTACGAAAAGCGGAACAGGGTTTAACGTGCGTGGAAGATGTTCTGCGTGCGTTCACACACACGGGGCCTTGGTTTATAGTCTCATCCGAAGGACTTTTGGGGAGAGTGGAGTCTGCACTGATGTTAACTCCAGCGGAAAATATCCCCCTTGAACGGGAATTGAACCCGGGTTGTCAGATTGCGAGTGCAATGTTCTAACCACTAGGCTATCCCGTCCCCGCTAGATTAGATCATGAGCTGCTCTGTGTGTGGTGCTCTAATGTGTGGCTGAGTGGTACGGACCTCCTGCAGAGTGACAAGCACAGGAGAAGGTCTGGCAGAAGATGTTTCCTGCCTAGTATGGCTCTGGCCCCAGTATGGCTCTGGCCCCAGTATGGGTCTGGCTGGGTCTGGCCTGGAGTGCAGATGAAGGAATTGAATTGTTCCGCTTTGCTGGAGACTAGTTTTGCTTGTGTTTGTGTGAGGCTGTGTGTGTGTGTGAGGCTGTATGGTGTGTGGTGCGTGTGTGTTTGTGTGAGGCTGTGTGTGTTTGTGTGAGGCTGTGTGTGCGAGATGTGTGAGGCTTTGTGTGTGTGTGATATGTGTGAGGCTCTGTGTGTGTGTGATATGTGTGAGGCTCTGTGTGTGTGTGATGTGTGTGTGGTGCGTGCGTGTGTGTGTGTGGTGCGTGTGTTTGTGGTGAGGCTGTGTGTGTGTGTGGTGCATATGTTTGTGGTGCATGTGTGTGTGGTGAGGCTCTGTGTTTGTGTGTGTGTGAGTGTGTGTGTGGTGCATGTGTGTGTGTGAGACAGTAAATATCATTTATGAACAGTCATTATGCAGTGCCTTAAATTCCTCCTTCATATCCTGTACAGATACAAATGTACACGCCTGTACTTGACAGTTCATATTCACAAATTGCTGTCATTACTGTTGTTGTTGTTAAAGACTTGCCTGATAAAGCCACAGTGGTAAATCTGAAAAAGTAATGATCATTCCATGATTCTGTTTTTGTTACAGTCTGTTTTGGGTATAGGTGTACACAGACGTGGAAATATGACAGCTCATGAAAGTGCAATTGGAAAGATAGGACAGTTGCTCACTTGTGTTTCGTTTATTCGTGGCGTCGTTTACAGATTGTGCATACATGTGAATATGTCTACCTGGTCACTGTATACACATGTGAATATATGTCTACCTGATCACTGCATAACTGTGTACACATGTGAATATATGTCTACCTGAACATTGTATAATTGTGTGCACATGTGAATATGTCTACCCACATGTGAATATATGTCTACATGTGAATATATGTCTATCCACATGTGAATATATGTCTATCCACATGTGAATATATGTCTACCTGATCACTGCACAAGCTGGTTGTGAAGGTGGTTTCCTGTATGTTTCAAACACTGTGTCTGTTGGAATTGTTCATTTAGAGAATGGAACCATTTCTGCCAGTAGTTTTGGTGATTGATGGTTTTTGTTTGAAACTCCCCTTCCCTCCCCCTCTCTTTTGTTTTGGCACCCTCCCCACCCCCCTTTTTTTTCCAGATTAAAAATTTTATATTGATATGTTGCAGACTTTTGTATCTGTTATCTTGTGGCATGATAATTAGTTACTGTTGGTGAGTGACATGCATGCTTGTTATCATTTAGAAGTGAATATCTTTAAGAGGTGAATATCACTGATGTTTGAATACAGCTGCCTGCTACTTGATATGGTAGGCAAATGCGGTTGCAATCTTAAAATCTCACCATTGGTGAACCTTGGAGCCCTAACCCAGGAGAGAGAAAAAAAAGATGACATGCATGCATCATGGGTGTGCGATGTCCATTCTGCATTGCCCATACGGCATTTCAATTTGGATATGATAAACCAAGTAGGGTCCTCCAGGTTTCATTTACTTTCAGGGGGCTGGGATGGCCTAGTGGCTAAGTGTGTCCAGCTCTTGATCCAAGAGCCTGGGTTTGAGCCACCCGTTTGAGGAGATTTTTCCCCCTGGAGTTATCATCAATATACTGACCCCACTCCCCAGAAAGTCCTGTGGACGAGCCATTTATGAACACATGCAGAACATTGTCATGTTGAAAACCTGTTTTGCATTTTAGAAGAGTAGACAATTGAGTATCGGTAGGAAGAGATGACAAAAGTTACACTTACATACCTCACACACACATATACACATACATGCATAAACATACGCGCGCACACACACACAGAGGCATACCCACATGTTCACACTCACGCGTGCGCCTGCAAATACACACACACTTTTGTCTAATATCACTTAGTGTGAAAAGACGTTAAAGAAGAATGACAAAAGTTGGGTTTTAAAATGCATGCGTGTAGGTGTCATGTTTAGACATCAATCCTGAAGTTGGAATGCAGCTACCTTGATGGTGGGCAGTTGTATACAGGTAAACATCTCGGCATTGGTGACGCTTGGGGCTCTAGCCAGTCTGTATGTGAGCTGTGCCCTTTTGCTCTGTCTTTAGGGTAAAAAGATTATAGGTAGTGGGAATGGGCAAAGGATATCATTCCTGCAGTGGGTTTTTTCCTGCATGGGCGTTTTGTACACACACACACACTCTCTCTCTCTCAAGCACTTCTATATAATCTTTTTCTTTTACAATCTGAAGATTAAATCAAGTATATAAATGGCTGGCATCCTCAGCATGGCATAGTGTTTGCTTCTCCAAAACTACACACCACACCAACAATCAACCCCCAAATGCCAGACATGACACACATGGTAATTTCAAAATGGTCTTTATTGGGACAGAAGGTAGGTAGTCTCCCAATCTAGTCTATGCTGGATGTAAAGCAACACAGCCTACATACATACATACATACACACATGTTCCGTACTAAATGCAGCAGGCACTTTGAACACTGGCCCACACACCATTACCATCACACAGCCAGCCAGCCTCCAAACAAAGGGCTCTGACCATTTTTGTATCACAACCAAAACATTCTAACTACCATCTATATCGATTTTTTGTGGGTTTTTCTCTCTCACATTTTGTCCAAACTATCACACTCTCCATAAGGGATGAACAACACTGAGGCAAATGGAATGTACAGAAAAAAATAGATTGTTTTTTTTGAGATTATATACATCGTCTGCACAGCAACAGAAAACGCACATGGGCCATGGTTGGTTTGTTTAAGTGTTCTTCAGTGAACTGTTTCAGACACTGGTTAATGGGTAAGTTAGACCATTGTTTCCTTCAGTATCCTTAGCTTTAGCTGTGTTGCAACTTTGTGATCTATGTTTTCAGACCTTCATGAAGTGTACTGTTGGGAAGGGTTCGTATCTGGGTGATTTACAAGCCTGCATCCTTGCCTTGCGGCGCTAGTGTTACCTGTTGGTGTTTTGATAGCATGCACCCCTCTCTCTGTGTTCATGATGCAAGCCTCTTTGCATGATTTTGAATGGTTTTCTAATCTTTATAAAGGATGACAAACTTGTCTTGGATGTGCTCCCTTCCCCGCTCAACATTTGTCATGGAGGATATTTTAGTGTTGGGTGTTCTCCAAGTTGGGGACATGGCAATCTGTGATGAAGGCCTCACGAGGGAATACAGCCCTGAAAGCTTTAGTGGTAAACACATCCCAGCTACTCCACCTAAAGGATTATCTCATCAACCAATCAGTCTAATCACAGACTTGGTCTGTAACAGCTGTAGGAAAGTGCTGGACATACACTGAACACAAGTCTCCTCCAACGCTGCTGACAATGTTGGCCTCAGAAACCACCAGCTTCCAGAGAAAGGCCAAAACAGCAATGAAGATGCTTCTGGCTTTAATTAAAGCAGAGAAACAGTTGCAGACAGGAAGAGAAAAAAGAAATAATGGATGGCATCGTTCTTGTGGTGACACACTCTCCTCAGGGAGAGCAGCCCGAATTTCATGCAGAGAAATCTGCTGTCACTTATAAGTGTTATAAATAAATAATTTATTTTTAAAACTGGGTATGAACTCCTCAACATCTGCTGGGTAACATCAGATGAGGCGGGAGGAGATCTAAGATGCCTGTGGATGTGAGCCAGTTCTAACAAAACGTGTTTGAAACCCAAAACCCAAACAGAAAGCTTGTAACAGAGTGAGCTAGCTAACTGAGGATACTGAAGGTAACATACATCCTCCTTGATCAAGTCATGTTCTAAAACACATTCACAGAATGCAGTCTAAACTCTCTGTGCCAAAATGCTTAGCACAAAACTTAGCCATGCCTTCAAGTTTCCTCTTGAAAAAATTCATGATTTTTTTGGGTGTTTTTTAGTGTTCCTGGGCTAGAAGTCTGAGGTTCACAAATCATGATCTAAAACCCACATCCATTACCACTTTCACAAATCATGATCTAAAACCCACATCCATTACCACTTTCACAAATCATGATCTAAAACCCACATCCATTACCACTTTCACAAATCATGATCTAAAACCCACATCCATTACCACTTTCACAAATCATGATCTAAAACCCACATCCATTACCACTTTCACAAATCATGATCTAAAACC
This sequence comes from Rapana venosa, assembly GCA_028751875.1. Lineage (NCBI taxonomy): Eukaryota > Metazoa > Mollusca > Gastropoda > Neogastropoda > Muricidae > Rapana > Rapana venosa. Next base: position 33,554,242 of record CM054143.1, read on the forward strand.
CACATCCGTTACCACTTTCACAAATCATGATCTAAAACCCACATCCATTACCACTTTCACAAATCATGATCTAAAACCCACATCCGTTACCACTTTCACAAATCATGATCTAAAACCCACATCCGTTACCACTTTCACAAATCATGATCTAAAACCCACATCCATTACCACTTTCACAAATCATGATCTACATCCATTACCACTTTCACAAATCATGATCTAAAACCCACATCCATTACCACTTTCACAAATCATGATCTAAAACCCACATCCATTACCACTTTCACAAATCATGATCTACATCCATTACCACGTTCACAAATCATGATCTAAAACCCACATCCATTACCACTTTCACAAATCATGATCTAAAACCCACATCCATTACCACTTTCACAAATCATGATCTACATCCATTACCACTTTCACAAATCATGATCTAAAACCCACATCCGTTACCACTTTCACAAATCATGATCTAAAACCCACATCCATTACCACTTTCACAAATCATGATCTACATCCATTACCACTTTCACAAATCATGATCTAAAACCCACATCCGTTACCACTTTCACAAATCATGATCTAAAACCCACATCCATTACCACTTTCACAAATCATGATCTAAAACCCACATCTGTTACCACTTTCACAAATCATGATCTAAAACCCACATCCATTACCACTTTGCCATGGAAACAATCCAAAATGGCCGATAGAAGTTTAACTTTCAACCTTCTTCAGTTTTTCTTATTAATTATAAATCCAAGAATTCTGTTTTCAGAGACACATTTTTTTCAACCAAGTTTCTTTTAAATCTATGCGTACAAATCTTCACATACCAGTCTGTAGCTCTGAAAAAAAAAAAGATGATATTGGCAACATGTACTCCCGTGTCTAACCTTAACCTTCTATAATAAATGATGTCCTCCCTCCTTTCTTCCCATCTCCAACACCTATCCTTTCCCTTCTGCCTCCACCAAAAAAACCTAACTAGGAACTGAGAGGAAGAAGAGCAGGAAGAAAGCCAAGGAAGGAAGAAAGCCAAGGAAGGAAGAAGAGCAGGAAGAAAGCCAAGGAAGGAAGAAGAGCAGGAAGAAAGCCAAGGAAGGAAGAAGAGCAGGAAGAAAGCCAAGGAAGGAAGAAGAGCAGGAAGAAAGCCAAGGAAGGAAGAAGAGCAGGAAGAAAGCCAGCCAGCTCTCAGACCCAGCACAGGCCTGTGGACAGTAAAAACAAACCAAAAAAAGAGAGAAAAAAAATGGTATGGGCCATAACATGTTAACATCAGTGCCGACTCCACTCTCTCCAAAAGTCCTTCGGATGAGACTATAAACCGAGGCCCCGTGTGTGCGAACGCCCGCAGAACATCTTGCGCACATGTTAAATCCTGTTCCGCTTTTCGTAAGAGTAGGCCATTGTGTGCCGGTGGGAACGGATGACAAAATTTACAAAACTGCATACACACGGGGACTGGATGTAAAAAAGCACATAAGTGCTGATTCCATTATCCTCGATATAAAAGAATAAATAAAAATAAATGATTATAAAAGCTGGACCCGTACAGTCTTCCTTGCTCATTTTATCCTCATACACTGCAGTGTATCAGCAATTTTGTTACGCCTTCTGGACCATGAATAAATCCACAGGATTCGAAACCTAACAGCTCCGCATGTTACCCCCCAAAAATATAACTGTACTGCTATCAAAATAATCTATATCTTACAAAAAAACCCACTATCATGTGTGTGTGTGTGTGTGTGTGTGTGTGTGTGTATATATAATTATATATATATATTTATGGGATGGGAGTTGGGTCTAGAACTCGACAGGAAACCATGGTCACAGACATTTCATCATCACTCACTGAAGTAATAAACTTACACATCATACACTCGCTTACACACAAAATACATACAGTCACCCCTACACAAAATGTGCTCAGTCTCTCTTTCTTTCTCTTCCTCTCTCTCTGTGTAAATATACAGTCACCCCTAAACAAACGTGCTCAGTCTTTCTCTCTCTCTCTCTGCAAATATGCAGTCACCCCTACACAAACATGCCCTACACAAACATGCTCAGTCTCTCTCTCTCTCTCCCTTTCCCTCCCTCTCTCTCCGCAAACATACACTCACTCTAACACACATGCCCACAGTCACCCCCCCGTGTACACAAAAGTCCCAGACCTAAGCCTTGCTTCAGGTCAGCTTACACTTGCTGCTGGAGGCGTTGGGCTGGGGAGGGGGCACGACTGGATCCAGGGAGCTCCTGGCCTCCTGCCCCCCCTCCCCCTCCTCCTCCTCCTCATGCACACCGTTGATGCCCAGCATGCTGAGGTCTGTGCCGACGGCAGCGGGGGCCGCACTCCCGTTGACTGTGGCCGCCAAGCTTCCCTCGCTGTCCTGCTGGCTTTGGGAGGGCGTTGGGCTGACTTGGTCCTGTGGAGTTGTTGAAGATAAAGATGATGATGAAGATGAAGAACAAGAACAACACAATGAGGTTTATATCCCATGCTCAGTTTCCCCTGTGGTGGGGATGATGCCATGGTCCCTGTCATTATTAGCAGCATCCCCACCTTCTGGAAATTCTGTTTTATGAATTCCCTCTTTTCTATCCCTCTCTTTGTTTCTGCCTTGTTCCTTTTCTTCCTGTTACCTTTTTCTTGTCTTGTCTGTTTTCTGCCTTCTTGGTCCATTTTCCTGGCTTTTTTTTTTTCTTCCATTAAAAATAACCATTCTCTCCCATGCTGAAGTCTGATGCACTGGGCCTGACTTGAGAGAAACTTAACGGCAGAGCAATGCATTTTCATTCATATGACAGACAGTAGTTGCTGTCTGAGTGGTTGGCAACAGAAAAGAAGAATGTTGAATTTTGGGGCAAATACTCATTCAGACAGAAAAAGAGTGGTGCTGTTTCATAACAATGCTCTCTTCCCAAGAAAATGTACGCTGAACTTTCACTTAAGAGAAATATGCCATAGTTGCAAATGCTATACAGTACAACGCAATAGATGTAAAGAAAAACATTGTTTGCTGCCTCATCTTCTGTGATGTTTCTGTCCTGCTGTTTTCCACATCGCTCATTCAGATCTTTCCATCCCAGCTATACCTTGGTTTGTTTTCAATGTAAAAAAGCTCGTGAATGCTTATTCCATTATCCTCAATATAAAAGAATAAATAAATACAATAAATGTTGCTTTCTCAGAGTCAGAAGTCCACCGAGAGTCTGTCAATGTCAGGCTGCCATGGGGTCACCAGCCAGAGAAACCCTGCAACTGGGTCACTTCGGTGGTGTTCAGAGGTTCCTGTTCTGAGCTAACATACCAGATCACCACTTACTAAGCCCCTGCTGACAACAAGGATAGCTCAGTTGTGGAGTCGAACTGAGTCGTGATATGCCTACCTGAGATAGTGACTACCAAATCGTCCCTCAAACTTCCTTTCATATGAACTTCCTACTCTGAAGGCATAAACATAAGAGCTATACACTACAACACAATATAACTGCTATACAACACAACACAATATAACTGCTATACACTACAACACAATATAACTGCTGTACACTACAACACAATATAACTGCTGTACACTACAACACAATATAACTGCTATACAATACAACACACTATAATTGCTATACACTACAACACAATATAACTGCTATACAATACAACACACTATAACTGCTATACAATACAACACAATATAACTGCTGTACACTACAACACAATATAACAGCTGTACACTACAACACAATATAACTGCTATACAACACAGTATAACTGCTATACAATACAACACAATATAACTGCTATACACTACAACACAATATAACTGCTGTACACTACAACACAATATAACTGCTGTACACTACAACACAATATAACTGCTGTACACTACAACACAATATAACTGCTATACAATACAACACACTATAACTGCTATACAATACAACACAATATAACTGCTGTACACTACAACACAATATAACAGCTGTACACTACAACACAATATAACTGCTATACAACACAGTATAACTGCTATACAATACAACACAATATAACTGCTATACACTACAACACAATATAACTGCTGTACACTACAACACAATATAACTGCTATACAATACAACACAATATAACTGCTATACAACACAATATAACTGCTATACAATACAACACAGTATAACTGCTGTACACTACAACACAATATAACTGCTGTACAACACAATATAACTGCTGTACACTACAACACAATATAACTGCTATACACTACAACACAATATAACTGCTATACAACACAATATAACTGCTATACACTACAACACAATATAACTGCTATACAATACAATATAACTGCTATACACTACAACACAATATAACTGCTGTACAATACAACACAATATAACTGCTATACAATACAATATAACAGCTATACAACACAATATAACTGCTGTACACTACAACACAATATAACTGCTGTACAATACAACACAATATAACTGCTGTACAATACAACACAATATAACTGCTGTACAATACAACACAATATAACTGCTATACAATACAACACAATATAACTGCTATACAACACAATATAACTGCTATACAATACAATACAATATAACAGCTATACAACGTAACTGCTATACAATACAACACAATATAACTGCTATACAACATAACACAATATAACTGCTATACAACACAATATCACTGCTATACAACACAATATAACTGCTATACAATACAATACAATACAATACAACATAACTGCTATACACTACAACACAGTATAACTGCTACAATACACTACAACACAGTATAACTGCTATTCACTACCTGTGAAGAAGCAAAGTGTGTCTTCAGGTGCTCTGTGATGTCAGCTCTCTGGCTGAAGGACTGGTTACATAAAGGGCACACCAAGGGAGGCAGTGCAGTGTGTGACTTCATGTGAGCTTTCAGATTTTCCTCCCCTGTTGACAGTCATATTATAGGTTTGTTGTAAAGAAAAATGTAAAGAGAATTGAAAAAAGAAGATAACCGAACATCCCACCCTCTCTCCCCATAAAAAAAATAACAACACACACCCAAATAAGTAAAAATGCAAAGAAAGAAAAAGAAATACCTAACCAGCACAGCCCCCCCCCAAAAACAAAAACAACAACACACAACCCAACAACAACCAAACAAACAACAACATAAAAACAAAAAAAACCCACCAAAACAGCTAACAAATCTTTCCAGCAGAGTTTATTGATCAATCATCACTGTTTCATCCCCCCCCCCCCCCCCCTACACACACAGCCACATAAATTCCAAAATATTCCAAATGTTTACAAAAAAAAAGACAAAAACCCTCTTTTACAATTATATTTCCTAAAAAAAAAACCCCCCAAAAAAACCGTTCTAAATGTTAAACAACAATAAAAAAAACCCTCCACCAGTTAGACCCACACGTGTAAATCTCGAAAGTAAGACACTGAATGTAAGCGATGATGTAGCGCAGCAGCGCAGTACGCACGTGAGAATCGTTTGTGGCAGAGAGAGCAGGGAAAGGGTTTGCCGTCGGAGTGGGAGCGGAGGTGGATGGTGAGCAGCTTGTGCTGGGAGAACGTCTTGCTGCACACCGGACACCACACCAGTCCGGACCCTGAACCACACACAGAGGATCACACAGGCTTGACACAGAGAGAGAGAATCACACAGGCTCAAGACACACACACCAGAGGATCACACAGGCTTATGAAACTCAGAGAATCACACAGGCTTATGAAATACAGAGAATCACACAGGCTTATGAAACTCAGAGAATCACACAGGCTTATGAAATACAGAGAATCACACAGGCTTATGAAATACAGAGAATCACACAGGCTTATGAAACACAGAGAATCACACAGGCTCATGACACACACAGGCTCGTGACACACACAGAGAGAATCACACAGGCTCATGTAACACACACAGAGAGAATCACACAGGCTCATGACACACACAGGCTCGTGACACACACACACACAGAATCACACAGGCTCATGTAACATACACAGGCTCATGAAACACACACAGAGAGAATCACACAGGCTCATGAAGCACACACACAGAGAGAATCACACAGGCTTATGAAATACAGAGAATCACACAGGCTCATGACACACACAGAGAATCACACAGATTCAAGATACACACAGGCTTATGAAATACAGAGAATCACACAGGCTCATGACACACAGAGAGAATCACACAGGCTCAAGACACACACACAGAGAATCACACAGGCTCAAGATACACACACACACAGAATCACACAGGTTCAAGATACACACAGGCTTATGAAATACAGAGAATCACACAGGCTCATGACACACAGAGAGAATCACACAGGCTCATGACACACACAGAGAGAATCACACAGGCTCATGACACACACACAGAGAATCACACAGGTTCAAGATACACACAGGCTTATGAAATACAGAGAATCACACAGGCTCATGAAACACACAGAGAATCACACAGGCTTATGAACACACACAGAGAATCACACAGGCTCATGACACACACAAAGAGAATCACACAGGCTTATGACACACAGAGAATCACACAGGCTTATGACACACAGAGAATCACACAGGCTTATGAAACACACACAGAGAATCACACAGGCTCATGACACACACACAGAGAATCGCACAGGCTCATGACACACACACAGAGAATCACACAGGCTTATGAAACAGAGAGAATCACACAGGCTTATGAAACAGAGAGAATCACACAGGCTTATGAAACAGAGAGAATCACACAGGCTTATGAAATACAGAGAATCACACAGGCTTATAAAACACACACAGAGAATCACACAGGCTCATGAAATACAGAGAATCACACAGGATCATGAAACACAAAAACACACAGGCTCATGACACACATAGGCTCAAGAAACACAAAAAACACACACAGGCTCATGACACACACACACTCCTACACAAACACACTGGTCTAATAAAACACACAGGCTCATGAAGCACACAGGTTCGTAAAACACACAGGCTCACAAAACACGAAAACACACAGGCTCACAAAACACGAAACCACACAGGCTCATGCAACACACAAAACACACTGGCTCATGTAACACACAAAAACACACAGGCTCATGTAACACACAAAAACACACAGGCTCATGTTACGCTCATGTAACACACAAAAACACACAGGCTCATGTAACACACAAAAACACACAGGCTCATGTAACACACAGGCTCATGTAACACATGAAAACACACAGGCTCATATAACACACAAAAATGAACAGGCCCATGCACACTTTTTTTATCAGCTGCTCAGACCTAAGACATAACAAAATCCCAAAAGAACCCCATCTAAAATTGTTATAAAATTTGAAAAATTAAAATAAGAAAATGAATACTGGTCACCTGTACACTCTGGTCCTAAGTCCTTCGGATGAGACTATAAACCGAGGCCCTGTGTTCGAACGCATGCAGAACATCTTGTGCACACGTTAAATCCTGCTCCACTTTTCGGAAGAGTAGGCCATTGTGTGCCGGTGGAAACAAATGACAAAATTTACAAAATCGCATACACACGGGGACTGGATGTAAAAAAGCACATGAGTGCTTATTCCATTATCCTCGATATAAAAGAATAAATAAAATAAAATAAGATAAATAAATAAGTCTTATTATGCACACATGTTAAATCCTGTTCCGCTTTTCGTAAGAGTAGGCCATTGTGTGCCGGAGGGAACAGATGACAGAATTTACAAAACCACATACACGCGGGGACTGGATGTAAAAAAAAGCACATAAGTGCTTATTCCATTATCCTCGATATAAAAGAATAAAATAAAAATAAATAAATAAAATGTTGGGATTTAAAAAAATTCACATCTGCCCTGACCCTAAAAAAAACAACCGAGAATGATTTGGCTCATACTTAAAAGTCTTTATAAAAACCTGGAAAATTATGTGAAGAAATACTGGTCACCCCTACACTCAGGTCATCGCAAGTCTTATTCTCAAATTCTTTCCTCAAAATGTGTTATTTACATCTGCCCCTATCCTGACACCCTGAAAAAACATTCACAGACTTGTATATATAATTATCAATTATCCCTTATACTGCTGATGTTCCATTATTGCAATGCCCTGGCTGAGCACCAAAGTCAAATTAATGTAACAAGGTCAGGGTCGGTTACCCTTTGACCCACCATTGTTTGTTTTGGGGAGTTAAAAAAGGCCATCTGTAATTCACATGACAAGCCACCCCCTCCCCAGCTATTTATACCGGCCCTGTTTTGTTTGTATAGCATTTGAAGTTGGTAGGTGTAATTTTCATGTGGTCCATGTAAACTCAGCTGGTGCCAGGAACTGCTGTATTACAGATCTGTTGGCGGTGAAAGGGTTAAACTTGAACCTGGTCAAATACAAGACACGGTGAATTTCCCGGTACTAGGGTCCTCTGTCTGATTCTAATTTCTTTCTTTTTTTTAAACAACTACCCTTGCCTTGAAACACACACAAAAAAACCAAGGTTCATATTCCAAATGATCGCTCATCTTACGATAATCATAATAAGATATATATCAATATCTTTCCCTATACTCATGTCCTTAAGCACAGCTATATTGATATTTACTGGTGGACAAATGGTCACATATCACAGAATCTCACCATTAGGGTGTAACAGAGTGGAGATATTTGATCTGCCGCAACTCTGTACACCTTCTCAGCTACGACAGCACAGTATGAATAGGGAGGATATGTGGCCTCTAATAAAGAGGCTGCATAAATATCACATTTTACCGTGAAGGCAAAGTGTATGCAACGGGCAGGTTTCAACCACCACCCAAGGAAACAGAGCGCTTGCACAATTTGAAGGTGTGTCCCAAAATAGTAACACGTCGCTCTGATCGCATGGGAGGTAATCTACTTACCACACCATCACATGGAGAACCTCGGATCTCAAGGAATAAGAAAAACAAACAATAAGAAAAGCGGCTGACCTGACTTGTGAGCTGCGCTGACATGGGCCTGAAGACTCTCCGCCGAGGCAAAGCGCTGCTGACACTTGGAGCAGGCATGGGACCCCCCACCCCTCTCCCCCAGGCCCCTGGCCTCTCCCCCTCCCATGTGGAACAGGAGGAAGTGCTGCTGCATCTTCACCACGCTGCTGAAGCTCTGCGTGCACAGCGAGCATCGCAGACTGCCGTCGCTGCCGTTGTCGTGGTGCTTCCTCTGATGGCTGACGAAGGCCGCGGGACTGGTGAAGGTTTTGCTGCACTCGCCACACTCCAGCCTGCAGCATAGGGATGTACGCATGTGGGATTCAGGGTTTTTTGTTGTTGTTGTTTTGTTGTAGTTTTGTTGTGAGTTTTGTTGTGAGTTTGGGGTGTTTTTTTTTGGGGGTGTGTGGGGCAAGTCTGCTCGCAAATCAGAAAATCCCACTGGAGAGACGCTGTCTGATATATAAGGCCTGCATCAGACCTGTTCTCCTGTATGGTTCGGAGACGTGGGTTTTCACAAAAACCGTCGAACGTTTGTTGAAGAGCTGTGAAAAACCGAATGCTACGCTACATGACAAAGATCAAATGGGAAGACAGGATCACGAATGAAGAACTACGGAGAATGTGCAAAGTTGATGATCTGAAGTCTGTAGCTAGTACCAATAGACTGCGCTGGTTTGGGCACGTTCAACGGAAAGCAGACCACCACATCATAAAAAGAGCAATGAACTTCGTAGTGGATGGAAAGAGACCAAAGGGAAGACCTTGCAAGACCTGGGCTGCCTGTATTGCAGATGATCTTAGAGAAAGGGGCATAAATAAGGAGGAAGCTCAAAACAGAGAGAGATCAAACCTCCTCTGGAAGAAACATGACAAAAAAGGAAGAAGAAGAAGAAGAAGAAGAAGAAGGTGGGGTGGGGAGTGTTGTCTTGGAGATTAATGCAACAATGTTTTATGCTGGACACGTTAGAATGATTTGAGGTAAAAAACGCTCTAAAATCATCACAAGTCTTGTCAAACATTGTCTTGAGATTTAAAAAAAAAGAAGAAGATTTTCTTGGATCCAAGGTTAATCAATGGTGAGATTTTGCGTATGCGACCCTTTTCGCTCACCATGAAGGTAGCCTCATTCTGACTTCGGTAATAGTCTTGAGATGACCCAACATGTGTAAATGATTGCACTCTTTATGCTCAAATGCTGTATTTAGAAAACAGTATGAAACCATCACAAGCCTTTTTTTTAAAAATTTATCTATTTTTATTGTTGTGTGTTGGCAAGAGCTCCGAGATTCACCCATGGCAAGACTTTTGCGTGTGTGACAATTTTTTCCCTTCCATCAAGGTAGCTGCATTTCGACTTCGGGTGTACAAGCCTTTTGTAAATCACGTTAATAAGGAAACTGTTTATCAACATTTAAGTCTGAAATTTATTTACAAAAACTTAAGTTTGACCATGAAAAGAAAACCAATCACTTTTACATAAACCATTCCTATTCCCGTTTGGGCCCGAAACTTTTCCCCCATCCATTAGACCATGAAAGGTGGTCTGGGCGCTAGTCTTTCGGATGAGACGATAAACCGAGGTCCTGTGTGTTACACAAAATTATTCAGCGCACGTAAAAGAACCCATTGCAACAAGAGAGTTGTCCCTGGCAAAATTCTTAGAAGAAAGCCACTCTGATAGGGAAACAAACACAGTTGCAGACAAAAAAAAAGAAAAAAAAAAAGGGGCGCTGCTCTTGTGGTGACGCGCTGTCCCCAGTGAGAGCAGCCAGAATTTCACGCAGAGAAATCTCGTGACTTAAAGTGGTATAGATAAATAAATCAAATAAATATGCACAATACCATCAGTATACCATACGAAGCATATTTATAATAAAAAACACGAGTACTGAGAACATGTACAAATGTAAAAAATACGTACAAATCTTTCTGATAAGGAGAACAAACATAACTCAACAACACCTAAGGTAAAAGACAAAGGTGTCTCATAACCTATGCAATCATTGGGGAGTGAGATGTCAAGAGACCTCAGCTTCTCTAGAGGCCAGCACTTTGAGGATGGCACCCATCTCGTCCTCCTCACTGCTTTACCTTCCCTGGCCCTAAAAAGAGCAGATACCCATATACAAGTAGGTGATCGGGGAACTGTACTGAAGCCAAGGCACACGGATGGTCACCCATCCCCAAAAGCAACCACGTTCAACGCTGCTTAACCTTAACCTGGGGACAGCAAGAGCTCTGACCACTGAGAAATCCAGTCCCCACAATAAATAACATAACACCCAACCCTTCCAAATGTATGTATGTTTGTCCATCGTGTCCGACGATGACCTCCAAAACAGCAAAGGAGGCAGCTGCTGTTTTGGAAACTGGGCAGAAATTTGATTATAGTGGAGATGCCTTACCCACAGTACATACCCACTCTCTCGGCCAAGTGGCATAAGGACAGTCAGCGTTGGAGATGTTCTCCAAAGGCCAGCCAGCCCCCAGGGCTGCAGCACATTAAGGACTGTGCAAGTCAAGCCTCCTAGTCAGAGAGTCATAGTCAATCACTAAAGACTAAGCTGTAAAGTGGAATTCCATGAGTGGGAAAGCCACTGGTCATACAGCCTCTCACTTTGCTGTTGCCCCCAACGTCAATGGTTTAATCAAGAACTGTGATAAAACCCAGGCGCTGACGGAAGACCCTTCCAAAAGGCTGTAAGTCGTTACGTTACCTGTGTGGCGAGTCAGCGGGGGTGAGGGAGGCGGGCAGGTGGTTGTAGATGAGCATGTGGTTGTGCAGCTCGGCCAGGAAGAAGAAGCGCTGGCTGCACTGCCCACACACGTGGCGACGGCCCGGCAGCCCGTGCTCCAGAGCGTGCACCTGGATCTCCGCCGGCGAGCTGAAGGCCTTGCCGCAGACGTGGCAGCTCATCTCGCCCCCCTCCCCACCCTCCTGCTCCTCCTTGTACGTGTGCTCGATCAGGTGACACTGCAGCTTGGCCGGAGACTCGAACACCAGCGTGCACAGCTTGCACTCGTGGGCCGTGCCTTCCTGCAACATGTGGTTGGCCACGTGGATCTGGATCTCGTACTCCGTGCTGAACGATCTTGACACTTGATGCACTGGAAGGTCTGCGGGGAGCTCACCGACGAGGAGCTTTTGGACGAGCTCCCCGAGGCGCTGTGGGTGGCGGCGTGCGCGTCGAGTTGCGCTTTGGAGGCGAACTTTTCGCTGCACTGGGCACAGGTGTGCAGGGGGGACTCGCCGTGGTAGCAGGGCTTGCACACGTAGTAGGTGCGGCCGCTGGAGTTGAGCTTGGACACCAGGTTCTCCTTGGAGTGGAAGGTTTTGAGGCAGACGCAGCAGGTGTAGAAGCTGGGGCGGGCCTGGTAGTGGTGCTTCCCGTGCATCTGCAGCTCCACCACGGAGGCCAGCGTTTGCCGACACACGATGCACTGCAGCAAGGAACCCTGGCAAACAGGACCTTGCTGCTTGTTCATCATTTTTCAAGACGACTTTTATCATTAATGCTATAGTGTACAACCAGCACAAAAGCTGTTTATCCCTGAATGTGTTTGGCGGGTGTCAAATGGAAAAGAGCAGTTACTGAAATAACATAAATTTGAGTTCCCTGTGCGTGTATGGTTGGGTATATTGGTTATCCTTTAGTAAGGTAAGGTGGTTTGAGCACTTTGATTTGTTGCTTTACAAGATTCAGCGCTATAAAATTCCATACATTATTATTATTATTATTAATGGCATCACACTTTCCAATAAAAGAATGTTTTCGCTTTTTATGATACACTCAGGCACTAACATCAAGTATAGATCTTGTAATCTATATCAGCATTCATGTATAACTCAAACATGATAAAAGACAGCTTGTATCCACTGTTTCATCAGCACGCTGAGTTACGAAGTTGAACTGTTATGAGCTGAAAAGGTTGGTTAGCAAATAAAGTACAGAACGTTTAGAATACTCCACACACACAGAGAAACAGCTTGCTTGCAGGGGGATGGGATAGCCTGGTGGTTAGAATATTGCGCTCGCGATCTGAAGGACCAAGATTGAGCCACCACTGAGGCACCTGTTCAAGGGGATTTTTCCCCTGGAGTTAACATTGGTGCAGACTCCACTCCCCTTAAAGTCCTTCGGATGAGACTATCAACCAAGGCTCCATGTGTGAACGTACGCAGAACATCTTGTACACACGTTAAAACTTGTTCCACCTTTTGGAAGAGTAGCTCATTGTGTGCTGGTGGGAACAGATGAAAAGAGAAATTACAAAACTGCATGTAACTGGGGAATGAATGTAAAAAAACAACAACACAAGAGTGCTTATTCCAATACCCTGGAAATAAAAGAATAGACAACGAATAGATAAGAGAATAAATAGCTAAAGAATAGATAAGAGAATAAATAGCTAAAGAATATATGAAAGAATAAATAGCTAAATAATAGATACAAGAATAAACAGATAAACAATAGATAAAATAATAAATAGATAGAGAATAAACATACAAGGAATAAAAGAATAAATAGACAAAGAATAAACATGCAAGGAATAAAAGAATAAAACAGACAAAGAATAGATAAAAAGAATAAAACAAACACATAAAACAAACAAACAAACAAAATCTTCACGGCAGAACATGAAAGAAACTGCAATACGTTAGATTACGCTGCATTACAGAACATTGTCACAGGAGAAAAAAAAAACCAAAACCCTAGCAATACCATACACACCACGTCCACCACCAAACACACAAAATCCCCGCACACCTGGTATCCATGCTCCTGGGCGTGGGAGTAGAACTGCTCCTCGGTCTTGAGGGTCAGCTTGCAGACGAAGCAGACGTTGCCCTGCTGGATCTTGCAGTGCTGCAGCTTGTGCTCGGCCAGCGTGGACCAGGAGGGGAAGGTCTCGTCGCAGATGTTGCACTTGAGGCTGGTGGAGTTGGCGTGGATCTTCATGTGCTTGTCGCACTCCGTCTGGTTGCGGAACGTCTGGCTGCAGAACGTGCACGCCATCTGGTGGCCGCTCTGGACCTCCGCTGAAACGTGACAAGTTTTAGGTTTGAGGCTGGGGGACGCGAGCGAGCGCAGGTTTGAGATTTAAAAATCCAACAACAACAACAAAAACCGATTTTTAAAAAAAATGGAAACAAGGCACGTTACTTCAAATCAATGGTCTTCAGTACGACCCAGAAGTTTGTTCACAGATATCTATTCACTATATTTTTTTAAAAATAGGCACAGCCCCAAAAATTTTGTTTTTGTTTCTTAAGTTCCTTAACTGTCACACTGAAATATTATCTGTTTACTTTGTGGCTACAGACAAACTGTCTCAGACAAGCGTCACATAAAATTTACGCGTGTTTCATCAGATATTTCAAAGGGAAAACGGAGGGAGTGAGATGGAGTATGCAGGTGAAGACAGTTACAGAGATAGGTGGGTGCAGCTTTGTGGAGACATCGTAACAGATGGAACCAATCTTATATTTCACTCTCTGTGAAACAGGCAGCCAGTGAAGAGATTGCAAGACAGGAGTGATGTGTTCAGATTTGTTCTTTCTTAGGACTAGTCGAGCTGCAGAGTTTTGTAAACACTGAAGGGACTGGATGAATGATGCTGGCAGACCAGCCGAAAGAGAATTGCAGTAGTCCAGATGTGAAAGAATGAGAGATGTGACAAACTTGGATAATGCATCAATGGAAAGATACTGTGAAATTGCATTAACACGCTGTATTTGATAGTAGCAACACTCACCTGTCAGCACAATATCAACAAACAGTATCCACACAGCACAATATCAACAAACAGTATCCACACAGCACGTCCAGTAACAACACTCACCTGTCAGCACAATATCAACAAACAGTATCCACACTGTACAACACTCACCTGTCAGCACAATATCAACAAACAGTATCCACACTACACGTCCAGTACAACACTCACCTGTCAGCACAATATCAACAAACAGTATCCACACAGCACAATATCAACATCAACAAACAGTATCCACACTGTACAACACTCACCTGTCAGCACAATATCAACAAACAGTATCCACACTACACGTCCAGTACAACACTCACCTGTCAGCACAATATCAACAAACAGTATCCACACAGCACGTCCAGTAACAACACTCACCTGTCAGCACAATATCAACAAACAGTATCCACACTACACGTCCAGTAACACTCACCTGTCAGCACAATATCAACAAACAGTATCCACACTGTACAACACTCACCTGTCAGCACAATATCAACAAACAGTATCCACACAGCACAATATCAACAAACAGTCTCCACACAACACGTCCAGTAACAACACTCACCTGTCAGCACAATATCAACAAACAGTATCCACACAGCACGTCCAGTAACAACACTCACCTGTCAGCACAATATCAACAATATCAACAACAAACAGTCTCCACACAGCACAATATCAACAAACAGTCTCCACACAGCACAATATCAACAAACAGTCTCCACACAGCGCAATATCAACAAAACAGTCTCCACACAGCACAATATCAACAACAAACAGTCTCCACACAGCACAATATCAACAACAAACAGTCTCCACACAGCACAATATCAACAACAAACAGTCTCCACACAGCACAATACCAACAATTCAACAACAAACAGTCTCCACACAGCACAATATCAACAAACAGTATCCACACACTGCACGTCCACTAACAGCACTCACCTGTCAGCACAATACCAACAATATCAACAACAAACAGTCTCCACACAGCACAATATCAACAAACAGTATCCACACACTGCACGTCCACTAACAGCACTCACCTGTCAGCACAATACCAACAATATCAACAACAAACAGTCTCCACAAAGCACAATATCAACAAACAGTCTCCACACACAGCACGCCCACTAACAACACTCACCTGTCAGCACAATACCAACAATATCAACAACAGTCTCCACACACAGCACGTCCACTAACAACACTCACCTGTCAGCACAATATCAACAATAACAACAAACAGTATCCACACACAGCACGTCCACTAGCAACAACACTCACCAGTCAGCACGGACACCAGGGTCTGGTTCTGCTGCAGGAGCCTTTCCCTCGACGTCTGCGACGCCGGGACGCTGAAACTCCCACAGGGGCTGACACTGGCGCTCCTCCCCTTGCCCGTGGGGCTGAGAGAGTTGCCTCCCGCTTTCAGCCCGTGCTCCTGGGCTTTGTGGATGGCCAGCAAGGCCTGCTGGGTAAAGCGGCTGTCGCAGATGTTGCACATGTGCACGGCCTCGCTGTTTTTCCACACGGCTGACGACAGACCCACAGGCGACTGAGGGTTGGCCGGGCTGACCGATTTCCCGGCGTCGCTGGTCCGGGACGAAGGTCGGGGAGAGCGGGTCAGCGCATGAGCGACGTCGACGAATCGGCTTCCTCCTTGATGCTGACGGAGGTGGGGACAGGGGAGAGCAGCGCGGCCACGGCCGCCTTGGTGTCGGAGTCGGCGTGTTCCGTCTGCAAGTGCTGGTCCAGAAGGTACTCGATGTGGAAGGCCTGCTCGCACATAGGGCAGCGGAAGGGCTTGCTGTGGGTGGTCAGGTGACACTGCAATTCCATCTCGCTGGTGAAGCTCTCCGCGCAGAACAGGCATCGGTAAGGTTTGGCCAGGTGGAGGTGGTTTACTCTCACGTGCACCTGGGGGAGAAAAACAACAAACAAAACCACGAGCGCGGTCTTTGAGGTTTTATAAAGTGATCAGGAATAGAACTTGACAATAGCAAAAAACGTGTGCCTGAGAAATTTTGGTGGATATGACAAAAAGTGAACCAGCAGCATTGCATGGTCTATGTTGGGCTGTTTGTAGTTCTTCAATTAAAACTAACATCTCATGGCTGACTTTAGAGACGGCAACAGCAATTGAAGACACTACACTCTGATTACTTATTCAGTAGTTGTTTCAACAGGCGTATCAGGTATGGGATTTTGCTCACCAAAAAAAGAGAGGAAAAATTTTCAATCAAAAACTAAAAAAAAAGAGGAAAAATCAACCAGCGCTTGTTGACAGTCACAAAAGTGCAAGTAATCATTTTTGACAGCTTCCATTAGACTTTGAGTGGTGGTCTGGGTGCTGGTCTTTCACATGAGACAATAAAATGTCTCACGTACTACACACAATTCTGTACAAATAAAAGAAACCAGGGCAACAACAAGAGAGTTGTCCTTGACAAAATTCTGTAGAAAAAAAAGCCTCTCTTGTTAGAAGACAAAATATACACACACAACAGAGAAAGAAAAGAAAAAAAAAAAGGATGACACTGCGCTCTTGTGGCGACAAAAATTCCCTGAGGAGAGCAACATGAATTTCATGCAGAGAAATCTACAGTGGCTGAAAGTGGCATACATAATACTACACAATACAATACAATAATAATAATAATTATTATAATGTATGGAATTTATATAGCACTGAATCTTGTAAAGCAACAAATCAAAGCGCTCAGATTACAATTTTTTTCTCTCTCGAGGATAATGGAATAAGCACTCATGTGTTTTTTTTTTACATCCAGTCCCCATGTGTATGCGGTTTTGTAAATTTTGTCATCTGTTCCCACCGGCACACAATGGCCTACTCTTTCGAAAAGCGAAACAGGATTTAACGTGTGAGCAAGATGTTCTGCATGCGTTCGCACACGGGGCCTCGGTTTATAGTCTCATCCGAAGGATGCAATACAACGCAACACAAAACAATCCAATCCACTCCAATCCACAGGCACTCCTGTACCCACCTGCCACTCCATTTCGGACCTGAAGATGTTGGGGCACTGGGTACACTTGAAGAGCTTGCACTCGTTGCTGTGCTTGATGGCAAAGTGCACCTGGATGTTCACCTTGGAGTCGAAGATCTCTTTGCACAGGGCACACCTGAAGACACGACAAACCTGAACACGTTGGCTTCTAGGTTCCGTCACCTGGCGCAAGATCTCTCTGCTTGAGGGCAGGTGTGTGTGCTGCCAGAAATATGCTGTTTACTTTGTTTTCTTGTGATGGTTCAGAAAATAAGAATAGAAAAAAGGACAGAAATAAATGAATGTAGTTGTGTATTGAGGATTGTATGCACTAAGAAAGAAAGGAGGAAAAAAGAAGGAAAAAGTAAACTTTTTCTTAGAGAAACACGCACGCACACACACACAAATTCTAGTCAACTGAAACAGAATTCTTTTGCATTACAGAACTGAAAGGGAATACTTTTACATTACAGACACCTCTCAAATACTGAACAGGAATAGATTCCCTTTACAAAAGTACGTAATTACTGGGCCAATCCTTTCCATTTCCAACGAGTTCCCACCCAATTAATAGAGAAAAAACCCAAACATATTTCACTGGAAATCGCTATCACATTCATAAACACACTCATACTTAGCACACACTCTCACTCTCTCTCTCTGGATTACTGTCACAACTCAGGTACGACACACATTCAGGGCAACAAAAAGAATTCTGTAGAAACCAGGGAAACCGCACATGGATGCTTCTCATTCATTATCCTCAAAACAAAAGAATTTGGTCACTGTCATCGTCTCTCTCCGTTAAAAAACAAAACTCAAACCCCCCCCCACACACAAAAACCTACCCAACACCACTCCTAACCCAGCCTCTTACGAAAACTCACCTGTACAGGTGATGGGCGTGGATGTCCATCAGGTGCTTCTGCAGCTCGTCGGGCTTGGAGAAGAGCTTCATGCAGCTGGTGCAGCCGTACTCCGTGGCCAGACACAGGTAGTGCAGGGACAGGTGGGCCTCCAGCTGCTCCTGACTGCCCAGCTGCTGGCCGCACTTCTTGCAGGTGAACTTGGCCAGCGCGGCGTCCAGGTGAAGCTTCATGTGGGCCTGGAAGTTGGCCAGCTCGTGGAAGGTGGCGTTGCACTCGTCGCAGGTGATACTGTCTGCCGACGCCCGGGTGGCAGCGGCGGTGGTGGTGGTAGGGTCCAGGATGGAGGAGGAGGAGGAGGAGGAGGAGGTAGCGGAGGAGGACTGGCGCGATTTCGTTCTGGACGCGCTCTGCTTGTTCTCCTTGTTGCCTTTATTCATCGGTTTCCGGCCGCGCGGTTTCCCCGGTTTCTTCTCTACGGTGGCGGTGGCCCCATGCACCGACACCATGTGCTCCTCCAGCTGCCGCGCTGTCGGGAAGGTCAGAGTGCACTGCCCGCAGAAAGCTGAGTCTATGCTGCCCCCGGTGCGGCCTCCAGCCTCGCTCCGGTCCGGGTAGCTGTGGGAGAGCGCCTTGTGCTTGGCCAGGGCCTCGATGCTGGGGAACTGGTTGTTGCAGAGGCTGCAGGGGTACTTGATGCCGATGCCCGGGTGGTTGCGGTGCACCACGTTCATGTGGTCGTGCAGGCTGTACAGGTTGGGGTAGGGCGCGTTGCAGTAGTTGCAGGTGTAGATCTCGCTGGACTTCACAGAGTGCACGCTCTGCATGTGCAGCTCCAGCACCTCCAGCGAGTCGAAGCGGTCGCTCAGACAGTACGGGCACACCAGCGCCTGAGGCGTCTTTGCCAGCCGCGACCCTCCTGGGGAAAGGTCAGCCCCCGACGCCGACCTCTTCGGGGTGTGGGACCGAGGCCCGTCCTTCTTCGGCGACGTTTCCAACATGTCCTTGCCCCCTCGGACGAGACCAGCGGGGTCAAGGTCGGTGGTCAAGGTCAGGCTGGCGGCGGTGTGGGTCATGAGGTGGTGGCAGAGGGACAAGGTGTCGGCGAAGTCGAGGGAGCACATAGGGCATTTGAGGAGGAGGGCGGAGGGGTCAAGGTCCATGGGGTTGGGGGAGCGGTAGTGGAAATGGTCCATGTGGGCGTCCAGGGCATCCTGGCTGGTGAACTGCTGCCCACAGACGTCACAGGACAGCTTCTCCACCTGCAGGACACAGCGCGCGGGATAAGCTCGTGTATGGTGTAAACGCTGCTGTTGAAAAAAACTTCTGCCACTTTGTTTGTATTGTTAAAATGTACTGCAGAAAAAGTTTTTGAGTTGGAGGCAACTGACCTGACTGAAACATCGTGGAAAAGAAAAACCCTTCAGATTATTCCATAAGATCAATTCCAACGTCCAATGGTGAGATTTTGAGTATCGTTAAAATATAAAGCAGAAAGAGTCGGGCATAATGAGACTGATCTGATTGAAACATCACTGGGAAAAAAAACAACCTATCTCAGATTGTTCAGTTCAAACATCCAATGGTGACATTTTGTGTGTGCAACCATATATACTTACTTTTTACTAAGGTACTAACATTCGGACTTCAGGGATAACATTGAATAATTAACTGGTGAAAACAACATACCGGAAAATACAACACACTGTTCACAAATCAATCACATATAAACAAACGACCAAAACCCAAACAAAATGAAAACGCACAAACACACCCAGAAAGATAGCAACACACTGAAAACGCAAACTGTGTCACTTCAATTCCCCTGTGGGAATGCCTGGGGCCCTGTCAGTATAAACAGCATTCTCACCTTCTGCAAATTCCATTCTAGGAATACCCTCTTTTCTATCCCTCTCTTTGTTTCTGCCTGCCTCCTTTTCCTTCTGCCACCTCCTCCTTGTCTATTTTCTGCATTCTTGGTCCATTCTCCTGCATTTTTTCCAAAAAGACTTACAAGATAACAATTCTCTCCCATGCCGAAGTCAGAAGCACTGGGCCTGACTTGTCAGGCACTTAACGGCAGCGCAACACATTTTCATTCATATGACAGACAACAAAAACCGTCGAACGTTTGTTGAAGAGCTGTGAAAACCAAATGCTACGCTACATGACAAAGATCAAATGGGAAGACAGGATCACGAACTGTGGAGAATGTGCAAAGTTGATGAT
Source organism: Rapana venosa (assembly GCA_028751875.1). Lineage (NCBI taxonomy): Eukaryota > Metazoa > Mollusca > Gastropoda > Neogastropoda > Muricidae > Rapana > Rapana venosa. The sequence goes on from CM054143.1 coordinate 33,575,158, forward strand.
CTGAACGGGATAGCCTAGTGGTTAGAACATTGCGCTTGCAATCTGACGACCTGGGTTCGATTCCCGTTCAAGAGGATATTTCCCCCTGGAGTTAACATCAGTGCAGACTCCACTCTCCCCAAAAGTCTTTCAGACGAGACTATAAACCGAGGCCCCGTGTGTGAATGCAAGCACAACATCTTGCGCGCACATTAAATCCGGTTCCGCTTTTCATAAGGGTAGGCCATTGTGTTCCGGTGGAAACAGATGACAAAACTGACAAAACCGCATACACACTGGGACTGAATGTAAAAAAGCACATAAGTGCTTATTCCATTATCCTCGATATAAAAGAATAAATAAATAAATAAAGTCTGTAGCTAGTACCAATAGACTGCGCTGGTTTGGGCACGTTCAACAGAAAGCAGACCACCACATCATAAAAAGAGCAATGAACTTCGCAGTGGATGGAAAGAGACCAAAGGGAAGACCTAGCAAGACCTGGGCTGCCTGTATTGCAGATGATCTTAGAGAAAGGGGCAGCATAAATAAGGAGGAAGCTCAAAACACAGAGAGAGATGGAGAAGGCTCGTCAATGTCAAACCTCCCCTGGGAGAAACATGACAAAAAAGGAAGAAGAAGAAGGACAACAATAGTTGCTGTCTGAGCGTTTGACGACGACAAAGAAGGAGAACAACTCACCTTGATGACAGCAGTATGAATGGACATATGCTCCTGCAGCAGCTGCAAGGTCTCGAAGGTCTGACCACACTGGTTGCAGGTCAGCGGGTCGACGACAGGGAGGGGTACTGTCCCTTCCAGGTCCTTGTGGCTGACCAGATGGCTGGTCAGCGAGACGGCCGATGAAAAGCCCGCCTGACAGAGAGGGCACTGGTAGGGCTTGCTGGCATCGTGCTTCTGCGTGTGGGATCTTAGCGCCTCCTTCCTGCACCAAAAGAACAAAATATGTTTATCGAAACTGCATACACATGGTGGTGACTGGACGTTAAAAAAACAACCACATGAGTGCTTATTCCATTATCCTCAAAATTTAAGAAAAAATATTAATAAATAAAACCTCTCTCTCTCTCTCCTCTCTTTTCTGAGTTGACCTGTTGGGTGGTAGTGCCTGGTCTTCCTTCTTCTGTGCTTGTAACTCTGCAGGAGATCTGCCCACTGGCCTTTGATATGTTGCAACTTTGGAGCAGTTTGGGTTTTTTTGTACAGGGTGCATGCTCGGTATATTTATGTATCCATTTTTTATTTATTTATTCTTTAATATCGAGGATAATGGAATAAGCACTCATGTTCTAAAAATTCAGTCCCCGTGTGTATGCGGTTTTGTCAATTTTGTCATCTGTTCCCACCGCACACAATGGCCTACTTATCTTTGGCATAAACCACAGACACTGCCATGGATTGTGGACTCTTTAGCAAGCATATTTAATCTTAGGCATCTGTACGAATGCAAAGAGAGTTAAGTCGCTGAAAGGTCTGTGTTTTTAAGTTGGAGATCGTAAAAATCCCCACCCTTAATTCACCAGATGCCACTGCTGAAATTCAAACCGACACACAACCTCACGGGCCCTCAGGTTTGGTATCTAACAGTCTCAACCACTTAGATGTCCATCGAACATGTGTATGAAAAAAACTTGAGTAGAAAAAGAATAGTTCACTCTGGACAAGGTGACACATTGAAACTGATTTGAAAGGTTTTGTTTGAAATGTTTTCTTTTGAGAGAGAGAAAAAAAAAAGGATGTTTGATTCAAAATGTGGTAAGAAGCTAAAATATGATATGTAGTAGGCTTTTTGTTTTTTTGCATGTTATAAGTGGAAGCCGAGTATGGATTAAGTTTTATTGTAAAACTAGAATAATGATTTACCAGGCAACATGGGTGATGGGGGAGAAGGGGGGGATGGGGGAGGGGGAGAGGGTGGGGGTGTTGGGGGATGGTGGTGTAAAAGAAGATATCTTGAAATATTTCTTTTTTTTTTTGCTTTAAAAGTTCGTTGCTTGTTTGTTGTTCTGCTCCTCAGCCAGAGCTCCGATGTTCAGTAATGGTGAGGATTTTAAGCATGCAACTTTCTGCCCACAATTAAGCTAGCCGCACTCTGATTTCGAGGGATGTTTTGGATTTGAATAGCTATTCACAAAAAGAATAGATTACGGGTTGGATGGTAGGATGGGAATACAGAGAGGTCTTTTGACATTGTTTTACTTTCGTACTTGTGTTTTCAATGCATGACCCACAAATGTTGATTGTTCCTACATCACAACTCAACCAGATTCCACCGTACACAGCCACAAAGCAGATATGTTGTATCACAAGTCTCAGTGCCAGAAATCCACAGGACCCTCCCTCCTTATGTCAGGCCACCTTCAAGCCATGCGCCAAAGATGAACACACACTGATGCTGGATCATTTTGATGGGTAGGCAGTAAGCATCATCTCTTCTCAGAACTATGTCAAAAATGAGGAAGCGCTCATTATCATCAGACAAGGCTGAAGCCACAGATCACAAAAGTATAAGACTATATCCATACAATGGTAAAACAAAAAACAACCCAAACACTGAAGTGGTTTGTCTATGTTCCCCTGGCCCGCTGGAATGCCGGGGGTTCTGTCAGTATAAATATAATTCCCACCTCTTGGAAATTCTGCGCTAGGAATTCCCTCTTTTCTGTTCCTCTCTTTGTTTTAGCCTTGTTCCTTTAATTTCCTCCTGTCACCCCCTTCTTGTCTATTTTCTGCCTTCGTGGTCCATTCTCCTGCTGTTTTTCCAGAAAGACTTCAGAAAATAAAAATTATCTCCTATGCCGAAGTTGGATGCACCAGACTTGACTTGTCAGACTCTTAACGGCAGCACAATGATTTTTGCTCATATAACAGACAACAATAATTGCTCTCTGAGCGTTCAAAGAAGGAGGAGGCGGAGCAAGAGGAGGAGGAGGAGAAAAAGAAGAAGAAGAAGTAGAAAAACACAAGAAGAAGAAGAAAAAAGAAAAGGAGTAGAAAAGAAGAATAGAGAAGTAGAAGAAGAAAAGAAGAAGAAGAAGAAGAGAAGAAGTAAGAAGAAGAAAAAGAAGAAGAAGAAAAAAGAAGAAAAGAAGAAGAAGAAAATGAGAAGAAGAAGAAGAAAGAAGAAGAAAAGAAGCAGAAGAAGAAGAAGAAGAAGAAGAAGAAGAAGTAGAAGAAGAAGGGAAAAAGAAAGAAGAAGAAGAAAGAAGAAGGAGAAGAGAAGAAAAGAAGAAGTCCAAAAAGAAAAACTAGGAACTATGACTACATGGCCAGATCCAAAAGCCTTTCAAAATCATCTTGCAAGACGCAAGTCCAAGAAAGCAGAAAAAGAGGCAGACATAGAAAGAAATGGGTGGACAACATCGCTGAGTCACCCAAAGAAGCTTTGCAGAAGAGACCCAGGCATTGGCACACCACTGCTAAAACTGGGAGAGAACTAGTGTGTTTGTCAGTGCATTGCTCTCACACCAAAACTCACTCTCAAGATTCAAGTTACAGGAATAATGTAATGTAGTAGCAGTACCACAGGCTTTGATAAAACTCACGCAAAATAGCTTAACATCGAGGAAATATATATATTTTTTTCTTCAATGAAATCAGAAGAAGTCCATACACAAATAAAGGAGAAAAAAGAAGAAAAGGCAATAGCAACACCCCTTCCACCCCAAAAACAAAACAAAAACCAACACCAAAAAATCCACTTAACAAGTCAGATGGCTCTAACAACTCTCTAGCTGCTGAAAAGGAAATGGCTATACACTGAAATGAAACGTCTTTGAGGTAGCTATTAACAACAACAACAACAATCTTCCAGTCATCATTTAGTGAAGCTTCTGTCCAGGAACTCTTTTATGACAAGAGCCACTCGAAAGCTCATTAGAAGACTTAACTCCCACCTTCTTTTTATTTTTTATTATTTGCGCAGGTGTGTGTGTGTGTGTGTGTGATTGTGCGTGTGTGTTGTGTGTGTGCAAAACTGTTAACAGATGTGCCCCATGCGCACAAGGTATTTCTCACTGAACATACAGCCAGTGAGTCAGATTTCAGTTGGTATAGACAACCTGGATGGTTTTCAGCAATGCAGTCTGACAAACATTTATATGAATCGACAGAGACGTTAAACACTTTTCATTGTGACAGAGAGAGAGAGAGAGAGAGAGAGAGAGAGAGAGAGAGAGAGAGAGAGAGAGAGAGAGAGCAGACAGAGAGACAGAGAGAGGGGGAGAGAAAGAGAGAGTGGGAGAGAGAGACACACAAACAGAAAGAGAGAGACAGACAGACAGACATACAGAGAGATAGAGAGAAAGACAGACAGAGAGACAGACAGAGAGATAGGAAGAGATACAGACAGACACACACAGACAGACATAATGATAAACACAAAGACAGACAGACAAACAGACACTAACACACACACAGACAGAAAAGCTGAGAGTGCTCCTTTCAACAACAACAAAAAACAGTTATTAATTTTTAAAAAATTTAAAAAATAAAAAATTTAAAAACCCAAACCCTCAATCTCCGCAGGAATACAATTCCACGGAGATTTCTTCGTTTATCTGCGGATTCTCCTCTTCTCTCTTTTCCTCAAGGCCGACGTTACAGTTACCGAACATGATCAGGGGAGGGTGCCTTTTTCTTTCTCTCTCCAATTTTACCTTTGTTTCTGGCCATTCTGACGAATTTGTGTTTTTAGCCGGATTGACTTTCCCCTCCTTCACTCCCCCACCCCCCTCTACCCCCCCCCCTCTACCCCCCCCCCCCCTTCCTCACTGAGGGAGTCTCCATTACATACACTTTTTTCGTTGAGATGTTAGATAACAATTTCCATTAGAAATCTTGAAATTCAACTGCCTTCCTCATCCCCCTGCCTCCACCCCCCACCCATCCTCCTCGCAACAACACCCCCACCTTCCCTGGCCTTTATTCCAATTTCTCAGTAATAAACACACGGGGGAATATGTGAGAAAAGGAAAAGCTGGTGTTTTGTGTAATTCCTATGCGGTCTTCAGGGAAGTTCGACTGTTCGCTGTTTTTGTTTTGTTTTGTGGTCTTCGTGCAGGCAGAATTTTTACTTGTGCTTGCATAATGAATAAACTGAGGATATGGGTTGTTTTTTTTTTTTTTTTTTTTTTTTTTCTGTGTGAAGTTGGTAAGTGATCGCTTCAAAATCGGTGTATCACGTTTTTCAGGCACATAGTAATCTGTTTTGGTACTTGTGTGTGTGTGTGTGTGTGTGTGTGTGTGAGAGAGAGAGAGAGTGTGTGTGTGTGTGTGAGCGTGTGTGTGAGTGTAGTGTATGTGTGTGTAGCGTGCAGTGTATCACTAGAGTATGTATGTGTGTGTGTGTATGTGTGTGTGAGTGTGTATGTGTGTGTGTGTGTGTGTGTGTGTAGTGTATGTATGTGTGTGTGTATGATGTGTGTTTGTGTAGTGTATGTGTGTGTAGGGTGTACTGTATCACTAGAGTATGTATGTGTGTGTAATGTGTGTGTAATGTGTGTTTGTATGTAGTGTGTGTGCACGTGTGCATGTATGCATGTGCATCTAGTATGTGTGTGTAGTGTCTGTGCATAGTATGTGTATGTAGTGTGTATGCATACGTCTGCGTGTGTGTTTGCATGCGTGTGATGCCTCTATGACATTTCTCTAATTAAAGCACAAAGCATAATGATCCATACTACAAAATCATCTGATTATTATCATAACCATCATAAAATAAAAGGGTGGCGCTGCTCTTGTGGCGACATGCTCTCCCAGGGGAGAGCAGCCCGAATTTCACGTAGAGAAATCTCGTGACTTAAAAGTGGTATAAAATAAAATGTTAAAAATATGTTTTAAAATACTATTATCACATCTACCATTTACCTTTCTGTCTACACAAACACAGCATTTCTTTGCAAACACAGCATTGCCTTAAGACTTCCTTACCAAAGTGTGACGATCAAGTTCAAATCTTCAAAATAGCCCAGACCAAAAGCTGTGTCAGTCACTGATCAGTGTAAGCAATGTACCAAAGCCTACATTAAAAAAAAGAAACATCTTTGAAAAGCAATGTTGAGAAATGTCTTCAGCCATTACAAGCTCTTACCATCACAACCCATACTCTCCATCAAAGGAAAATATTTTTTAAAATCCTCCGAAGCTAAAGTATGGCTGCCTATTTGGTAATTCACCTTGAAACAGCCATACCCATCAACTTACTTGTAAGTATGTTTTGTTTGTTTGTTTTATTTCTTGGCCAGAGCTTCACAGTGAGATTTTTGTGTATGCCACCCTTTTTGCCCACCATTAAGATAGCTGGATTTTAACTTCGGTAATGAAGGAGGCAGAAGAACACCTTGCAGAGGAACAAGCTGGGTTCAGGGCAGGCAGGAGCACAATCGAACAGATTTTTAACTGCCACATCCTGATGGAAAAACATCTTCAACATCAGAGAGACCTGTTCCACAACTTCATCGACTTCAAGAAGGCTTTCGACAGAGTATGGCACGAAGGCCTGTGGCAGGTCCTCAGAATGTTTGGCATTGAAGAAGGACTAGTGCAAACCATTCAAGCACTATACAACACCGCAAGCAGTGCAGTCCTTCTGAACAATCAGGTCGGAGACTACTTCAAAACCACAGTTGGGGTCCGACAAGGATGCCTGTTATCTCCAGTCCTGTTTAATCTGTTCTTGGAAAACATTATGAGAGAGACCCTCCATGACTTCCACTCTACCATCTCCATTGGCGGCAGACCCCTCAACAACTTACGGTTTGCCGATGACATTGATCTCATGGGCGGAAGTAACACAGAGCTGCAAGATCTTACGACCAGACTTGAGAACAGAGCTGGAGCATATGGGATGGAGGTGAGCTCGGAGAAAAGTAAAGTACTTGTGAACAGCACGAGCAACGCCATTGCTAAAATTTACATGAACGGCCAACAACTGGAGGAGGTAGACGCTTTTAAATACCTTGGCGCTACACTCACAAAGGACGGGCGATCGACGACAGAAATCAAAGTCAGAATAGCCATGGCAACATCTTCCATGACAAAACTCACCACCATATGGAAAAGTAAAGAGATCAGTTTCCCAATCAAACTAAAGCTCTACAAAGCCCTAATTCAGACGATCCTGCTGTACGGAAGTGAAACCTGGACATTGACTGCTGAAACAGCAAAGCGAATCCAGTCATTCGAAACAAAATGCCATAGAAAACTACTGGGCATATCCTGGAGAGAACGAAAGACTAATGAATTTGTCAAGAGTAAAATAACACGGCTGGTAGGTCCACAGGAACCCCTTCTCACCATCGTCAAGAAGAAAAAGCTGACATGGTTCGGCCATGTCACCCGCCACAACACTCTGCCAAAAACAATACTGCAGGGAACACTCGAAGGTGGCAGAAGGAGGGGAAGACAGAACAAGTCATGGATGGACAACATCAGAGAATGGACCAGGATGAATGACTCGGCACTACTGCACAGAGCCGAGGACCGAGATGGATGGAGGAGGCTCACCACGGCATCGTCTTTCGTGTCTCCTCCACGACTGCCAAGGTCACGGGTCTCATGATGATGATGATAATGTCTGATGTCTGGAAACACGACACCCATGTGCATACGTTTTAAGATTTTGGAAGCTGTTCCTACCAACATGCCATCGCCTACTCTTCCAAAAGGTAGAACAGGTTTTTAACGTGTACACAAGATATGCTGCATGCATTGGCACACTGGACCTGAGTTTACAGTCTCATCCGGAAGACTTTTAGGAAGAGGAGTGGAATCAGTACTGATGTGAAATCCAGGGAGAAAATCACCTTGAACACACACACAAGCATGCACGTACGCACGCACGTACACCATTTACTCTCAAAAGAACAAAACAAATACAGGAAAACAAGCAAAATGCAAGAACAACAACAACGATACACAAAAGACCAAACCCCCAAGCAGTATCCCTATGCAAACACGCAACACAACAGACACACACACACACACAACGCTGATCTCTAGCCGGGCAACAGAGACAGCATGATGCAGTCCTTCCTCCTCTTCCTCCCTTAAGCTGGTAGATGGGGGGAGGGGGGGAATATACAAATCAGAAAAGAATCAACCCCATGTGTACATTCTATGGAACCCACACACACACATGCACACGCAAGCACAACATGAGCATCAGCACATGCACACACATGCATACACACACACATACACACAATCAGTTGCCCTCTATCTCTCAGGATTACACACAAGCATGCATACACATGAGTGCATGTGTACACACACACACTCACCCATATATATATATACACATCAAGTGCACCCTGCACGGACACACAACATGCACACTAGCGTGTGAAAACGCGCACACACACACATTTGTACACACATCACCCCTCCCCCCTTCACACACACACACACACACACTTATTCAGTACTGTTATCTGACATTTTTCAGTTATCGTTTGCTTTTTTCTTGTTAGATTTTCCCCCAGTCTAAAATCACTAAATGTGAATAGACATTAAACTGAAGATATCACACACACAAACACACTCACACACACATATCACCTACCCCTTCCTGCCCACCCCCCCTTCCACTACCTCCCCCCCACACACACACCTTCCCCCCCCCCCCCCCCCCAAAGCCAACATGTTCCCTACATCTCAGCATGTGTGTGCTCTCACACCTTTTTTCAGCAGCCACACTCCCTCAGGGAACTGTGACATGGCCTCCCTGAGGAAATCCAACTGAGATCCTGACTGAATCATGTATGCCTGCTTCATCTTGTGTGTGTGTGTGTGTGTGTGTGTGTGTGTGTGTGTGTGTGTGTGTGTGTGTGTGTGTGTTGGGGTGTGTGAGAGAGAGAGTGAGTGTGTGTGTGTGTGTGTGTATGGTTGTTGAGTTGTGTGTGTTGGGTGTGTGTGGTTGGGTTGTGTGTGTGTGGGGGTGTGTTGTGTTGTGGTGTGTGTTGGTGTTGGGTTGTGTGTGTGTGTGTGTGTGTGTGTTGGGTTGGGTTTGTGTGTTGTGTGTGTGTGGTGTGTGTGGTGTGTGTGTGTGTGTGTGTGTGTGTGTGTGTGTGTGTGAGTCTGTTGTGGTTGTGCTGTGTGTGCGTGCGTGTGTGTGTGTGTGAGTGTGTGTTGTGGTGTGCGTGTTGTGTGTGTGTTGCTCTCTGTTGTGTGAATGTGTGTGTGTGTGTTGGTTGTGTGTATGTGTAGTGGTGTGTGTGTGTTGTGGTGTGTGTTGTTGTGTGTATGTGTTGTGGTGTGGTGTGAGAGAGAGAAAGAGAGAGAGTGTATGTATCTTCTTTAATGTAACATCTTTTCACATTAAGTGATATTACAAAGTGTTGTGTGTGTGTGAGTGCATGCGTGTGTGTGTGTGCGTGTGTGTGTGTGTGTGTGTGTGTGTGCACGCACGTGCATGCTGTGTTGTGTTGTGTGCATGTATGTGTGTGCTTGCTTGTGCGCATGTGTGCATGCATCATTGCATGCATGCATGTGTGTATGTCCATTGTTTGCTCATTGATGCTTTTTCCACCATTTCTATGATGACCTTCCTTCCTTACTCTGCTAGCAATAATCAAAACTTGCCTGAAATGCAAGGCAAGGATCAATTCTAAATCATCTTCATGTCACCATTATCCTCCTTTTCCCTCCTCCACACACACATTCAAATGGCATTTTTTTCCCCTGGAGTTAACATCAGTGCCGACTCCACTCTTCCAAAAGTCCTTAAGATGAAGACTGTAAACTGAAGTTCCATACATTACAAACCCATGCAGAACATCTTGTACACATGTTAAAACCTGTTCCACCTTTTGGAAGAGTAGGGCACTTGTGCTCGTGAGAAAGGAAGACAAAATTTACAAAACTACTTGGACACCGGGACTGGATGTAAATTAAAAACCCCAACAACAAAGCATGTGAGTGCTTATTCCACCATTCTCGAAACAGAAGAATAAATAAAAACAAGAATAAGCGCACACATGCCCACACACACAGAGAAACACGCACGCACGCATGCACTCGCACACACACACACATTCGCATGGACAGTTTACACATAAGGCAGCTTAAGACAATGCAGAAAAATTCAAACTAAGTAAAAGGATATGGGAACAAATGACACACACACATTAAAAAACGTTTTTCCTTATGAGATTTGAGGGCCTTGTCCCCCTTTCTCTTCACCTCCCCCCCCCCCCCCCCCACCTCCTCTTCAACCCACCCCACCCCACATACACTCAAGAGGAAGAGAAGGCAGAAGGAAAGGAGAAGAAGAAGCCCCATGAAAGCAACAACTGACAAACCCTCTTTCAAAAAAAAAGAAAATCTATAACAAAAAGCAAATAGAAACTCTTTCTACAACAACAGAACTTTCCTTTTAACCACATTTTACCCTCACAATTGACAGCAAATAACAAATACATGATCTATGTTATACAATACTACACTTGATATTCATCAAACACAAAAAGGAATTTCGAAATAAATTTTAAAAATTCTATGAAGAATGATCAAAATAAACAAAGATACTTCAACAACAACAACAACAACAAAAACCAACCTCAAATAGAGAGAGATGAAGAAAGGTTTGTCCAAAATTGTAAAATTCAGCACACATTTTCACTACATTGAGACAATGACAAAATAATCTCCTCTTACATGCAATATATGCTACAAAAGTAAACTCTTCCTTAACCCAGTTGGGAGTCTCGCTCAGTCTGGCTCTGCGACTAAGTCATTACTGTTATCAGTAGGGGACTTAGCACGTGGTGTCCTGCGTATGTTACTCTGAACAAGCAGCGCTGAGCACCACCAAAGTGACGCAGCAGCAGTGCAGGGACTCTCTGGCTGGTGGCCCCATGGCAGCCTAACACTGATTCTGACCCTGCAGTGTGAGATGACAAGCCTGGGTATGGCTGGAGTGGAGGGATTGAAATGAGTGGTGTGGGAACAGCAGGATGGGCCTAGATACGTCATCCGGGGACTGGATGTAAAAATGCACACGAGTGCTTATTCATTATCTTCAAAATAAAAGAATTTGACTTGACTTGATAGAAGATGGGGGGAGGGGGGAGGGCCCAATCTCCCCCCCCCCCCCCCACCACTTCTGCCTGAATAAAATGATTGTGTAAATAGTAACTGGTCACTGTAACTGTTCCAATAACAACAACAAAGATTATAATATTCTGAAAGAAATTAAAGTCAACACTTGACCAGGCTATCACTGCAAATATCAGAAAACAGCACTTTCCATCCACATGACCCTGCAGGAAAATGCAGAAGTTTTGTCATTGCTGTTATTGCTATTGTTGGAATTTTGTGGCTCCCTGTTATTGTTGCTGCTTGCAAATCATATTCCAACGACGCCAAGATTTTTTCAGCTTGGCGACATTGCCGCATGTCATTCGGAACACCTATCCTGCCTCTCCTCTTAGACTTTTCAACCTGCAGGGCACACACACTCACACACACACACACACACACACACACTCACACACACACAGAGGCAGAGGCAGCCATCCAGCCTGTGCATTTACTGGAAGATCCATTTACCGTCCTAAAAGCCACCCGACAAACCGCCGTCAGCTATCAAATCAAACAACAAAGCTTTCGCTTGAAAAACAATCTCCTGGGAGCAGGGAGCGTTATCTGTGCTTCTAGGGGGGTATCAATTTAATCTCCAATAATTAATACAACGGGAGGTAAAGGAACGCTGCTGCGTTTTCGCACTGATTTGAAAGCAGGGTCTTTTCTACTTCAACCCATCCAGGCTTTGGATCAATAACGGGAAATGATGAATTCCCCCGGTTTTGGAAAATACCAACATTCTTTCCTCTCTGCAGCCTGTCCACGTTTTATGTTACCCCTGAGTCCCCCCACCCCCCCCCAACCCTACCTCCCATTCTCTACTTCACCCCCCCCCCCCCCCCCCCCCACAACCCAACTCCCCACCTTTTCCCTTCCCAGAGTCCCAAAGCTCCAGACAGTAGAAAATCATACCAGGAACCCAATGAATAGAAAAATAATCTTTTTTCACACAAGGACACACACTAAGAGCGCTTGGGGCCATCCTCCACGAGTTCTGACCTCAATGCTTCAACCCCCGGTTTTTTTTTTTTGAAATGATGGGCCCGCGGTGGTAGGGTATAAATCACGCCGGTGGGCAGAAAAGGTTAATGTTTTTGATGATGCATTTTCAGTCCTGCTGTGCCACCATGCTGCGATTTCCGCCCGTCCCCTGGGAGGCTCGCCAACCAGCCAGCAGCGGTGGCCCCTGGGAAATCAGCGGGCTGAAGAACCAGGATGCAATTACGTTGGCAAGCACGAGAAACGGCTCCAGGGAGTGGGGATGGCAGGGAGAGAGACTGTGGAGAGTTATGTCAGAGTTTCCAATACCAAGGCTATTCTTCACAGTTCGCTAGTTTGCATTTCAACAGATTTTCTCCTCCCTTCTACTCCCCCTCCTTTCTTTCTCTTTGTTATTTTTCTTCCCTTTCCCTGGGTGAGGGTTTTCCTTTTTTTATGTCGTCCATAAGTTTGTGTCTGGGTGATGCGATTTCCCCTTCCAATCTAGCAACATTTGGCTTTAAAATTGCTTGGATGAGTTTTGTGGAGATGAAAGGATTTAACTCGCCATAAACTGAAGGAGCAAATGGATGGAAATGAAATATATGATGCATGCGCTAGATATGAGATAATATTCTGGGGGCTTCCTTGTGTAAATCAATACGTCTTCCCTTTCCCCCGGCTTGCCGCCTTCTTTTGTACATCGGCATCGTATTGTCTGAAGCAGGGAAAGCATTGCACGCCTGCATCTTTGCCAGGATCTCTTTCCATTCGCAATAAAATAAACACACAGACACATACACCTTTATACACAGAAAGAAAAAAACAACCCATTCACATCTTGCGCATTCAAAACGTGACCCTGGTACATCACTGTGTTGATGACTTAATAAATCCTTCAAAGAAGTTTTTCCATCTTTCTCTTTCAGAAAAAAAAGGGGGAGTTTAGATTTGATATTAAAAGGTAGAATGGTACAGAATAAGGCCGCAGAAGCCAAAAACAAACAAATCTTTCATTCAGACTTTGTTTTAGTACATCTTTTTTCTCTCCATTCTTCGCTAAAGCTCCAGGATTGACCAATGGCAAGATTTTGCATATGCGACCGTTTTTTACCACCCAATAAGGTAGCCGTATTCTGACTTCAGGGTTTTAGTACATCTAACAAAGACTTGTGTCAAAACACATTTTGATTATAAACATTATGTTTTCATCTAACATATCTATCATGTAAAATATTGACTGGAATGGGTAAAGCTTACACAATCAGCAACGTTGAACAGATTACAGTTGTACATTATAAAACACTTTTAAAATACCCATGAGTAAAAGTACAAGAAAAAGAAGAAGGAAACAAAGAAGAAAAAAGACAGAAAACCAGAAACAAACAAAACCCAAAAAACCCACACACACGATTCCGCAGACTCGACAATGCCACCACAACAGCAGCAGCAGCGGCAAAACTTACTTGTCAAACACGGCATCACACTGGGAGCATTTCAGCTTGCGGTCACTGGCGTGAAGCTTGAGGTGACGATCGCGGTGACGCTTTTCCCGGAACAGACGCTGGCAATGCTCACAGCTGAACGGCAGTTGGTCGCTGTGCACCTACACACCAGGCCACAACACCACGCATCGTGAAGCGAAAGAGTTAATCTACTTTTCCTCTTTTTTTTGGGTTTTGTTATTTATTGTTGTTGTGGTGTTTATACTCTTTAGTTTTATTGGGGTTGGTTGTTTTTCAGAGGTGGCAGTTGGGTATTGTTTTCTTTTTTTTTTATTAATTCTGTTTGAGATATCAGGAAAAGACCTTCTGGATGAGTCTTGAATTACAGTCATTTATGCAAATGGGTAATCCCTTCACTCGAGCTTCCTTTTAGTTGTTATTTTCTTCCATTTTCTGTGTGTGTGTTGTTGTGTTTTAAACATTATTAGTTGTTGCTTTTTTTAGTTCCTACTTTTAAGGGGGGGGGGGGTGGTGGTTATGTTTTGTTTGGTTGGTTGGGGATTTTGGATTGGTTTTGTTTTTTTGAGTGGGGGGAGGAGGTGATTCTGGGTTGGGGTTTTTTAGGAGGTGGGAAGGGGTAGGGGTCGTTTACTCCTACATAACAACCTATATGCAAATCTACATCACACAACATCAAAAGTATAGCTTTTTATAGAAGCAATGTCTTTAAATGGTTATCAAAAGTGAAAAGAAATGCAAGGCAAAAATAAAATTTCAAGGATTAACTTGACTGGAAAAGTAGACCACACAGACACAGACATGTACACACACACACACACACACACACACACACTTCTGCAGAGTCCTGCAGACATTGCTCAGATTGCCATCAGTCATCAACTCCACCATGACACCAAACCTAAGTGAACTGCAGATGACTGAAAGACCGTGTGATGGAGGTGACACCTGTTAACAGTGATAACAAGACCACAAGAAAGTTTAGGGGGTTTTAAAACATAAAATTTGAAATCCTCTATTTAGAGACACATACTTTTCTAGCTGAAATACATCCCAATTTATTCTATTGTACCACACCATTTCTTCTGTCTCCTAAGCAGACTTGAACACAGTTCCCATAACCCAGCAACAGCCTTAGAATATCAGGCCCCGAGCCAGAGAAGACCTAGCACTACTGTTGTGTCAAGCTTATCACAAAAAAAGACAAAACCAAGATATTTTCAGTACAAAACGAATGAACAATATGACACTAAGCAGTTTGGGGATAAAAACACAATTCTAGACAACCAGGTCCCATTGCAGAGAACACTGGGCACTACTGTTGCGTAACCATACCATGAAAAAGTACCAAGACGTTTTGAAATTTTTGTAAAACAAATGAAAAACTCGGTACTTTTCTTCCAACTCCAAAGGCTCTGGCAAATCAGTAAAACATACACAGTTGAATGCTTTTTCTCTCCCAAAGTTTAAATAAAAAAAATGGAAAAAAACCCAACTGCAAGAATCTGAGCAGAACTGAAGAAATGACATGTTTAAAATACTGATCTTTGAAGCAGCACCCTGCTTTACAAACAAAAGTGTTAAACTACTACCAGTGCCAGTGTGGAATCATCAGACCCAGACACTAGCCATTACACCCCTGACTGCTGACACAAATGCTTCAGTCTCCCAGCCAGATGGGGACCCAGTCTCCCAGGAGTCCCTCCTACCCTCCCTCACACTGCCATTCCCTCCATTCTTTAACAAGGAGCCTGCTGACTCCACACCACACCACCCCACACCACACAACTCCACACCACACCCCACACTGTACTGCCCACCTTGCCCCGCCCACCACACACCTAGCTCAGGGAGACAGGAATCAGGACACACCATACCTGGCAATCTTTGCCTCAGGTGGGGCTGGCAGGATTACAGGATGCTAAAGTGATTATGATCTCTTCATTAAAGGCGGATAGTGGTGACAACAGAGGTCAATGTTTTTATTTTGAATAATTTATTTTTTTCGTAGTTTCTTGGAGCATTTGAAAACAAGAAAACCAAAGTTGAAACTGGATCACTTCTTTTGCAAAGTACACAGAATATGAGGTTATCGGATACCTAAGTGGTGGGGAAAGAAAAATGTCATATCCAAAAATTTCACCATTGATGAACCTTGGAGCTAGGCCGAGGAACAACAGCAAAAATATGAGGTTGTAAGCCAGAAACGGCCTAATGCCACTATTGTTTCAGGTCTTAGGTCCCCATCTGGCTGGGAGACTGAAGCATTTGTGTCAGCAGTCAGGGGTGTAATGGCTAGTGTCTGGGTCTGATGATTCCACACTGGCACTGGTAGTAGAAAAGGTCTTAGCCTACTTCAATACTTTTTTACAAGCAAAAAACAAAACAAAACCAAAAAAACCTTGAGCAATTCAGTAAAACATGTCAACCGTTCACCCATCTGTCAAGTCAAAAAGCTCCACCTTCCCAATTCTACACAGGAATGAACAAACTTCATGCTTAATGAAACCACTAATCTCCTTGCTTCAAAGTGTTAAGACACGACCAGTGTGGAGTCATCAGACCCAGACACTAGCCATTATGCCCCTGACTGCTGACACAAATACTTCAGTCTCCCCGCCAGACAATGGGGACCCTGTCTCCCAGGACTCCCTCCCTCCCTCACACTGCCATTCCCTCCATTCTTTAACAGGGAGCCTGCTGACTCCACACCACACCACCCCACACCCCACACTGTACTGCCCACCTTGCCCCGCCCACCACACACCTAGCTCAGGGAGACAGGAATCAGGGACACACCATACCTGGCAATCTTTGCCTCAGGTGGGGCTGGCAGGATTACAGGATGCTAAAGTGATTATGATCTCTTCATTAAAGGCGGATAGTGGTGACAACAGAGGTCAATGTTCTTCTTTTGAATAATTCATTTTTTAGTAATTTCTTGGAGCATTTAAAAACAAGAAAACCAAAGTTCAAACTGGATCACTTCTTTGCTAAGTACACAGAGTATGAGGTTATTGGATACCTAAGTGGTGGCCTTGCAGCATCACCAGACAAGTGCTCGAGTGGAACCCGCAGGGGAAAAGGAAGAGAGGGCGCCCCAAACAGACCTGGAGGAGTAGCCTGCATAGTGAGCTGAGAGACTCCAGCCTGACATGGGAAGAGGCCAAGACCCTTACCAGAGACAGGAGAAGGTGGAGGGACGCTGTTGAGGCCCTATGCTCCACTAGGAGCTATAAGGACTAAGAAGAAGAAGAAGAAGAAGTGGTGGGGAAAGAAGAAAAATGTCATATCCAAAAATCTCACCATTGATGAACCTCGGAGCTAAGCCAAGGAACAACAACAAAAGTATGAGGTTGTAAGCCAGAAACGGCCTAATGACACTGTTGTTTCATGTATGTCATGAAAAGGTCTTAGCCTACTTCAATACTTTTTTACAAGCAAAAAACAAAACAAAACCAAAAAGACCTTGAGCAATTCAGTAAAACATGTCAACCGTTCACCCATCTGTCAAGTCAAAAAGCACCACCCTCCCAATTCTACACAGGAATGAACAAACTTCATGCTTAATTAAACCACTAATCTCCTTGCTTCAAAGTGTTAAGACACGACCAGTGTGGAGTCATCAGACCCAGACACTAGCCATTATGCCCCTGACTGCTGACACAAATACTTCAGTCTCCCCGCCAGACAATGGGGACCCATGTCTCCCAGGACTCCTCCCTCCCTCCCCTCCCTCACACTGCCATTCCCTCCATTCTTTAACAGGGAGCCTGCTGACTCCACACCACACCACACCCCACACTGTACTGCCCACCTTGCCCCGCCCACCACACACCTAGCTCAGGGTGATGGCAATCACGGACACTCCAGCAATCTTTGCCTCAGGTGGGGCTGGCAGGATTACAGGATGGTAATGTGATTAGGACTTCTTTAATTTTGGGTAGATGAGGACAACAGTAGTACTTTTTTTTTAAAATAATGGCTTGGTTGTAATTTCTTGAACCCTTTCGTTTTTTTCATTCCTCAGCGAGAGCTCTGAAGTTTACCAATGGTAAGATTCTGTGTATGCCACCATTTTTTCCCACCATGAAAGTAGTTGAAGCATTTAAACAGGACAACCCAGTTGAAAAAAACCTGCTTGAATAGCGAGGTCACACACACATACACGCATGCTTGCATGCACGCATGCATGCGCACCCACTCACTCACACACACACCACACACACACACACACACACACACACACACACACACCACACACACAATCACACACCACACACCCACCACACCACACAACCACACACACCACACACACACACACACACACACACACACACACACACACACACACAAACAAACAAAGCATGAACTTACACTTTTTTGATTGAAAGAAGTTGAAAGAAAACTA
This sequence comes from Rapana venosa, assembly GCA_028751875.1. Classification (NCBI taxonomy): domain Eukaryota; kingdom Metazoa; phylum Mollusca; class Gastropoda; order Neogastropoda; family Muricidae; genus Rapana; species Rapana venosa. The sequence continues at coordinate 33,593,095 of CM054143.1, forward strand.
ACAATCATGATTTCCACAGAAACAAGCAACCAATATACATTTCTGCCACCAAAGAGATGAAATAATAATAATAATAATAACAACTCATCTATGCATTGCTACAATTTCATATAATACTCCCTGCTGTCCCCATCTTGTGTGCCATGAAAGTGATTAAAAAAAAGGGGGAAAAAAGCACAGAGGAGCAATGGTGATGGATGAAGGAGGTAAACATTAACTATCAGAATCTTGACTGCTCTCTCTTTCTGGCCCCTTCACCCCCCCCCCCCCCCCCACCCCCCAATCCCCACATGTGACACTGCCTTTCTACCAAATAATACTTTGCCAAGGACAACTCTCTGGTTGCCATTTTTTATTTATTTTATTTTATTTATATTTTATTCTTTTATATCGAGGGTAATGGAATAAGCACTTTTTTTTTTAAACATCCAGTCCCCATGTGTATGTGGTTTTGAACATTCTGTCATTTGTTCCCACCGGCACACAATGGCCTACTCTTACGAAAAGCGGAACAGGATTTACCATGTGCACAAGATGTTCTGCCATGGCAACTTTTACATACACTAAAACATACGAGACCTTGGTTAATCATTTCATGTGAAAAACTAATACCCAGACAACCCTTACTGGTCAAGTGAATGAGGAAAGTCTGGATTTAGAGGGGATTCGAACTCAAGAGTCTGACTTTCCAGATGGCTCAATCACCACTAGTCTACATCTATCTAGCACCCACGACTACCAATTACTGCTCGACCACCGCAATTCTCTTGTGTGACTAGTTCACATTTGACTTTATCCTTTTTTTCCAAAAAGAAAAAAAGACAGAGGGAGTAGTGGGGGAGGGGAAGAAGTACCACAAAACAATTTTTGATTTAGTTAGCCTTTTCTTTTCATTCTGGAGTCACATGGACCTGACGGCCATTATTATTACAAGGCTCTACATGGGTTCTTTTGTTTGTTTCTTTTTTGTGGATTTGTTAGCCTTGAAAGACACTGTTTGTTGGTTTGGTTTCATTTTTTGTTGTTGCTTTGTGTGCTGCTGTTTATTAGTCTAGAAAGATACTTGTCTGTTGTTTGTTTTTGTTTAGTTGTTGCTTTGTGCATTATTTGTTAATCTTGAAACTAAAGACACTGTTTGATGGTTGCTTTCATGTTGTTGTTGCTTTGTGTGTTGCTGTTTACTAGTCTAGAAAAACACGGTTTGTTGTTTGTTTTCATTTTCTTGTTGCTTTGTGCGTTATTTGTTAATCTTGAAAGACATTGTTTGTTGTTTGTTTTCATGTTGTTGTTGCTTTGTGTGTTGATGTTTATAAGTCTACAAAGATATTGTTTGTTGGTTGTTTTTGTGTGTTGTTGTTTCTTTATGTGTTAAAGTTAGTTTCCCTCTATCAAGTGTGAGAATAAGAAAGAAAGTGAGTGTGAGTGTGTGTGTGAGAGAGAGAGAGAGAGAGAGAGAGAGAGAGAGAGAGAGAGAGAGAGAGAGAGAGAGAGCGTGTGAGTGTGTGTGTGTGTGTGTGCACGCGCATGCATGCACATGTATATCATATTAAGAAAACTCACTGGCAAAATATGCTTTATACTAGCCACAAACCCAGCCAGCTGTGTTGGAACAACTGTAACGTTGACTACAATAACTACAATGACTCCTGATAGCGATGATGAAAGCACATAACAGTTGAGTATTTAAATTTGAAAGACAAATAGTAAACTAGCAAACACTGAAGAAGAAATAAGAAAAGTAAATAAAAGGACCAAACATCACTTCCATGAAAATACCTGAAATAAATCTCACCCCTTACAGAGTACAATGTACACAGCAAAAAAAAAGAAGAAAAAAAGAAAGTGCATTCTAATGTGTGCATGCACACACACAAACCCTCACACACACACGCACAAAAAACCCTTACAGTTACACACACACATGCAAGCACCCATGCATACACACAAGCATGAAATCTCTTTCTCACACACACATACATACTTTGGATGAGACTATAAGCTGAGGTCCCATGTGCAAATGCACGCAAAACATCTTGCACACACATTAAAACCCGTTCCGCTTTTCGGAAGAATAGGCCATTGTGTGCTGGTGGGAACGGATGACAAAATTTACAAAAGTGCACACACACACACACGAGGACTCGACAAAAAGCACATGAGTGCTTATTCCATTATCCTCGAAATAAAAGAATAATAAAATAAATACAATACAATACACACATCCGCCCCCCCCCCCCCCCCCCCCCCCCCAAAACAAAATCCAACCATCATCACCAGTGACCACCCCCCCCCCCCCCCCCCCCCCCACTACTCCTTCGGATGAGACTATAAACTGAGGCCCGTGTGCGAACGCATGCAGAACATCTTGCGCACACGTTAAATCCTGTTCCGCTTTTTGGAAGAGTAGGCCATTGTGTGCCGGTGAGAACAGATGACAGAATTCACAAAACCGCATACACACGGGGACTGGATGTAAAAAAGCACATGAGTGCTTATTCCATTATCCTTGAAATAAAAGAATAAATAAATACAATACACACACTCTCTGTCTCTCCCCCCCCCCCCCCCCCCCCAAAAAAAAAGCCAACATCATCACCAGTGACCACACACCCTCTCCCCCTCCCCTCATGATCCACCCACCCACCCACTAATAATAATAATAATAATAATGTATGGAATTTATATAGCGCTGAATCTTGTAAAGCAACAAATCAAAGCACTGAGATTTTTTTCCCAGGATAATGGAATAAGCACTTATGTGCTTTTTTATTATTTTTTTTACATCCAGTCCCCGTGTGTATGCAGTTTTGTAAATTTTGTCATCTGTTCCCACCGGCACACAATGGCCTACTCTTTCGAAAAGCGGAACAGGATTTAACGTGTGCGCAAGATGTTCTGCATGCGTTCCCGCACACGAGGACTCGGTTTATAGTCTCCTCCGAAGGACCTTAAAACAGGTTTAAAACACTACTCTGTATCACAACACTCTCCTTACCCTCTCATGGACCACCAGGAAGCTGGTCTGGGGGAAGGCCTTCTCGCAGAACTGACACCCAAAGGGGTTGGCTTCGCTGATGCCGATAGCGAACGGCAACTGCTCTTCGCTCAGGTGGAGGGGAAGAGGGGAGGTCACCCCTTCGTCCAGACTCAGAGGGAGAGGGGAGCCTAATCCCGACTCCACACTGCTTCCTTCGGGCTTGTCTTCTGACGCCCATGTGACCCCCGTGTCTGAAACATGCAGAAAGCAAAGAACAGGGATAAGTGTTCGTCTATAAGTCATCACGGGACTGACTCTGTAGTGTTAGAAAGTGGGGTTTTTTTGCGCTTTTTGAGTTATTAGTTTTATTTCTTGATTTAGTGTAGTTTCTTTCGATTTTGTTGTTGCTGATAGTTGTGATTCTGAGATATATATATATATATTTTTTTTTTTAATGAGTTTAACCTTTTTTTTAATGTGCATGTCTTAAAAATACCTTTGGGGGTGGGGGTGGGGAGGGGCTTGTATGTTATTTAATGTTTATGCCATTTATAGCCCAACTGACCTTACAGGCCAGGTCAAGGCTGTCGCTTAATACAAAAAATATCATAAATGAATACGTTGAATATGTCAACCACACCAAACAGGATACCTTTTGATATATGAAAAAAATTAATAGATAACAGGATCGTACCAGATACTTTATTATGAAGTCTGTTAACATCAGCATGGTGATTAGAGAATAAAGACAAATAACCATAAAATAACACGGCTCATAGCATTACAACTTTGGCCATTATTCATTAAGTTATAGGACCAGGCTAAGTTTTAAACTCGGAATATCATACAACACCGGCTGTGTTAGCAATATCAGACCAGAAAGAGCAGCAGGGAAAACACCAGCACAGGCATGTCACAAAAGAACAGAACAGAAACAAAGAAACGAGGGGGGGGGGGGGGGGGGGGACAAAAAGAAACAGGACTGGGCTGAACCCATCCACATATGGCAGTGTCTGCACCTATGGTGCCACAAGCACCAGTGGATGAAAAACGGAGACCAGAATGCAGAATCCCCTTCACTCTAATGGCTTTCTCTGCAGGTCAGGCAAACATGAGCTTGCAGAAAGAAGGAAAAAAACAGAAACAAAGAAAACGCAAAAAAAACCCCCAAAATCTCAGCTGTGGCAAAAAACCCTCACAACTCTGCCTACTCCTCTGTCCAAACCAATGGAGATTGAAGACTTCATCACTGTTGTGTTAAGCTGGGACTTTTATCTTTGAACACATTTTTTTTTTAGTGCATACACAAACAACAACAAAATTGTCAGCGCTAACACTTTTGTGTGTGCATGTACGCACACACATGCACGCACACACACACAGCTGGTTAACAATATCAGATTAGATTTTTGTTGTTTTGTCTGTGTATATGTGTGCGAGGGCAGGAAGGCAAAAAAAGTTGTGTGTAAAGCATCTTTTATCCTCAATAAAGATCGTTTTGACATGACCTGACAAACACACCCCCTACACACATCCCCCACATCCTCCCCCCCCCCCCCCACACACACACACATGCAAACCCTACAACCCACCCACCCCCACATCCTACCCCCCCCCCCCCCCCACCAGAGCACCTTACACCCCCCCCACACCCTACACCCCCATCCCCCCCCCCCCCCACCACACACACCCTACACCCCCACCCACCCCTACATACCCATCCTACACCCCCAACCCCCCCCCCCCCCCCCCCCACACACACACATGAGCTCGAACCCTATACTCCTATCCCCGCCCCCCCCCCCCCCCCCCCATCCTACACCCTTACCCCCCCCCCCCCCATCCCACACACACAACACTTAGGCCAGTACATCTACCCCTGGCCATCTAAGCAGCCCCGGGAGAGCGTTTATTCTGTCTTCAAATGGAAACAATTGAAGGGGGGGGGGGGGGGGGGTCCCTGGGATGAATAATAGAAGATGAATGTGCTGCTAGCACTAACTATCGCTGCGGGACCATTTTCCCCCTGTCCCCAGGTGCTGTGAGTCACTGTCAGGAATATGTAAAAAGGGGGAGGAGGAGGTGGTGTTCATAAATTGTGCGCTCTGTTATAACCTGTGTGTGTGTGTGTGTGTGGTGTGTGTGTGTGTGTGTGTGTGTGTGTGTGTGTGTGAGCCAGTGCACTCATCTGTAGGGGGGTCGTGGTAGGTGGTAGGTCTGGGGGTAGTGGGCGGGAAGGGGGAAGGTGTGGTGGTTTGTGGTGGGGGTGGTGGTGGTGGTGGTGTGTGTGAGTGTGTGTGTGTGTATGTGTGTGTGTGAGTGTGTGTGCGTGTGTGTGTGTGTGTGTGTGGTGTGTGTGTGTGTGTGTGTGTGTGTGTGTGCGGTGTGTGTGTGTGTGTGTGTGTGTGCTGGCATGTTCACATGCGCGTGTTTCTCTATGTATTGGTTCAAATGCAAGAACATGCAGAGATCTATGCCAGTGTGCATGTATGTGAGTGTGCGTGTGTGCACGCGCTGGTGTGCGCATATACAAGCATATTTATCCTAGTTGTAATTGCTTGTGTGTCCTGTGTATGACTGCGAGAGCTTGCCGACACAAGTGCATGCCGGCATGTAGATATACGTGCTTGTGAGTGAATGTTGGCAAAAGTATATATATAATATGTATGTATATACTTTCACAGACATACACTCACAAGCATGTATACTACATAGCATCAATATAGCATGTGTGTGTGTGTGCGTGCATGTAGGTGCCTGTCTCCACATCTCTGAACAATATAGGTGTATACAGGAGGGAGCAGCAGGATAGCGGTTAATGGTTAGAGTATTCGGTTCATGATCTGACTGAAGATCCTGGTTCAAGTCACCACCGAGGGAATTTTGCCCCTGGAGTTAACACCAGTACCGACTCTATTCCTCCGAAAGTGAAGGCCTTTGGATCAGACTAGAAACCGAGAGTTGACGGGATAGCCTAGTGGTTAGAACATTGCGCTCGCAATCAGACGACCCGGGTTCGATTCCCGTTCAAGAGGATATTTTCCCCTGGAGTTAACATCAGTGCAGACTCCACTCTCCCCCAAAGTCCTTCGGATGAGACTATAAACCAAGGCCCCGTGTGCGAACGCACGCAGAACATCTTGCGCACACGTTAAATCCTGTTCCGCTTTTTGAAAGAGTAGGCCAATGTGTTCCAGTGGGAATAGATGACAGAATTTACAAAACCGCATACACACGGGGACTGGATGTTTAAAAAAGAAAGCACATAAGTGCCTATTCCATTATCCTCGATATAAAAGAATAAAATTAAAATAAATGCCCCATGTTCAAACATGCTTAAAACAATTTGCGCATATGTTAAACCCTGTTCTGCTTTTTAGAAGAGTAGGCCATTGCATGTCAATAGGAGCAGATGACAAAATTTCACACACGGGTGGCTCAAACCCAAGCCATCAGATTGCAAGCTCAATGCTCTCGCCATGAGGCTGTCCCACTACCAACAGTTTGTTTGGGTAAAAACATAAGATAGAAAAGAATAGCGTCTTAACCTATTTCCTTTGATTTTTAATTATCTGGAAATCGTGTGATTTTTTCTCTCCCCCCCCCCCCCCCCCCCCCCGCCTCTGTTATCTTAAAAGTGGAAACGTTTCTTCGTGTTATCCAAAAGAATCAGACCATCTGTTCTAAGAAAATATCTAATTATTGTACGACTCAAACGGTAACAATTATCTCTTGACTTTTGAAGGAGTAATGGAGGATCTCAGTGAATTTGAATCAATGGAGGATAAAGAGTGCGATATACAGCAATACGCTGACAACATATGACTGCCGGGTATTTGGCAGGCAGTTTCACATAGCACCTCATTATACGGATATGATCCCACAGAGTATTATAAAATGCCACAAACTTATGAATATATTGGACATGAATAAATGTATATATGTATGAAAAAGCCCAATAAATAAATAAGTAAAAAAAAAAAAACACCAACCCCAACCCACCCAAACATGAAATGTATACAAAATATACAGACACAAATAAATGAAAACTGAAAATAAAATAAAAGGGATATATAAATGACAAAACTTCTCAACATTTCAATGATGCTTTCCAGTTTAAACTTGTATTCCTTTTCCTTACACCACTCTACATAACTCAATCACACAGTTCTTAAAAAGAAAATGACTCCATAAACGGTTGTTTTTCTTCAATTCCGTCTGCAAGAATTTTCTCTTTATATATATATATATATATATATATATATATATATATATATATATATATATATATATATATATATATATATATACATAAACAAAAACGAATATTCATTTCACAGAAAGAACCAGCCCATTCTTTACAAACTTTTGGAAGGAAAGAAATTTCAGTTTAATTTTCAGTTTTGGTTTGTGTATTTCATTGTTTGTTTGTTTGTTTGTTATTTTTTTGTCTGGAATCCAATTTCTTTTGTTGTTGTATGAGTGTTATTATATAATATATATATATATATATATATATTTGATATTATATATTATGCTTTTATTTGCTTTTGTTTGTTCGGGTGTTATTGTGGGTTTGTATGTTTTGCTGTTGTTTTTTGGTTTAGGTTGGGGTTTTTTTGTTTTGGGTGGGGAGTTTAGGGGGGGGGGGGGTTGTGTTGTTGTTTTTTTTTGGGGGGGGGCTGCTAATTGTTTCTTGTTTTCCAGAGGGGGGGGGGGGGAGATATGGAAAGGAGTGCAGGTAAGGGGGAGGGAGGTGATACCATTTGGGGGGGGGGGTGGGAGAGAGTACTTTAGTTTTTATTATATTCCACTTGTTGTGTTGCATTGTTAATACAGTCCTTGTTGATGAACCCAGTGCAGGGCACAAACAACAAAAGAAAGAAAATATCAACACCACTACCCTCCCCCCTGCTCCACCCCCCTCCACTTCCACCCCCCTCCATCATCCTCTCAAATCCCTCAGGGAATCCAATCCACACACCCTGTTATGCCCCCCCCCCCCCCCTGGTATCCCCCCACCCCACCCCAAATATATACAAGGACAAAATCCAGCAGGACATTGTCAAAACCAAAAAAATGTACCATGTTGGCCTCCTTAACCTTCCTCCCTTCCTTCCCCTTTAAAAAAAACGAGAAGAAAAAAAACCCCAACTTAAGTTGAGCTCATCAGGCATTCAGATATGAGAAAATGGAGAAGGAAGGAAGAGAAGACTCCCCACAGGGAACACCCCCCCCACCCCCACCCCCTGCTGCCGCCACCAAAAGCAAACGCAATTTTATTTCACAAGGGTAATAGATTAAGTAACAAGACTTTTTTTTCATCCAGCCCTCAAAGCTACAGCAACTGAAGATGCCCAACACCAGGGGAGTCGACACACAAAGGGGGAGTGTAAGGTGGACACTCCCTGGGGGGGGGGGGGGGGGAGGCAAGAGGGAGTCAGTCCTAAGAGAAGACACAGCAGGGGAGAATGGGGAAAATGTAATGACGCGTCAGGGAGGGAGGGAGTGAGGAATAGGAAGTGTAAGGTTAGAGGAAAAGAAGGGTGTAAGGTCATTGTAGGAGGGGGTGGGGGTGGGGGGGGGGGGGGGGGGGGGGGGGGGGGGGGGGGGGGGGAGGGAGGTGCAAGATTATAGGGAGCAAGAGGGACACATGAAGAGATAGAGGGACTCTGGGGGAGGGTGTGTGTTGTGTGTGGTGTGTATGTGTTGTGTGTGTGTGTGTGTGTGTGTGTGCATGTGTGTGTGTGTGTGTGTGTGTGTGCGCGCGCGCGCGTGCATGCGCAAGCAAGATTATAGGGAGCATAAGAGGGACACCTGGAGAGACGGAGGGACTCCTATGTCAGACGGGACTTGTACAAGGGATGCATTGATTAGAGGGAGAGTCATGAGAGAGACACCAGAGGGTGGGGGGCGAGTATAAGAAGACATACAGTGAAGGGGGCAATGCAAGAGGGACACAGGTTGAGGAAAGGAGGTGAGGGGGGGGGGGGGGGTGAGGCAAATGTAAGAGAAATACATCGGAAGCAGAGTGGTAAGGAGACATAAGGAGGGAGGGGGGGGAAAAGAGAGACACAGGGAGGGGACAGTATGAAGGCAAAGATAGAGAGAGTAGAGAAGAGAAAGAGGAAGAGAAAAGAGAGAAGAGAGAAGAGGAGAAGTGTGTGTGGAGGGACAAGGGAAGGAAAATTATAAAGGGAAACAGGTGAGAGTAGGAGGGACACAGAGAAGGGAAATTATAAAAGGGACACATGAGAAGTAAGGGACACAGGGAAGGAAAATTGTAAACACAGAGAAGGGAAAGATTACAAAAGGGACACATGAGAAAGTAATAGGGACACAGGGAAGGAAAATTGTAAAAGAGACACAGGTGAGAGTAGGAGGGACCTAGGGAAGGGAAATTATAAAAGGGACACAGGAAAGAGTAGGAGGGACCTAGGGAAGGGAAATTATAAAAGGGACACAGGAAAGAGTAGGAGGGACATAGGGAAGGGAAATTATAAAAGGGACACAGGAAAGAGTAGGAGGGACATAGGAAGGGAAATTAAAAAAAGGGACACAGGAAAGAGTAGGAAGGACAAATAGAAGGAAAATTATAAAAGGTACACAGGAAAGAGTAGGGAGGACAAGAGAAGAAATTTATAAAAGGGACACAGAAGGAGATTAGGAGGGACAACAGGAAGGGAAATTATAAAAGGGACACAGTGAGAGTAGGAGGGACACACAGAGAAAGAAAATTATAAAAGGGACACAGGTGAGAGTAGGAGGGACACACAGAGAAGGGAAATTATAAAAGGGACACAGAGGAGAGTAATAGGGACACACAGAGAAGGGAAATTATAAAAGGGACACAGGGGAGAATAAGGACACACAGAAGGGAAATTATATATGGGACACAGGGGAGATAAGGACACACAGAAGGGAAATTATATAGGGACACAGGGAGAGATAAGGACAACAGAAGGGAAATTATATATGGGACACAGGGGAGAATAAGGACACACAGAAGGGAAATTATATATGGGACACAGGGGAGAATAAGGACACACAGAAGGGAAATTATATATGGGACACAGGGGAGAATAAGGACACACAGATGGGAATTTTTTTAAAAGGGACACAGGGGAGAGTAAAGGGGACACACGGTAGGGGGGGGGGGAGGAGGTATCATAAGAAGATACAGGGGAGGCAAGAGGGACACACAGAAGGGAAATCATAAAAGGGACACAGGGCGGGAGAGAGTGAAAAGCAAGAGAGAGAGAGAGAGAGAGAGAGAGAGAGAGAGAGAGAGAGAGAGAAGAGAGAGAGAGAGAGAGAGAGAGGTAAGCGCTCTGATTTGTCTTTGCAAGATATAGCGCTACAAATTTCATTTTTTAATTATTATTATTATTATTAATAACACATAAAGAGAGGGAGAGCTGTAAGAGAGGTGTAGATACATGGAAGGAAAGTGAACAAAGGAACAGAAAAGGAGGAAGATTGTTAAGAAAGGAGGAAGATTGTTAAGAGGGACAAAGAGAGGGAGGTGTGTCGTTGGAGGGACACAGGGGCTTGAAATGGGGTAGGGGTGGGGGTCACATGGTGGAAGGGGGCCCATAAAGAAATGTGGAGGGGGAGTCATAAGAAAGACACATGGAGAGAGGCTGAGAGAGAGCAGAGACAGAACAGAGAGAGAGAGAGAGAGAGAGAGAGACTATATACAGGAATGGGGAAGTGTTGCACCCCAAAAAAAAACACACACACAAAAAACAACCAACAAAACCCCAAGGACACAGGGAGGAAGGAGGCATAAGAGGAAGATGTAAAAAAAAAAAAAAAAAAAAAAAGGAGAGTAAGAGGGACCTAGGGAGAATGTAAGAGTGACATAATAATAATAATAATAATAATAACAATTGGAGTTTATATAGCGCTGAATCTTGTAAAGCAACAAATCAAAGCGCTCAGATGACTTTTTTTCTTTTAAATCGAGGATAATGGAATAAGCACTCATGTGCTTTTTTTACATCCAGTCCCCGTGTGTATGCGGTTTTGTAAATTTTGTTATCTGTTCCCACCGGCACACAATGGCCTACTCTTTCGAAAAGCGGAACAAGATATAACGTGTGCGCAAGATGTTCTGCATGCGTTCGCACAAGGGGCCTCGGTTTATAGTCTCATCCGAAGGAAGGAAGTTTATAGTCTCATCAGGAGGAAGGGGGAGATGTAAGAGCACATGGAGGTAGAGGAGGTCGTGAGACGGACATAGAGAGGGATGGGAAGTTATGAGAAGGTCACGGGGAGGAGAAGTTGAGAGGCAGTGGAGGGAGAAGTTACAAGAAGGTCACGTGGAGGGAGAAGTTATAAGAAGGTCACGTGGAGGGAGAAGTTATAAGGTCACGTGGAGGGAGAAGTTATGAGAAGGTCACGTGGAGGGAGAAGTTATAGAAGGTCACGTGGAGGGAGAAGTTATGAGAAGGTCACGTGGAGGGAGAAGTTATAGAAGGTCACGTGGAGGGAGAAGTTAGAGAAAGGTCACGTGGAGGGAGAAGTTATGAGAAGGAATCAACGTGGAAGGGACTGGTAAGGTAAGAAGGTCTAGGAGAGGGGGAGAAGTTATAAGAAGTCACGTGAGGGAGAGAAGTTATAAAAGGTCACGGAGGGGGAGAGTTATAAGAAGGTCACTGGAGGGAGAAGTTATAAGAGTCACGTGGAGGAGAGAGGATAGAAGGTCACGTGGAGGGAGAATTATGAGAAGGTCACGTGGAGGGAGAAGTTATAAGAACTCAAGTGAAGGAGAAGTTATGAGAAGTCAAGTAAAAGAAGAGAAAGTTATGAGAAGTCACGTGAGGAGAAGTTATGAGAGGTCCGCTCTTGAGAGAAGGAGGGAAGTTGTGGAAGAAGTTATAAGAGGTCGTGGGAGGGAGAGAAGTAGAGAAGACACGTGGAAGGAAAGTTAAGAGCAAGCAGGGAGGGAGAATTATGAGTATGTCCACGTGAGGGAGAATTATAAGAAGGTCACGTGGAGGAGAAGTTTGAATAGGCACGTAAGGAGAAGTTATGAGAAGGTCACTGGATGCTAAGAGGTTATAAAAGGGTTTCACAGGGGGTGAGTTTATTGACGGTACTGGTGGGAGATTTTCGGTTGATTTCAGGTTTGGGGTTTTGGGTGGGGTGGGGGGAAATCAACACCCAAAAACGTTGACGAAAGACAGCAAAAAAAACCAAAAAAAAAGGAAGTTAAGCCGTCATACTCGTCTTGGATTGTCTTGTCTCTTCTCCCTTAAGTCTAGAAAGGTGAGAGTTTGGAAGAATGGAAATGGAGATAGGGAGAATTGGAGAGGAATTTGAAACCTACCAACGAATACAGTTAACCAGGAATTCCTAAGCGTTATGATTGCCTTTTTTATTTTCTCATCTTCTGACCTACTCATCCCTGCCATCTTGACATCATCCTCTGTTCCCATCACCCACTCTCAGGTACTTCTACCTCAATGTAAAAAGCGGGAAAAAATTTGTAATTCTGTGAGAAGTGGTCCTTCATCGAGGGATGAATTGGGTTTGAGTTTTTATTGTTTTGTGGTTGGGTTGTTTTTTTGTGTTGTTTTTTGGGGTTTTTTTTTGGGGGGGGTAAATAATATGCACACTGTTAAACAAAACAACAACAAAAAAAACCCAAGAAAACAATCCAAAGTTCACCTTCTCCTCCCTCTTTGGTTTTTTGTTTGTTTGTTGTTTTTAAAACTTTGTCAGAAAATGTGTACGCAAGTAATAATGAAGATGAAAATAAATATCAATTAGTGAAGAGAATTTTTCAAATCTTCCTTACCGACGAAACCACACTTATGACCATGGACATTCTTTTGAGCTGTGTTTATTTGATTTCCTCTCTTTTATTGTCCTTCCTTCATGCTTCTCATCTCTATCTCTCTCTCTCTCTCTCTCTCTCTCTCTCTCTCTCTCATTGTCAACAACACCAAAAAAATTGCCATAAACTTCTGTGGATGAAGGTGGGGGATACCTTCACCGAGGTGATGATAATTCGGCTGCTGTGACTGATAGTTATTACAGTTGTGTGAGAAGAGGTGGAGAACTTTTAAAGAAAAATGACACTGCGTTAAGATGTGATGATTTTTTTTGGTTTGCTCCTTGGCTTGAGCTCCGAGGATCACCATTGGTAAGATTTTTGTGCATGCTCTAGGGTTTTTTCCTGACTATTTGGGCAGCCGCACTCCGATTTTAAGGATGATGTCTGAAAGCACGTCACCAGTGTGCATGCAATTTTTAAAAAACTTTTTTTTTTGGGGGGGGGGGGGGGGGGGGTCATACACTGTTACTGGCACAAATGGCCTACTCTTCCCAAAGGCAGATTCGGAATGGGTTTAAACATGTGCGCAAGATGTTCTGCGTGCGTTCGCACATGGGACCTCAGTTTATAGTCTCATCCAAAGGAGTTTCAGTGAGTGGAATCAGTACTGATGTTAACTCCAAGGAGGAAATCCCCTTGAACAGGCGTCTCAGTAGTGGCTCGATCCCTGGCCGTCAAATCGTCAGGGCAACATTCTAACCACTATGCTATTCTGCTTCCCTAACAAGTAATGATACATACACCCCCAAAAAAACCCCACCACCAAACAGATACATAGATAAAATAAGACAAAAGTTGACAAAACAAGTGCAGACTTCACCTTACTAAGCAATTCAACGAGGCAGTCAGTTTTAAACTTCATTCCTTCCCAAAGACTTCCAACACGTAATCTAATAAACCTAAGAACAAAACAAAAGGTTCAATCACGCCCCCCCCCCCCCCCCCCCCCCTGCGCACCTTATGACTTCTGTTCGGTCAGAGGTGTGTGTGTGTTTGTGTGTGTGCACGAAGGGGGGGGGGGGGTTAATGAACGACATATCAACGCACATATATATGCATGTTCCTCTGCATGTGTCTGCACGCACTCTCATGTTCCAATGCCTTCATTAAAATCGCCACCGCCGCCAGCCACCCCCCACCCCTCACACACACTCGCTCGATCACTCGCACGCGCACGCACGCACACACACACGCGCGCACACACACACAAACCCAGCACTCAACAATAACAAAACACAAACAAAACTCTCCCTAATTCAAAAGAGATTTTGCACAGGAAAGAAAGAGGGGGGGCATCAACCACAACTGTGCTAAATTGTCTACTCCCCCCTACCCCCACCCCTCCCTCCTCCACCAGTTCGTTGCAGTGCAGAAAGAGGAAGGGGGTGGGACTGGTGGGACGGTAGGGGGAGTAGGGGGGGGGGGGGGGCAGAGGGGAGGGGGAGAGGGGAGGAGAGGACGGACACAGAGAGAGAGAGAGAGAGGAGGGCAAGAGAGTAGAGACAGTTGAAGAGTTTGCCCCAAAGTTGAGCTCATCAAGCATTCAGGTCTGGGAAAATGGAGAAGAAAGGAAGACTCCCCAGGGGACACCCCCTGCTGCTGCCAACAAAAGCTGCAGCAACAAAGGTCCCCCACACCAGGGGAGTCGTAGAGGGACACAGGGAGGGAGGGAGGGAGGTGTTTTAAGGGCAAAGGAGGGAGGGAGGGAGGGATGAGGCAATACACAGGGGGTAGGGGGTGGAGTGTTAGACAGAACAAATGGACAGAGGCGGGGGAGACAGACAAGACAGACAGACAGATACTCAGACGTCTGATGTTTGAGCTCTCCCTGGAGAGAACCAGAAGGTGACGTGGGGTTTGCCCCAGTTGGAGGTCAGGACGCAGAAAGTGGGACTGGGGAAGTGGTGGTGGTGGTGGGTTTGGGGGGGGGGGGGAGTGTAAGTTGGGAGGAGCAAGGTGGATGGGTGGGTTGCAGAGGGAAAGGAGGACAAAAGTTGGGGTGATCAAGTTTAGTCCTGGTGCTAATATGCATCTCTGAACTTTTGCTTGTCTTGAAACACACAGCTAGCTTCGCTGGTAGGCTTTAGGTACTTGCTGAAACTCTTGTGCTCTGGCCTGTTACTTCTGACCCTCCCCATCACTCAGTCTTACGACGCAACCTTTGACGCTGACGCGCGTATTTCTCTATAAAAGTGTTATGATATTTTTTTTTTATACTCCAAACTGACGAATAAATCCACTAGTAGGTAGTTCACTATCACGGTTGTTACCAAAATATCGATGTATTATGATTAGGCTACCGCAATAATCTGATTTTTTTTTTCACAGTTCGTCTCCCACCTCTCCACATTTTCTGGAGAAGGTACTCACGCGCCAAACACCTGGATTTGAAAGCACGAGTACTTTAATATCCCTCTGACACCACCACCTTCAGTCCTCTGAAAAGACCGTGCTTGACCATAGAGAGCGTTGGTATTACTACCTGTTGGCCGGAGCAATGGAGGTCTAGAGGTAAATACTTTGCCTGCCACGAGAGTGGTGATCCAGGTTTATTTCCTGATCGATACAAAGAACTACTTCTCAGAGGTTGGAATAAGCAAGTGGATAGGTCACTTTACTCGTGATCTGATGGCAAATACGGGCACGGGTTCGAATCTCAACTGACGCATCCGTTAGGGGACCAGAAGGAGGAGGGGAGCCAGATTTTTTCCCCTTCCTGACTCACGTTGGTACTGACTCCATTGTCCTGAAAGGCCTTCCAATGAGATTATAAAATGGCATTTCATGTGCAAATGCATGCAGGCCATCTTGTGCACCTATCAAACAAAGCCCATCCACCTTTCAGCAGAAAACTGGGGCCCCGTGGCATGACTGACAGAAACATTCCAAACTTGCACTCTGCCACCTGGAAAGGGCTGGGGGTGGAGGGGGGGAGTAGCCTATAGAAACATTCCAAACAAGCACCCTGCCACCTAGAAAGGGCTGGGGGTGGGGGGGGGGGGGGGGGGGGCGAAGGGGGCAATAGCCTATTGGTTAGAGTGTTCAGCTTGGGATCTCACGGGCCCGAGTTCGAGCTACCATTGAGGTGCCCTTTCAAAGGGATTTTCCCACTGGAGTTGACATCGCATCGACTCCTATACCCCGAAAGTCCTTTTGGTGAGACTATAAACTCGGTGCAAACACATGTAGCACATCTTGCACACATGTTCCGCCTTTCTGAAGAGTAGCCTACTGCGTGCCAGCAGAAACAGATGACTTTAAAAAAAACACACCAAACCTGCATGCATACTGGCTGGTGTTGTGTTAAGGCATCATCCCTGAAGTCTGAATGCGAGAACCTTAATGACGGGCAAAAAAAGGTTACGTACGCAAAATCTCACCATTCACTGGTGAACCTTGGAGCTCTAGCCAAGGAACGAAAAAGAGAGAAGAAAGAAACTGAAAAGGAAGGGTTCAGCCAGGTCCAACTTGCCCTGCCAAATGTAAAGACTGAAACTGCAATTGCTGTTGAGCACATTATAAGCTTTTAGCTCGTTGCTGTTGCTCGATGTTAAGCATGTATATGTATGATTTGTGTGTGTGTGTGTGTGTGTGTGTGTGTGTGTGTGTGTGTGTGTGTGTGTGTGTGTGTGTGTGTGTGTGTGTGTGTGAATAAAATGTTGTTTAAACCAACTCGTCCAGGACACACTGTCTGGAAAATTCAGAAGTGACTCAACGACTCATTTCTCGAGGGAACAGCCACAAGTCGGTCATTTAACTTTGTACCTTGGTTATGTATAGCAGAAGACGCTCACGAGCTATTGATTAAAACCACAAAAAAAGGATTTCAGTCCATAAAAAATACATACAAGAATGGCAGACAGAATAACACTAAGTCGTTGACAGATAGAATAACACTACGTCAAATTGTAATCGTTACCTTAAAAAAAATCAACTTTAAAAAAACAATCTGAAGCGAAAACTTTTAATCATGACTTTTCACTGTAGTGCGTGACAAGTTTTATGTCTGCCATTGATTTTTTGTTGTTGTCTACATGCTACAACAGTGCTTATCAAGGAGAAGGGGAGGAAAGGAGAATGAAGGTGGAGCGACAGAAAAGGATTCAGGGCAAAAAGAAAAAGAAAACAAACGAAAGAAGAAAAAAAAAAGAAAGAAGCAGAACACACACCAAAAAAAAACAACTAGAGGACAAAATGGAGTTTTAAAAAAAAGGATGAAAGAATAAAAGGACACACCGTGTTTAACAAGCAATTTGCACTTAAATTTCACAGAGCTGAGAAAACCCTCCCCTGGGGTTCTAAAATTCAGCAGCCTTCTCCCACACTCTCACACACATGCTCTCTCCCTCCCCCCCCCCCCCCCCCCCCTACTTTATCTGTCTGTCTGACTGCCTGCCTGCCTCCTCTCTCTCTCTCTCTCTCTCTCTCTCTCTTCTCTCTCTCCTCTCTCTCTCTCTCTCTCTCTCTGTAAACTAAAGGCAGAGAAAAGGTTTCATGATCTGACAAACCACCACACACAATCTGTCTCCCAATCATCTGCCATTAACTGGAATCATCACGTTCCCGTTCCCGAACCTCACTCATTTCAGGAAGCCCAGGTCTCCTTTCCTGCCCAGCCCCCCAGTGCAGCACAGCACAGCACAGCACAGCACAGCACAGCACAGCACAGCACAGTACCTGAGGCAGGCAGGCAGGCAGGCAGGGTGTTCTCCAGGGAGGGATAAGATGGGGGCAGGGACAGAGGAGGGAAATGGACTTCATAATGGTGATAGATTGCTTCAGCCTGGCCCTGCAAGGTGAGGACACCCCACTGGGGACCCCAGGCCTGGTATGGACAACGCCCTGTGGGACTGGCTAGTCTGGCTAAAGCTGGATTATGCATTCAGTGGGAGTCCTGGGTCCTTTGGGAGAGGAGGAGGGTATGGGAGGAAGGGGGGGGGGGGTGAAGGGTGTCATTTGAGGTCATAGCGGGTGGCGGGGTGGTTTGGAGGGAGGGGAGGTAATTACAGCAGTGCTGGGGCAGCACCCTCCCCTGGGGAGATAGCTGGCTTCTCCTGGGGAGAGTCCTACATTGATGTCTGCATAGCTGAGCAGGGAAGGGAGGGAGGACGTAGACAAGGATTGTGTGCAGGAGAGAGAGAGAGAGAGAGAGAGAGAGAGAGAGAGAGAGAGAGAGAGAGAGAGAGAGAGAGAGAGCGAGAGCTGTTGTTTGTAGTAAGTATGATTACACTTATCAAAACAAAAGGGGAGGGGGGGGGGGGAATAATATTACAATAAACAATTAGCAACATTGTCATATCAAGAAATAATCTTAGCTACGTCAATTATTTCTGCTGTATGAAAAATGTTCACAAGTAGGTAAGTGAGCGTGTGTGTGTGTGTGGTGTTGCTGGTCGTGTGTGTGTGTGTGTGTGTGTGTGTGTGTGTGTGTGTGTGTTGTGTGCGCGCACGCGTGCATGCGTGTGTGCGTGCGTGCGTGTGTGAGTGCTTTTTCCGTGAGGACCTTCTGCTTTTTTTCTTCTTTTTTTAAAAACTTGATATCAATTTGCAACTAAGTCACTCCTGGCAGAATATGCTTCCAAATGATATTATACCACGCTGTAAACTGACTTGATTAAAAATGAAATACATTGCTTAATTTCTAGTCCTGCAGAAAGAATATAAAGTGAGAGACAGACAGCAATTCACCAAATCAGATTGTAAATTAATACTTTATAACAAAAAATGTTTAAAGAAAGAAAGGAAGGAAGAAATAACAGAAAAACCAAACAATAGAAGTTAAAAAAACAAACCCGTAATCATGACGTTTTACTGCAGTGCGTGACAAGCTTTATGTCTGTCATTGATTTTTTTTTTCGGTCTACAGTTTTCAAGAGTCTTTACATAGGAGAGAAGATGGGGAATGGGGGGTGGGGGTGGGGGGGAGCAACAAAAGGATTCAGGGCAAAAAAATTGAAAAAAAGAAGAAAAAATAGAGATGCAGAAGCAAAACACACCCAAAAGAAGTCAAATTGAAGTTTTAAAAAAGGAAGGACACACCATGTTTAACAAGCAATTTGCACTTTAAATTTCACAGAGCAGAGAAAAACATCCCCTGGGGTTCTGAAATTCACTGCCTAATTCTCCCCCCCCCCCCCCCCCTCTGTTTCTCTCTCTCTCTCAAGTACGTGTGTACATGTGCATGCACACGCAACACACACACGCTGTTTAAAAAAAAAAAAAGGAGGAAGAAGACAGATGGTTTTATAACTCGACAAACTACCACACTCCTCACACACATACACTCCCACACAGAATCTGTCCCCAAATCATCTGCCATTAATTGGAATCATCACATTCCCGTTTCCAAACCTCCCTCATTTCAGGAAGCCCAGGTCTCCTTTCCTGCCCAGCCCCCCAGTGCAGCACAGCACAGCACAGCACAGCAGAGCACCTGAGGCAGGCAGGCAGGCAGGCAGGGTGTTCTCCAGGGAGGGATAAGATGGGGGCAGGGACAGAGGAGGGAAATGGACTTCATAATGGTGATAGATTGCTTCAGCCTGGCCCTGCAAGGTGAGGACACCCCACTGGGGACCCCAGGCCTGGTATGGACAACGCCCTGTGGGACTGGCTAGTCTGGCTAAAGCTGGATTATGCATTCAGTGGGAGTCCTGGGTCCTTTGGGAGAGGAGGAGGGTATGGGAGGAAGGGGGGATGAAGGGTGTCATTTGAGGTCATCGCGGGTGGCGGGATGGTTTGGAGGGAGGGGAGGTAATTACAGCAGTGCTGGGGCAGCACCCTCCCCTGGGGAGATAGCTGGCTTCTCCTGGGGAGAGTCCTACATTGATGTCTGCATAGCTGAGCAGGGAAGGGAGGGAGGAGGAGACAAGGATTGTGTGCAGGAGGGGGAGAGAAAGAGAGAGAGAGAGAGAGAGAGAGAGAGAGAGAGAGAGAGAGAGCTGTTGTTTGTAGTAAGTATGATTACACTTATCAAAACAAAACAAAAGGGGAGGGGATATAATATTGTAATAAACAATTAACAACATTGTCATATCAAGAAATAATCTTAGGTACGTCAATTATTTCTGCTGTATGAAAAATGTTCACAAGTAGGTGAGTGCGTGCGTGTGTGTGTGTGTGTGTGTGTGTGTGTGTATGTGTGCGCGCACGCGTGCATGCGTGCGTGTGTGAGTGCTTTTTCCGTGAGGACCTTCTGCTTTTTTTCTTCTTCTTTTTTTAAAAACTTGATATCAATTTGCAACCAAGTCACTCCTGGCAGAATATGCTTCCAAATGATATTATACCACGCTGTAAACTGACTTGATTAAAAATTAAATACATTGCTTAATTTCTAGTCCTGCAGAAAGAATATAAAGTGAGAGACAGACAGCAATTCACCAAATCAGATTGTAAATTAATACTTTATAACAAAAAATGTTTAAAGAAAGGAAGGAAGAAATAACAGAAAAACCAAACAATAGAAGTTAAAAAAACAAACCCGTAATCATGACGTTTTACTGCAGTGGGTGACAAGCTTTATGTCTGTCATTGATTTTTGTTTTCGGTCTACAGTTTTCAAGAGTCTTTACATAGGAGAGAAGGTGGGGAATGGGGGGTGGGGGTGGGGGGGAGCAACAAAAGGATTCAGGGCAAAAAAATTGAAAAAAAAGAAGAAAAAATAGAGATGCAGAAGCAAAACACACCCAAAAAAAGTCAAATTGAAGTTTTAAAAAAGGAAGGACACACCATGTTTAACAAGCAATTTGCACTTTAAATTTCACAGAGCAGAGAAAACCATCCCCTGGGGTTCTGAAATTCACTGTCTAAACCCCCCCTCCCCACTCTGTCTCTCAAGTACGTGCGTACACACACACACACACACACTGTTTAAAAAAGAAAGAAAGAAAGAAGACAGATGGTTTCATAACTCGACAAACTACCGCACACCTCACACACACACACACACTCCCACACAGAATCATCACGTTCAGTTTCAGAACCTCCCTCATTTCTGGAAGCCCAGGTCTCCTTTCCTGCCCAGCCCCACAGCACAGCACAGCACAGCACAGCACAGCACAGCACCTGAGGCAGGCAGGCAGGCAGGCAGGGTGTTCTCCAGGGAGGGATAAGATGGGGGCAGGGACAGAGGAGGGAAATGGACTTCATAATGGTGATAGATTGCTTCAGCCTGGCCCTGCAAGGTGAGGACACGCCACTAGGGACCCCAGGCCTGGTATGGACAACGCCCTGTGGGACTGGCTAGTCTGGCTAAAGCTGGATTATGCATTCAGTGGGAGTCCTGGGTCCTTTGGGAGAGGAGGAGGAAGGTATGGGAGGGAGGGGGATGAAGGGTGTCATTTGAGGTCATTGCGGGTGGCGGGGTGGTTTGAATGGAGGGGAGGTAATTACAGCAGAGCTGGGGCAGCACCCTCCCCTGGGGAGATAGCTGGCTTCTCCTGGGGAGAGTCCTACATTGATGTCTGCATAGCTGAGCAGGGAAGGGAGGGAGGAGTAGACAAGGATTGTGTGCAGGAGAGAGAGAGAGAGAGAGAGAGCTGTCGTTTGTAGTAAGTATGATTACACTTATCAAAACAAAAGGGGAGGGGATATAATATTGTAATAAACAATTAACAACATTCTCATATCAAGAAATAATCTTAGCTACATCAATTCTTTCCGCTGTGTGGAAAATGTTCACAAGTAAGTAAGCGAGTGTGTGTGCGTGTGTGTGTGTATGTGTGCGCGCACGCGCGCATGCGAGCGTGAGTGGTTTTTCTGTGAGGACCTTCTGCTTTTTTTCTTCTTCTTTTTTTAAACTTGATATCAATTTGCAACTAAATCACTCCTGGCAGAATATGCTTCCAAGTGATATTATACCACGCTGTAAACTGACTTGATTAAAAATTAAATACATTGCTTAATTTTTAGTCCTGCAGAAAGAATATAAGGTGAGAGACAGACAGCAATTCACCAAATCAGATTGTAAATTAATACTTTATAACAAAAAATGTTTAAAGAAAGAAAGGAATGAAGAAATAACAGAAAATCCAAACAATAGAAGTTAAAAAACAAACCCGTAATCATGACTTTTCACTGCAGTGCGTGACAAGCTTTATGTCTGTCATTGATTTTTTTTTTTTTTAGGTCTACAGGTTTCAAGAGTCTTTACATGGGAGAGAAGGTGGGGGATGGGGGGGGGGGGGGGGGGGGCGAAGGTGGGGAGCAACAAAAGGATTCAGGGCAAAGAAATTGACAAAAAGAAGAAAAAAAATAGAGAGGCAGAAGCAAAACACCCAAAAAGTCAAATTGAAGTTTTAAAAAAGGAAGGACACACCATGTTTAACGAGCAATTTGCACTTTAAATTTCACAGAGCGCAGAAAACCATCCCCTGCGATTCTGAAATTCACTGTCTAACCCCCCCTCCCCACTCTGTCTGTCTCTCTCTCTCTCTCTCTCCTCTCTCTCTCTCTCTCTCTCCTCTCTCTCTCTCTCTCTCTCTCTCTCTCTCAAGTAGGTGTGTGCATGTGCGCGCACACACACACACACTGTTTAAAAAAAAAAAAGGAAGAAGACAGATGGTTTTATAACTTGACAAACAACCACTTCCACCTCACTCCCACACACAATCTGTCCCCAAATCATCTGCCACTAACTGGAATCATCACGTTCCTGCTTCCCTGGACCTCACTCATTTCAGGAAGCCCAGGTCTCCTTTCCTGCCCAGCCCCCCAGTGCAGCACAGCACAGCACAGCACAGCACAGCACCTGAGGCAGGCAGGCAGGCAGGGTGTTCTCCAGGGAGGGATAAGATGGGGGCAGGGACAGAGGAGGGAAATGGACTTCATAATGGTGATAGATTGCTTCAGCCTGGCCCTGCAAGGTGAGGACACCCCACTGGGGACCCCAGGCCTGGTATGGACAACGCCCTGTGGGACTGGCTAGTCTGTCTACAGCTGGATTATGCATTCAGTGGGAGTCTTGGGTCCTTAAGGAGAGGAGGAGGGTATGGGAGGAAGGGGGGATGAAGGGTGTCATTTGAGGTCATTGCGGGTGGCGGGGTGGTTTGAATGGAGGGGAGGTAATTACAGCAGAGCTGGGGCAGCACCCTCCCCTGGGGAGATAGCTGACTTCTCCTGGGGAGAGTCCTACATTGATGTCTGCATAGCTGAGCAGGGAAGGGAGGGAGGAGTAGACAAGGATTGTGTGCAGGAGAGAGAGAGAAGAGAGAGAGAGAGAGAGAGAGAGAGAGAGAGAGACCTGTTGTTTGTTGTTGCAGTAAGTATGATTACACTTATCAAAACAAAACAAAAGGGGGAGGGGGAATAATTTACAATAAACAATTAGCAACATTGTCATATCAAGAAATAGTCTTAGCTACGTCAATTCTTTCTGCTGTATGAAAAATGTTCACAAGTACATGAGTGAGCGAGTGTGTGTGTGTGTGTGTGTGTGTGTGTGTGTGTGTGTGTGTGTGTGTGTGTGTGTGTGTGTGTGTGTGCACGCGCGCATGCGAGCGCGAGTGCTTTTTCTGTGAGGACCTTCTGCTTTTTTTCTTTCTTTTTAAAACTTGATATCAATTTGCAACTAAATCACTCTTGGCAGAATATGCTTCCAAATAATATTGTACCACGCTGTAAACTGACTTGATTAAAAATGAAATACATTGCTTAATTTCTAGTCCTGCAGAAAAAATATAAAGTGAGAGACAGACAGCAATTCACCAAATCAGATCGTAGATTAATACTTTATAACAAAAAATGTTTAAAGAAAGAAAGGAAGGAAGAAATAAAAGAAAACCCAAACAATCGAAGTTAAAAAAACCGGTAATCATGACTTTTCACTGCAGTGCGTGACAAGCTTTATGTCTGTCATTGATTTTTTTTAAGGTCTACAGGTTACAACAGAGTTTACATGGGAGAGAAGGGGGGGGGGGGGGGGGGGGGGGGGGGGGGGGGGGGGGGGGGGGGGGGAGAAATAGTGGGGAGCAACAAAAGGATTCAGGGCAAATAAATTAAAAACAGAAAAAACAATAAAGAGAGCCTCTGAAGAAGCAAAACAAAAACAGAAGTCAAATTGAAGTTTAAAGGGAAAAAAAAGGCCAGGATACACCATGTTTAACAACCAATTTGCACTTTAAATTTCACAGAGTGGAGAAAACCATCCCCTGCTGTTCTGAAATTCACCACCTCCCTCTCTCCCACCTCTCTCTCTCACACACACACACACATACACACACACACAAGTACGTGTGTGTATGTGTATGCACACGCAACTCACGCACACACACACACACACACACACTGTTAACAAAAAAAAGGAAAAGACAGATGGTTTTATAACTCGACAAACTACCACACTCCTCACACACACACACACTCCCACACACACTCTGTCCCCAAATCATCTGCCATTAACTGGAATCATCACGTTCCCGTTTCCGAACCTCCCTCATTTCAGGAAGCCCAGGTCTCCTTTCCTGCCCAGCCCCCCAGTGCAGCACAGCACAGCACAGCACAGCACAGCACCTGAGGCAGGCAGGCAGGCAGGCAGGAAGGGTGTTCTCCAGGGAGGGATAAGATGGGGGCAGGGACAGAGGATGGAAATGGACTTCATAATGGTGATAGATTGCTTCAGCCTGGCCCTGCAAGGTGAGGACACCCCACTGGGGACACCCCCAGGCCTGGTATGGACAACGCCCTGTGGGACTGGCTAGTCTGGCTAAAGCTGGATTATGCATTCAGTGGGAGTCCTGGGTCCTTTGGGAAAGGAGGAGGGTATGGGAGGAAGGGGGGATGAAGGGTGTCATTTGAGGTCATCGCGGGTGGTGGGATGGTTTGGAGGGAGGGGAGGTAATTACAGGAGAGCTGGGGAAGCACCCTCCCCTGGGGAGATAGCTGGCTTCTCCTGGGGAGAGTCCTACATGGATGTCTGCATAGCTGAGCGGGTTAGAGAGAGAGTGAGGGGGGGTGGGGGGGGGGGGGGGGGGGGGAATCCAATGACGGGAACGGCAAGACAGACAGTCAGACGGACAGAGACAGAGAAGAGAAAGAGAGACATAGAGACAGACAAAGATGCAGAAAGAATGAGAGTGGTGGGGGGGAGGGGTGGTGGAGATAGACAGGGAGAGTGAGAGACAGAGAGTGTGTGTGTGTGTGTGTGTGTGTGTGTGTGGAGAAGAGAGAGAAGAGAGAGAGAGATAGAAGAGAATGAGATGAGACAGAGACAAAGACACAGAGAGAAACGGACAGACACAGAGCATAAGATATCAAAAACTGTAGAAAATTAAGATGAGGAGAGAGATGCATAAGATAAAAAAAAAAACAACAACCAGAAAACGAATCATAAACAACTGTAGGGACATGTGGGCAAAGGAGACAAGAGAGGGAGGGGGCGAGAAAGAGTGGGGAGGGGGGGGGGTGCAGAGAGAGAGAGGAAGGAGGGAGGGAGGGAGGGAAGGAGAGAAGAGAGAGAGAGAGAGAGAGAGAGAGAGAGAGAGAGAGAGAGAGAGAGACAGAAAGAGAGAGAGAGGAGAGAGGAGAGAAGAGAGAGAAAGAGAGAAGACAGAAAGAGAGAAAAAGAGAAGAGAGGAGAGAGAGAGAGAGAGAGAGACAGACAGACAGAAAGAGAGAAAGAGAGAGAGGGGGAGAGAGAGAGAGAGAGAGAGAGATGATCATGGTACAGACAGGTAGACGTCAAGCGAGAAGAGGAGATCGATTAGGGGTAGGTGGGTGACTGGCCTGTTTATATAGGGTAGGAAGGAGTGTTTCAAGGCTAATGAGAAAGACTTCAATGGTGTTTCAAGGCTACCGAGAAAGACTTCAATGGTAAGGTAAACCAAAAACTGAGAAAGAACACTGAGCACTTTACCATAAAGAGAGTCAACAATTTTTTTGTTGGTGGGGGGAATGCCACGAAAACTTGTTTTTGCAGAGTGCTGAGTGTTTTGTGTGTGTGTGTTGCCTGTTTGTGGTGTGTGGTGTGTGTGTGTGTGTGTGTGTGTGTGTGTGTGTGTGTGTGTGTGTGTGTGTGTGGGTGTGTGTGTGTGTGTGGGGCGGCGCGCGCGCATTACGTTCATTGAAAGCTATCTCGCTGTCTTTTCAGTTGAATCTGAATCAGAATAGGAAACTTTAAAATACAAAAAAAGACAGTAATTAAATGAGATGCTTGTTGAATTGGTACAATATTTGCTGATTTGCGATTTTTTTTTTTTTAAGGTAGGGATTTTCAGGTGCAGGTGACCGGCTTATCCTTAGGTTTATTATTTTTTGAAAGATAGAAATTTTCAGTTGCAGGTGAGATCCTAATTCCTAGAATTACTCATTTTTGAAGGTGGGATGTTTCAGATGCAGGCAAGATACAACTACTTAGATTTTAGAGTCAGGCTACTTTCTTGTATTAAAAAGCATTCACACACACAGACACAGACACACACACACCACCACCAGCACACCCCACAACACCAAAGTATACTACTATACCTCCCACAAAACAAACCCTGACAACAGTTGCTTAATGACTCATCAGACCATCCTTCCCCTTAGGGGGTTTTGTCCCTCCAATCAGCTGGCGTGAAAATGGAACCCTACCAAAAAAAAAACCCATCCCTATCCCCAGACAATTCCCAGGTTTCCTTTCTTTCCTCCCCCCCCCCCTTCCCCCCAACCCCTACCCCCCCCCCCCCCCCCCCCCCCCCTCAAAAAAAAAAAAAAACAACAGAAAAAAAAAGAAAGAACAAACTTTGCCATACAGTCTACTCCAGAGGGGAGTATAAAATGGCGTGGAAGAGAGAGACCGAGAGGGGCAGGGACAGGATGGAAATGGACTTCATAATGGTGATAGATTGCTTCAGCCTGGCCCTGCAAGGTGAGGACACCCCACTGGGGACACCCCCCAGGCCTGGTGCTGGTGGCAACGCCCACTGGGACTGGCTAGTCTGGCTGCTGTGGCTGGATTACGTATTCAGAGGGAGCCCTCGTCTGGTCCTTTGGGAGAGTGGGTGTGTGGGTAGGAGGGGACTGAGGGGAGGTAAGGTGGGGGGGGGGGGGGGGAACTGGGGGGGGGGGGGTGTGTAGGAGGGTAAGACTCATTTGGGAACCCGGCAGGTGGCCAGGAGGGTGGGGGATGGTAATTATCGTGTTGTTGTCAGGGCAACGCTGTCCCCCCCCCCCCCTCCCCTCCATCCCCCCTGGGGGAGCCCGGCAGAGGCTGGCCTCTCTTGGGGGACAGTCCTCTTGCTGCCATTATGGCTCAGCAGGGGAGATAAGGGGAGGAGGAGGCAGCCAGGAGGTGAAGGAACCCTTGTCTGGTTATTCTACTACTGTCTGTCTGTCTCTCTTGTTTCTTTTTTTCTCTGTGGGTTGGATGTGTAAATGACAACAACAACAAAAAACCCTACGTCGTTTTCAGCCATGACCTCTTTAAAATTAAGTTTACTCGTTCAACTGTGTTGTTTTCTCTCTTCTTCTCTCTCTGTCTGTCTCGTCTCTCTCTCTCTCTCTCTCTCTCTCTTTGCTCTCGTTGCTTCTTCTCTGTGTGTTGTTGTGTGTGTTGTGTGTGTGCTCTCGTGCGTGCGTGCGTCCTCCCGCGCCGCGCGTGTGCTCCGTGTCTCTCTCAGAATGATATATATGTATATCAGACAGACAGAACAAAGATGTCACAAAGTGCATAGCTGCTAAAAAACACACACCCATAAATCTGTTTAAAAAGAAGACAGATGATGATAA
>CM054143.1:33625618-33643118 GCA_028751875.1 Rapana venosa
AGCCGTGGTGTGGTGTACAGGGCTCTCCCTCCACCCAGGAGAGGTCAGCGAATACCCTCAGGGAGCAGGCTTCCCGGGTAGTGTGGTCATTACCATCCACGACATTTCACCCCCCCTCACCTCACATCCTGCCACCCCCCCCTCAGGAGTCACCCCCCCCCCCCCACCCCCCCCCCCCCCCCCCCCCCTGCACGCGCCTACCAACCCCTGATGATAATCTTTCAAGGAACCGCGGACTCTTGCTGAATACATAATCCAGCCGCAGCCAGACTAGCCAGTCCCACAGGGCGTTGTCCATACACAGGCCTGGGGGGTGTCCCCAGTGGGGTGTCCTCACCTTGCAGGGCCAGGCTGAAGCAATCTATCACCATTATGAAGTCCATTTCCCTCCTCTGTCCCTGCCCCCATCTTATCCCTCCCTGGAGAACACCCTGCCTCAGGTACTGGGGGTGCTAGTGAGGACAGGGAAGCCGGGATCCCTGAAATGAGGTCCCGATATCACTCTGCTTCCTATTTAGCTCTGGATGATTGGGAGCACAGACTCCCTTGAGGGCATGGTCGGTCCAGTTATATGCCTTAAAAACAAACACACAAACAAACAACAAATACATAGTTTTGAAACCGCCTAACAAACGCGCGCACAGCCACACACACGCACGTACAGCCACACATAGCGATGAACAAAAATATGAACTTATACTTTTTTGATTGAAAAAAGTTGAAAGAAGACCATATCTCTGTGTGTGTGTGTGTGTGTGTGTGTGTGTGTGTGTGTGTGTGTGTGTGTGTGTGTGTGTGAGTGGGTGTGTGTGTGAGTGAGTGTGTGAAGCTAAACTGAGGATTATGATGGAGAGAAAAATCAACACATAAAACCAACGTCTTTTTGTTTTAAATTCCAAGCACATTCTTTTCTCGTTTTTGAAAGAGAGGCAGCGCAAAGAGGGAAGGGTGCAGTTGCTCAACTTTGAGATGTCAAAGGGGTTTTCCTCAACTCTGTGCAATTGAAGTGCAAATTGCTTGTTAAACATGGTTGTGTGTGTGTGTGTGTGTGTGTGTGTGTGTGTTGTGTGTGTGTGTGTGTGTGTGTGTGGTGTGGTGGGGGTGGTGGTGCTTGTTAAACATGGTTGTGTGTGGTGCGTGCGTGCGTGTGTGTTTGTGTGTGCGTGTGTGTGTGTGGTGCGTGTGTCTGTGTTGTGTGTGTGTTTTGTGGTGCAGTGTGTGGTTGTTAAATATGGTTGTGTTGTGGTGCGCGCGCGCGCGTGTGTGTGTATGTGTGTGGTGGTAACATGGTTGTGTGTGGTGCGTGTGAGCGTGTGTGGTGCGTGTGCGAGTATGTGTGGTGTGTGTGTGGTGGTGGTAACATGGTTGTGTGGTGCGTGTGTAGTGCGTGTGTGGGGTGGTGGTGGTGCGTGTTAAACATGGTTGTGTTGGGTGTTGTGCGGTGTGTTGTGTGTGTGTGATTGTGAGTGTAGTGTAAGGATGGCTGGGAGCAGGGGACGGGGGGGGGGGGGGGGATAAGAAGCGTCCAACTTTCCCTCGTATCCCCCCCCCCCCCCCCCCCACAAAATTGCTTGTTAAACATAGCTAGCTATCGTGCTGATGTGGGTGTTTCTTTGGTCTCTTTTTCTTTCTTGTCCCGTTTGTGCCTTCGTTATCATTTCTGTTTTCTTGTTTGGGTTGACTCTTTTTTTTTAATATAAGATTTTGCTTGCTCCAGGTTTTGTCGTCCTTGTTATTTTGTTTGTTTCTTCGGTTTTTCCCTTCCCTATAGCTTCCAAATCTGGCACCTCTTCACATTTCAAGAACATGAAGGACTCGTGTATGCCTTCAGAAACGGCAGAAAAGCCGATTCATTCTTGTTTTCTTTTATTTGCCACCAAACTAAACTGATATGTCCTCTATTCATGTACGGGCTTACCTTTTCTTTTCTTTTGTTTTATCTTTTGTTGCTTTTCTTTTATTCCGACATTTCCAATCCCATTTCCCCTACCATGGTGACAAATCTCGCACTATTTCAGAACTTTTGAAGAGCAGCCTCCAATCATTGTTAGGATTGAAAACATTTTCTATACAGTGCACTTCTGTGAGAGAAAAAAAATTGCCTATAAGGCACTAAAAAAAATACATTCTGTTCAATAATTATTTTGTTTTGTTGGGGGGTGGGGGTAGTTTTGGCAGCAAGACAGATTTTGATTTCCTGGTTTTTTCTTTGACAATGCTTATCTCTTATCCCTTTGCTAATCCCATTTGGAACCCCCCTCCCCCATCCACACCAAAACACCCACAAAAAATCCTACATCTGACTTTACACTTGCAGAAACATATTGCAATCGAAAGTCATTTTGGAAGTTTCCAAGCCCTAAAGTACCAAACTCATTCCAAATCCACCCCTCCCCCACCCCCCTTTTTTTTTAAATAAATAAATTTAAAGCTTTAATTGCAAGGGGTTTATTTTGCTTTTTTTTTTTGCTAACGACAACAAAATTTTAAAAATGCTTCTTTAAATCATCTTCCTTCTTTGTCTGTCTGTCTCTGTTCCTCTATACTCTCTGCACATACATTTTGCCCGTCACTACACAGGACTCATAAGAAATTCAGCCTAAGTCCCAGAAGACCACATCCCGGCAACACTGTAAACACCATGATCACCATGCAAACGACACAACACACCTCGTCCCCCCCATCACCCACACTTCCATAACAATCCTACCCCCCCCCCCCCCCCCCCACTGGACACCTGAATGCATAATCCAGCTTTAGCCAGACTAGCCAGTCCCACAGGGCGTTGTCCATACCAGGCCTGGGGTCCCCAGTGGGGTGTCCTCACCTTGCAGGGCCAGGCTGAAGCAATCTATCACCATTATGAAGTCCATTTCCCTCCTCTGTCCCTGCCCCCATCTTATTCCTCCCTGGAGAACACCCTGCCTGCCTGCCTGCCTCAGGTGCTTGTGCTGTGCTGTGCTGTTGCTGTGCTGCGCTGCACTGGGGGGCTGGGCAGGAAAGGAGACCTGGGCTTCCTGAAATGAGGTCCGGAAACCGACAGGGTTCCATTTCATGGGACATGATTGGGGAGCAGACTCCCTGAGGGAGGGAGTCTGGAGAGTTATAAAAAGTGTCAGTCTTGCCCCAGTTTTCTGTTTTCTTTACTTTTTTTCCCCCTCCTTTTTTTTTTTTCTCTCTGTAGGAATGAGGAAGGTAATGTTCCATTTTCAAACGCAGAGGACAGTTCGTGTTCTTGGTTCGGTGAAATTTGAGTGTTAATTGTTAGAACGTGGAGCTGTGTGTGTGTGTGTGTGTGTGTGTGTGTGTGTGTGTGTGTGTGTGTTGTGTGGTGTGTGTGTGTTGTGTGTGAAAATCAATCTCTCTCTTTCTCTCACTCTCACTCTCTTGTTTTATTTCCTTCTACATCCCGGTCTTTTCTTTCTGTGTTCCCAATTCCTCCGTTTACTATATACCCCCAATTAAACGCAAACACACACAGTAGCTAAGTTTAAACTGATTATGAATTACAATGTAGGGATAGTCAGGAAGGTGGACTCTTGTTCACACTTGTTTTATACCATTACCAAGTTGAATCTCTCTGTCTCCCTCCTTATCCCCTTACCTCTTTCTTTTACAAAATAACGAAAGTAATAATAATGCCAGTAACCATACCATGTATTTTACAGCATACAGTGATACTGCACAGATGATAAAACATAATCATCATTATCATCATACAGTGATACTACACAGATTATAAAACATAATCATCATATCTAGCATATACTTTCATAGTTGGGGTGAGGGGGGCTGGGGGTTATCATATTAATTGAGAAAGTAACATTTTCTTCTCCTCTTCTCTGCATTCCCTTACCGAGTGGGGTGACTAGTGCCTAGTCTTCCCCTGAGCTTGTAGCTTTACACGAGGTCTGCCCACTGACCTCAGCCGACACACTCCGGCTTCAGGGCAGCTAGAAATCTTCCAGAATGCTTCCTTACGTATGTTATAGCTGAATTTTTTGTTTGTTTTCTCCTTTGATTTTGTCCCCCACACTTATAAACTCCGTAATTTGCTATATCTAAACGTATTCAGTGTCCTTTCAGATTTCCATGCAGAATGAAGCGACAAGACCAAAAGCAAAGTGCCATCTCTGTCAACTCAACTCGGTGGCTTCATCCAACCTGCACTCGGGTTATGAACGAGTCGTAGAAAATGTTGTGGAAGATGCTCCCAAATAAATAAATGCATGAAGGATTTCTACAGGTTAAAAAAAAAAAAAAAAAAAAGTTCGGTCTCTTCATTGAGCCAAAACAGAAATCTGCCCCCACCCCTTCCCCCCTAAAAAAAGGAATTTTCTTATTTTCCAATAAAAAATGCATAGAAGGATTTTACAGTTCAAAAAAAACTATCCAAAACACTCTCATTAGCACAATATCTGTAATCTCCCACACCCACCAAACAAAAGAGATAAAAAAGAAGAAAGAGAAGATTATTTTAGTAGAAAGACTTAGAAAAATTGCAGGGCAGTATGAAACAACAACAACATTACCGATACATGGTAATTTTCACACAAACAGCGCGGCGCGCGGCGTGCGAGAGAGAGAGAGAGAGAGAGAGAGAGAATCTCAGTTCTAAGCCAAAAAAATAGACCCTCTCCGAAAAGTTGAATAGAATGTTAAGTACACTCCTTGAACTAAAAGAGCTTTTAAACCACTACCACCACCACCACCACCCTCTCTCCCTTGTCTCTTTTTCATCTTCCACCACATCTCTCACCAGCTCCATCCTCCTTATCTTCTATGCATTTATTTCTCTTCTCTCTCTCTCTCTCTCTCTCTCCTCTTCTCCTCTCTCTCTCTCTCTCCTCCCATCCCTCCCTAACTCTCTACTACCCCCCAACTCTCTCTCTCTCTCTCTCTCTCTCCTCTCTCTCTCTCTCTCTCTCTCTCTTCCTCTCCCTCTCCCTAACCTACTCTCTCACCACCCCAACTCTCTCTCTCTCTCTTCTCTCTCTCTCTCTCTCTCTCTCTCTCTCCTCACTCTCCTACTCTCTCTCCCACACACACAACACACCACACCTCTCTCTCTCTCTGTTATATGTTTCATGCTGGAGGCAGTTTCCATGTTTTTGTTGTTGAGAGCAGGGCTGAGATGGGGTGGTGAAAGTGGGAGAAGTGCCCGAAGTCTTTTGCTCTTGATTTAAGCATGATTTATCCATTTCGAAATCTAACAGAATGCCACCGTTTTCAAAACTTTTTGGGGAAATCGCTAGGTTTTCCCTTCTCTTTTTAAATATAATATATGTATGAATTTATATACGGAATCTTTAATAACAAATCAACGCTCAGATTTTATTTATCCACTTTAAGTCATGGCAGATTTTCTTCGTGAAATCGGGGCTCTCACGAAAGGGGAAGCGGAGAACGCTGTCCGCCACTTCAGCGCTGCCCCCCTTTCACCCTTTTTTTTTTATTCTGAGCTGTATTTGTTCCCATCAGAGGGCTTTTTTCTAAGAATTTTGCCAGGACAACTCTCTTGTTGCCGTGGTTTTTTTACGTGCCTAATAATTACTGTACACACGGGACTCGTTATCGTCTCATCCGAAAGACTAGCGCCAGCCCCACTCATGGTCTAATGGATGGGGAAAAATTTCGTCCACGGGGTCGAACGCGCACACTTCAGACGGATTTTCGCTTTTTAACAGCCAGATACACTAGACCTACTCTTTAACAAATCAATCTTTCCTTTTGGGGATTGGATCAAAAAAGTTTGTTGTTACTTTATATGCAATTTTTTTTTAAGTTCAAATTTTTAACTGATCATGTCAAAATGAAGGGGAAAGATGTAACTTCTTCCCCCCCCCCTTCCCTCTCCTTATTCTTTAACACATTCTATACAGGTTTAACATCATCACGATGGGTTGGGTTTTTTTATGCGTTACATGCGTGTGTGTATGCGTGCGTGAGTGTGTGTCTTTTATAAAGCTCTAAAAAGCAAGAACATATTTCTTTTTCTTTTTTTTAAATCATTCCCGTTTTCAACAACTAGGGTAATCAAGAGGGGGGGGGGGGGGGAGAGAGAAAATAAAACAACGGCAGTTAAAGAATAACAATCAATTCATCAAAACTGAAAAGAGAGAGAGAAATGGAAAAGGCAGGAGACATCAAAATACTAGAAAGAATAAACCCAGGCAGCAACTTTGCAATCATCATCCTTGTCTGTGTTTGTCCCTGTCATCTTGTCGCATTCAAAATCTCAATCTCTCTCTCTCTCTCTCTCTCTCTCTCTCTCTCTCTCTGCCTGTCTCTCTTTAGGAGTGGAATGTACAAACCAATGACGTATACCCCTTCAAATGTCATTTCTCTCTCTCTCTCTCTCTCTCTCTCTCTCCCTCTCTCCCTC
This sequence comes from Rapana venosa, assembly GCA_028751875.1. NCBI lineage: Eukaryota > Metazoa > Mollusca > Gastropoda > Neogastropoda > Muricidae > Rapana > Rapana venosa. The sequence continues at coordinate 33,632,004 of CM054143.1, forward strand.
CTCTCTCTCTGGTAAAAAAAAGTCTTGTACTTATTCTATTACTCTTAGAAAACAAAATTTTGTTATCCTGTGTGTGTGTTCTTTTTTTTAAATATATATTTTTTAATCGAGGATAATGGAATAAGCACTCATGTGCTTTTTTTTTTACATCCAGTCCCCGTGTGTATGCGGTTTTGTAAATTTTGTCATCTGTTCCCACCGCACACAATGGCCTACTCTTTCGAAAGGCGGAACAGGATTTAACGTGTGCGCAAGATGTTCTGCATGCGTTCGCACACAGGGCCTCGGTGTATAGTCTCATCCGAAGGACTTGTGTGTGTGTGTGTGTGTGTGTGTGGTGTGTGTGTGTGTGTGTGTGTGTGTGTGTGTGTGTGTGTGTGTAAAAGTCTTGTACTTATTCTATTGCTCCAAGAAAACAAAATTTCGTTATTCCCCCCACTCTCTCTCCTTTTATTGCTTTCCTTCTTCTTCATTTTTTTAATTTCTTTTCCCCCCTTTTTTTAATGTGTGGAATCCATAGACCTTGCACTCGCAGTGTTGAGCGTTTTAAGGTCAATTACCTTCTTGGGCGCCAGGGAACAGAATTATCCCCCTTTCGCTAGCCGAGCCTGCAAGAAGACGATCATGGCAGCCTTGTCTGTCTCTTCAGCATGAAGTGTGCAGAGGATCTGAGAGAGAGAGAGAGAGAGAGAGAGAGAGAGAGAGAGAGAGAGAGAGAGAGAGAGAGAGAGAGAGAGAGAGAGAGTTTGAAAACAGGAGGTTGGGGTGGGGGGAAAGAAAGGGGGAGTATTGAAGATGGAGAGAGAGAGGGGTGGGGGTAGAGAGAGGGAGAGAGAGAGAGAGGAGAGAGAGAGACAGACCGAGACAGATAGAGACACAGAGAGAGACAAAGAGAGAAAGACAAAGGAGAGACACACAGACAGAGAGGGGGAGAGAGAGAGAGAGAGAAAGGAGCGAGAGAGAGAAAGAGAGAGAAAGAGAGAGAGAGAGAGAGAGAGAGAGAGAGAGAGAGAGAGAGAGAGAGAGAGAGAGAGAGAGAGAGAGAGAGAAGAGCAATTATTTTTTCCTCTACTCTCTCCTCACATGTCTAATTCCCGGATACACACGCACACACGCGCGCGCGCGCGCGCGCACACACACACACTCTCTCTCTCTCTCTCTCACCTCTCCGCCAAATAGAAGGTTTTTTCGGGGGGGGGGGGGGGGGGGGGGGGTGATGGGAGAAGGGGGATATGCTCCATAAAGTTTGAAAAAGTAAGCATCACATGAAACCTCTCTTTTTTTGTTTTGTTATTCTTTTGTGTTGTTGTTTTTTGTTTTTGTTTTGAGCTGTCGGAAGTATGGTGAATGAATGTCGGAGACTGGCAAATATTGTTTCTTGGGGAAGTGCATGTCTTCTTTATGACCCCCTCCCCAGCCCTCCCGCCCCACCACTGCCCTCCACATTCTTTTTTCTAGTATTGAAGCATGTCGCGTCAGGTTCACAATCTTTTAAGAGGACGTTTCTGTCTCCCCCCCCCCCTCCCCCCGGCTCCAATCCAAACGTAAACTAAATAATGTTATATTATTAGCAACTAAGATGTCAGTCAACTGAAAAGTTAACGATTATCACATGAAAGGTAGTATAGAAGATATGATTATTTTCACAGATTGTTACAATCACGACTGCCATCCAAACGTAAACTAAATAATGTTATATTATTAGCAACTAGGATGTTGGTCAGTCAGTTCAAGTTAATACTGTCAGCTGAAAAGGTAGTATGGAAGATATATTTTCACAGATTGTTACAATCACGACTGCCATACAAACGTAAACTAAATAATGTTCTTAGCAACTAAGATGTCAGTCAACTGAAAAGTTAATGATATCACATGAAAGGTAGTATGGAAGATATATTTTCACAGATTGTTACAATCACGACTATCATCCAAACGTAAACTAAATAATGTTATATTATTAGCAACTAAGATGTTGGTCAATCAGTTCAAGCTAATACTGTCAGCTGAAAGATAGTATGGAAGATATGATTATTTTCCCAGTGTTACAATCATGACTGCCACCCAAATAAAAACTAAATAATGTTATATTAGCAACTAGGATGCCAGTCAGTCAGTTCAAGTTAATGATTATCAGATGAAAGCTAGTATGGAAGAAATATATTTTCATATTGTTACAACCATGACTGCCAGTCAATAACAAACGCTTCTGCACATGCATGCATGCATATCCAGTACCCACATGCATTTGTACTACACAGACAGACATATGATAATAGGCTATATAATTATCCTCACTTTTGATGGCAGACACAGACTGTGCAGATACAACTGCACAGAAATACGCGAACAAGTAAATGTACATTAAAATAAACCCACATATAAAAAATAGCATCAAACTAAAAGTTAACTTTGAAGAGGAGAGGGAAGGGGGGTGCTGAATCAGCACTGAACAGTACTGGAGTTCGCAGGACCCACCTACCCCCATTCCCCTGCACATCCTCCAGATGAGGCATAAACAAAAGTCTGCTGAGGAAGTCCACAGTGACACCCTGTATGCCACCTATCACAGGCAAGTGGGCCACAGTAGCCAGTGGTATGGATGTCACAAATATACTCAGGATATAATTTGTCAGGAATAGACCCAGCGAAAAAGGAACAAAAACCGACCTGGAGAAGTTTGGCTTCTGCCAGTTTCACAACTTGACCAAGCACACTCTGACCTGAAGAGAATTGGGCTACGTCAGTATGAACGTTTTAGTGCAATGCCCCAGAGACCCCTCAAGAAAATTTATGGAAAGAACAAAAGGGAAGAGCGCGAATTGAGCTTCAATGTTGTGGTAAAGTCGGGAATTAAAAAGTTGAGTCAATAAAGTAAGGTCCCATGTGAGAATGCACACGTAACATCAGACCCACGTCTAAAATAAAGCCCATCTATCTTTCATAGACCAGTAGGTGCTATTGTCAGTAGTATGGGTATCATAGATATACTCAGCATGCAATCTTGGAGGAGTAAACTCAGCCAAAAGAACAAAATCCGAAGCTGGGCTATGCCAGTTTCGATCTGCCCAGTACACACTGCATGAACGTTTGAGTACAGTACCCCGATGGCTCCTCGGGGAATTTTAAGGCATGGAGAAAAAAGAAAAGAGAACACTGGACTGTAAGAGTGGTGCTACAGTCATGCAGCAGAAAGTTGAGACTACAAACCAAGGTCCCTTGCAGCAATGCTCACGTAACTTGCACACGTGTCAAAACCCCATACATCTCTCGTAAAAGAGTAAGCCACTATAACCAGTAGTATAGGTACCACAAACATACCCAGCATGCATACCTTGAGGAATAAACTCAGCCAAAACAAAAAATTTCAAAGTGGAGAGGGAGGGCTGGGTTCCACCAGTTTTGTACTTGCCCACGGCACACACTCTGAACTGGAAAGAGCCAGGCTCTACCAGTTTCGATCTGCACCGAGACACACTACATGAAAATTTCAGTGCAGTGCATCAAAGACCTCCGGGAATTTCATGGGAGAAAGAAAAAACCAGAAGAGAGAGAACCAGTCTGTAAGTGATGTCGTACAGTCAGGCAGTGGGAAGCTGGGGCAATAAACCAAGGTCCTTTGGAGGCATGCACACATAACATCTTGCCCACGGGCTAAAAGCTCATCCATCTTTCATAGACGAGAAGACCACTTATCGGAGCGGTAGAGATGACACAAACATGACACCCAGCATGACATTTGAGGGGAGTTAACCCAGCGCAATAGAAAATTAAACTGACATGGAAACAGCTGGGCTAGCTCCACCAGTTTTAACTTGCCCAAGATACACTCTGGTCTGAAAAAAAGCTGAGCTATGCCAGTTTCAACTTACCCAAGATACACTCTGACCTGAAGAAATAGCTGACCAATGCCAGTTTCAACTTACCCAAGATACACTCTGACCTGAAGAAATAGCTGACCTATGTCAGTTTTAACTTGCCCAAGATACATTCTGACCTGAAGAAACAGCTAACCTATGCCAGTTTTAACTTGCCTAAGATACACTCTGACCTGAAGAAACAGCTGAGCTATGCCAGCTTCAACTTGCCTAAGATACACTCTGACCTGAAGAAAGATTGGGCTCTGCCAGTTTTAACTCGTCTAAAATACTCTGAGGGGACGGGATAGCTCAGTGAGAGCACCCGCTTTCCCCAAGGTAAGGTTAAGCAGCAGTGAGCGTGGTTACTAAGTGGATGGGTGACCGTTTGTGCGCCTTGGCTTCAGTACAGTTTAGGGTCAGGGAAGGTAAAGCAGCGAGGGAGAGGAAATGTGGCGTCACCCTCAAATCGCTGGCCCCTAGAGAAGTTGGGGTCTCTGGTGCCTTGCTCCCCTTTGACCACATAGCTTATATAACACCTTTACCTTTTTAAAGATGCTCTGACCTGAAGAAATAGCTGACCTATGCCAGTTTAAACTTGCCCAAGATACACTCTGACCTGAAGAAATAGCTGACCTATGCCAGTTTAAACTTGCCCAGATACACTCTGACCTGAAAAATAGCTGACCTATGCCAGTTAAACTTGCCCAAGATACACTCTGACCTGAAGAAATAGCTGACCTATGCCAGTTTAAACTTGCCCCAGAAATACACTCGACCTGAAGAAAAGCGCCCTTGCCATTTAAACTTGCCCAAGATACATCTGACCTAAAAATAGCTCCATGCCAGTTTCGATCGCCAAATGCACTCTGGGAAAATTTCAAAATAAAAAGGCCAAAAGGATTTGGAGGTTTTGAGGGAAAAAAGGGAAAAGAGGGGGGGGGGGGGGGGGGGGGGGGGGGGGGGGGGGGGGGGGGGGGGGGGGGGTAAGGAGAGGGGGTAGGGGGGGGAAAGAAAAGCGTGTCTTTTTTTCAAAAACCCCTTTTAAAATACGATAAAGCGAAAACTCATTTATTCATTTAAAAAGCATTAACATCATTTTCTTTTTCATTTAAAAGCGTAAACATTTATGTTTTAATTTTAAATTTCTTTTCAACTAGGGGGCAGACCCCCCCCCCCCCCCCCCCCCCCCCCCCCCCCCCTTTCATTTTTTCTCTCTTGGGGAGTTACTATTTCCAAATCACAAATTAACCATATAGCTTTCATGTTAAGGTAATACAGCAAACACAATTACTGACCTGCTGGCCAATACCGGTATATTTTTTTCAGACTGCAAAAACAAAGGAATTGTTTGTTTACGAGTTTTGCTTTGTTTCTTTATAAATCTTGATTCACATATTTCAAATCACATACAACAATATAACTTTAATGCACCAGCAATAATGTTTAAACAATTTATTTATACTGTTTCAATATCTCCCCCCCCCCCCCCCCCCCCCCCCCACCATTCCTCGGCTAGAGCTCCAAGGTTCACCAAGGTGAGATTTCGCGTATGCGACCGTTTACCCACCATTAAAGTAGCCGCATTCCGACCTCAGAGGTTCAGAGAAGGTGACTAAACACAATACCTGTGTGCATGCGTTTGTAAAATATTCCCTACCACTAGTAATCATGGCCTACCCTTCGGAAAGGCGGAACAAGTTTTTTTTAACCATATTCCCCTGGAGTTAACTAACATCAGTGCAGACTCCACTCTTCCCAAAAGTCCTTCGGATGAGACTATAAATCGAGGCCCCGTGTGCGAACGCACGCAGAACATCTTGCGCACACGTTAAAATCCTGTTCCGCTTTTCGTAAGAGTAGGCCATTGTGTGCTGGTGGGAACAGATGACAATTTACAAAACCGCATACACACGGGGGCTGGATGTATATAAAAAAAAAAAAAGCACATAAGTGCTTATTCCATTATCCTCGATATAAAAGACTAAAATAAAATAAATAAAATAACCAGTGCACAAGATGCTCTGCGTACGTCCGCACACAGGATGTCAATATATAGTCTCATCTGAAGGAGTTTTAAGGGAGTGGAGTCTGTACTGGTGTTAACTCTAGGGGGAAAAGCCCTGGAGCAGGCACCTTGGTGGTGGTTCGATCCCGGGCCGTCAGATCACCAGCCCAACAACACTCTAACCACTAGGCCATCCTGCCACCCCATTTACACTGGCACATTTTACAACCTGCGAACAGAGATTTTACGTTTTTCAACCTGTGGACAGAGATTCTTTTTTTTTAAAAGTCTTTTCTTTCAAACCATCTGTTAATATAATTTCCATGTTATGCCAAATAAAGTCAATACAACCATCTATTCATCTAATAATAGCCCCCCAGTTACACGAGTACGTTTTTCAACCTGTGGACAGAGAAATTTTTTTTAAAGTCTTTTCTTTCAAACCGTCTGTTAACATAATTTCCATATTACATAAAATAAAGTCAATACAACATCTATTCATCTATTAATTGCCCCCCCCCCCCCCCCCCCCCCCCCCCATTTACACTGGTACGTTTTTTCAACCTATGGACAGATATTTTTTTTTAAAAGTCTTTTCTTTCAAACCGTCTGTTAACATACTTTCCATATCACATTAAGTACAATCAATTCAACCATCTTTCCATCTATAATAGCCCCCCCCCCTACCATTTACACCGGTACGTTTTTTAACCTGTGCACAGAGAATTTTTGTTTTAAAAGTCTTTTCTTTCACACCACCTGTTAATATAATTTCCACGTTACATTAAAAAAATAATAAAGTCAATACAATCAACTGATCTATTCATCTTCAATACTACTAGTACATTTTTCATCCTGCAGACAAGAGATTGAGGAAATGGCTACTTCAAACCAAAAAAAAATCCTACTTTTAAACTACTTCACCGTTTACCAGACAGAAATCACTCCAGGGAATCTTAGCAAAGGGGGGGATGGGGGGGGGCTTTAAAAAAAAACTATGAAAGGATGATACCGATCCCCGGAGAGTCTATTTGATGGTCCCCCCCCCCCCCCCCCCCATACAAGCACATACTTTCTAACGGCTTTTGAAAAAAGTTTCATGCGGTGCTTGGCTTCTTCAAACTTTATGGAGTGCAGCTCCCCCCCCCCCCCCCCTCTCCTTCCTCCCATCTCCTCCAAACCCAACCCCCCTCCCCCTTCCCCACCTACACTTACTCCCTGGTATGAAGAGAGCACCTAGGGATTTTGAGGAGAGGAAGTGGTGGGGGGGGGGGGGAGGGAGTGGAATTCCCCCCCCCCCCCCCCCCCCTTCCGTTCCAATACACCCCCAGCCCTTTTCTTTTTCGAAAACACCTCTTAACTCCCCCTTTACACACTCTGTGCTGAAGAGACCACATGATCGTCTGCTAGCGGTCCCCATTTGGCAAGGGAGATCATTCAGCCTCTGGCAGCACACACAACGGGTTTTTACGGGGGGGAAGGGGTGGGGGGGTGGGGGGATTCTAGACATCAGCAGTGCAGTATGCAGTGCTGTCTGCATAGAGTAAATATTTAAATAAAGAAATGAATGAATGAACGAATGAATATGCATGGATAAATAGACTGAATGGATGAATATTGTTATTTTCAAAGGGGAGGGGTGACGATGATTGAATGAATGAGTTGGATAGCTGGAGAAATGCAAAATGTGAAGACAAAGGAGACAGAAATTCCAAGACGAAGACACATGGACAGACAGAGACAGAGGGGAGAAATAGTAACAGAGACAGAGAGCAACAGAAAGAGAGAAAGACAGAAAGACAGAAAAAAGGTCCATACTGTTTATAGCCCCGCCGACAACAGAGGCCATATCAGGGCTGTCATGACAGACAGAAAGAGTAAAATAAAGAGAAAGACAATGACAGAGATACAGAAAGAGAAAGGATAGAACTGAGAGAGAAAGAGAGGGGGGGAGAGGGGAGAGAGAGAGAAAAAGAGAGAGAGAGAGAGAGAGAGAGAGAGAGAGAGAGAGAGAGAGAGAGAGAGAGAGAGAGAGAGAGAGAGAGAGAGAGAGAGACAGATAACAGACTCCTGGAGGAAAGAAAATTCAAGAGGGATACACAATTACTGATCTCAGTTTCCCCAAAGCACTCTTGTAAGATATGAATACCGATACAGAACTGTCAATAACATTTCATTCGACAAAATCAACCTGATGTATTTAATAAGCTAAAAGGCATACAGTGCACGGGAAAAACCCATCCAAGTTGCACAGCACAATTCAGAGCTGCAGTGAAAAATCCCCACCAGACCTTAGAACTTTACATTTCTGTTGATACCATTTTCAGCTTTCGAAAGGTCTTTTCTATACATACACAAAGTGTCGGCGTAAAATTCAATCGCTTTCAGTGTACAATTAGATCTTTCTTTTTTTTCCTTTTTTTCCACTTGATTGAAAATCTTACGAAATATGAAAACTTTCAATCTGATTTTTCACAAATACTTTAAATAACATCCAGTAAACATTACTGTTAAAATGTCTATAAAACTGCATCTTTCTTTCAATTATTTCATTAGTATAATACCGCTGCAAAATCTCAAAATGTGTAAAATTTCCAATGGGCCTGGTTTTGTCATGCAGTCACATGTTAATGTTTTAATTCAACCAGGTATACATACAAATACGCATAAATGTACACACACAGTGACACACACACACAAGCACACATGGTTAGAACATTGCGCTCGCAATCTGACGACCCGGGTTCGATATTTTCCCCTGGAGTTAACATCAGTGCCGACTCCACTCTCCCCAAAAGTTCTTCGGATGAGACTATAAACCGAGGCCCCGTGTGCAAACGCATGCAGAACATCTTTTGCACACGTTAAATCCTGTTCCGCTTTTTGTAAGAGTAGGCCATTGTGTGCCGGTGGGAACAGATGACAGAATTTACAAAACCGCATACACACGGGGACTGGATGTAAAAAAGCACGTTGGTGCTTATTCCATTATCCACAATATAAAAGAATAAAATAAATTAATAAACACATCCATGCGCACCTATGTATGCACATCCTCCACCACCACAAACCCACACACCTGAAGTGCTGGTATGTATAATAATATATAATTATATTATATATCTATAAATATATAATATATATATTATATATATATATATATATATATGTGTGTGTGTGTGTGTGTGTGTGTGTGTGTGTGTGTGTGTGTGTGTGTGTGTGTGTGTGTGTGTGTGTGTGTGTGTGTGTGTGTAACTGATCTGAGCAATAACAAAACGTAACTGAGTGATAATATCTATGTTGACAATCAAATAGATCTATGATACATAGAGCCCATGTGCATGATTGCAGCTCGGGGATAGGGGCTGGGGGATGGAGGGGGGGGGGGGGGGGGGGGGGAGGCGAGCAGGAAGATGAAAAACGAGGTGGGTATATTATATTGGAGAGGTGATGGTTTGCTGTGAAAATTTCATATGTCATGTGAACTTGAGACAACGCCTTGTCCCTATTTACTTCTGCTTCCGATTACAAGACATCAAAAAAGATTAATAGATTAATCACCCATTCAAAATCATGTTCTGGTGGGTATTCTAACAAAAAAACAAACGTAAAATAAGTTTTCTTTAACTCCAATTTTAAATACTCCCGTTATTGGTGTGAACAGGAACACATTGTGACACAGTCTCTGGCATGTAATCCTCTCTCTCTCTCTCTCTCTCCTCTCTCTCTCTCTCTCTCTCTCTCTCTCTCTCTCTCTCTCTCTCTTCTCTCACCCCCTACACTCAACCAACCTCTACCCACCACCACACAAATGCACGCACACACGCATGTGTGCACGCATACGTGCGTGTGCACAGAGAGAGAGAGAGAGAGAGAGAGAGAGAGAGAGAGAGAGAGAGAGGAGAGAGAAGAGAGAGAGAGAGAGAGAGAGAGAGAATGAAACAAAGAAAAAAGTCTGAAACTAAAGAGCACAAAGTCACAGCACACACACACACACACACACACACACACACACACACACACACACACACACACACACACACACACAGACAACGTCAGTGAACTGTAGAAAGCCCAGACATAAACAGCAAACAATACAAACCATTAAACAAACAAAACACAAACAAACAAAGCACGCTTTCAAAGAGAAACGGTCTACAAACAGACACTGATTTTTTAAGTCATGGGAAATAACAGCAGGTGACATCAAATTTGAAAGGGATGGGGAGGAGAGGGAGGGGAGGGGAGAGAGAGAGAAGGGGAAGACAGAGACAGAGGAGAAGGTAAATGAATAAAAACAACAACAAAACCTCGCTGACCCAAACTGAAAATTGCTGTTACAAATATTTTTGCGTAGTTTCTCTTTCAATCAGATTGGGGTAAAAGAGAAAATGGGTGGGTGAGTGAGAGAGTGAGGGGAGGGGGGGGGGGGGTGGGAGAGAGGGGAGAGAGAGGGGGGGAGGAGGGGGAGGGGAGAGAGAAAGAAAGACAGATAGAGAGACTGTGTTTGTGCACACCTGAGTGGGTACGAGAAAAGAGTGAGAGTGTGCGTGTGTGTGTGTGTGTGCGGTGGGGGGGGGGGGGGGGGATAGATAGATAGAGAGAGAGAGTGTGTGTGTGTGTGAGTGTGTGTGTGTGTGGAGGGGATGGATAGATAGAGAGTGTGTGTGTGTGTGGGGGGGGGGGGGGGGGATAGAGAGAGAGAGAGTGTGTGTGTGTGTGTGTGTGGTGTGTGTGTGCTGTGGAGGGGGGGATGTATAGATAGATAGGAGAGAGAGAGAGTGTGAGAGAGAGATGTGTGTGTGTGTGTGTGTGTGTGTGTGTGGTGTGTGTGTGGTGTGTGTGTGTTGTGTGTGTGTGGGAGGGGAATAGATAGATATTGATAGATAGAGATAGAGAGAACAGATAGATATTGATAGATAGAGATAGAGAGAGAGTGTGTAGTGTGTGTGGGAGGGGGGATAGATAGATAGAGTGTGTGTGTGTGTGTGGGGGGGGGGGGGGGGGTAGATAGATAGAGAGTGTGTGTGTATGTGTGTGTGTGGTGGGAGGGGGGGATAGATAGGTAGATAGATAGAGAGAGAGAGTGAGAGAGAGAGAGGAGAGAGTGTTGTGTGTGTGTGTGTGAGAGAGAGAGAGATGATAGAGAGAGAGAGAGTGTGTGTTGTGTGTGTGGGGGGTATAGATAGAGAGAGAGTGTGTGTGTGTATGTGTGTGTGTGTGTGGGAGGGGGGGAGATAGGTAGATAGATAG
>CM054143.1:33648118-33673118 GCA_028751875.1 Rapana venosa
TCTCTCTCTCTCTCTCTCTCTCTCTCTCTCTCTCTCTCTCTCTCTCCTCTCTCACTCCCCCTCACTCCCCTAGAGGCGTAACCCTTCATGCAGAGGGATGGCTTTGAGTGTGTATCTAAAGTTTTTTTTGGGGGGAAGTATGTATTGTTTTGATAATGACTGCGAATCATATATAATATTGCTGCCCAGAATTCTGGCATAACTGACAATCGAAATGGAATTTTGAGGTTCGTTCGATGATAATCGATATTTGATCTGAAGCTTGCTTTACGATCTCTGTGTGTGTGTGTGTGTGTGTGTGTGTGTGTGTGTGTGTGTGTGTGTGTGTGGTGTGTGTGTGTGTGTGTGAGTGATGAGTGAGTGAGTGAGTGAGTGAGTGAGTAAGAGAGTGAGAGAGAGAGGAGAGAGAGAGAGAGTGTGTGTGTGTGTGTGTGTGTGTGTGTGTGTGTGTGTGTGTGTGTGTGTGTGTGTGTGTGTGTGTGTGTGTGTGTGTGTGTGTGTGTGTGTGTCGTGCGTGCGTGTCCCTCCCTCCCTCCCTCACCACATATGTGCATGTAGTCAAAGACTCACACAAGGGGTTGGAATATGTACACACGAAGATCAGTATGAATTCCAAACACAAGCCAGATCTTTTTCGTCAAGATTATTCATGTAAAGTTGGGGGGGGGGGGTGAAAAACAAAACCATCCAAACAAACAAATAGATCCCATTTAAAAATAATGTCATGAAAATCCATTTAAGTTGTTTTGTTTGGTTGTTTGTTTGTTTGTTTAGATTTAGGGATTTTAAATGTAGATTTTTTCCCCCTCACTACATAAACTGATTGCTTCATCTTTCTCCTTTCATTCTTTCCCTCCCCCTAACACTTTTTTCTGTGCTTTACTTAACCCCCTCCCCCTGCTGCGCGCGCGCGCATACACACACACTCCCCCCCCCCCCCCAACACACACACACTCCCCCTCTCTCTCTCTCTCTGTCTCTCTCTCTCTGTCATTCACTGATGCTATTTCCATATCTCTCTCTCTCTCTCACTCACACACACACACACACACACACACACACACACACACACACACACACACACACACACACACACACTACCTCCATCCCCAACCCTATCCCAACCCCCCTCAACCCCACCCCAACCCAACTCGACCCCAGTCTCCCCACCCTACAACCAACCAAAACACGACCCCAAACAAAAAAACAAAAACAAAAATCAAAAAGACGACAACGACAACAACGACGACGATGACAACGACAACAACGACGACGACGACGACGAGAAGGACCATTCCAGCCACCCATAATACATCTCTCATCACTTATTCACCACAATAGTCACAGCACATCCTTCAGCCACGTCACACCTGAGCGACCGACGACAGATCGATACCCCAGCAGAAAGGTGGAAAAGCTCCCTTGGGGAAGGGAGTAAGGGTGTGTGTGTGTGTGGAGGGGGGAGAGGGGGGAAGACAGGTATGAACGGCCAGTCGGCCAGTAGTCGTTGTTGCCAGTGAACCCCCCCCCCCCCCCCCCACAGGTAGGGGGTATGGGGGGGGGAGGGGGGGAAGGGGGGGGGGGGGGGCTTCAGGATGTCTATAGAGGCTGGCAGCACAGAGATTGGATGGCCAGTTCTATGGCAACTGTAGTAGTAACCTTACACTGATTTTCAGTGCAGCAGCAGCTCTTTCCTCTCTTGATTGTTACATTGTTGCTAGGGTGCAGTGCGTTGTGTGTAGTGTGTGTGTGTGTGTAGTATGTGTGTTTGTGTGTGTGTGTAGTGTGTGTGTGTGTAGTGTGTTGTGTAGTGTGTGTGTGTGTTGTGTGTAGTGTGTGTGTTGGTGTGTGTGTGTGTGTGTTGTGTGGTGTGTGTTGTGTGTGTGTGTGTGTGGTGTGTGTGTGTTAGTGTGTGTTGTGTGTGTGTGTGTGTGTTGTGTGTTTGTGTGTGTGTGTGTGTGTAGTGTGTGTGTGTGTGTGTTGTATGTGTTGTGTGTGTGTGTGTGTTGTGTGTGTGTAGTGTGTGTGTGTTGTATGTGTTGTATGTGTGTTGTTGTGTGTGTGTGGTGTGTGTGTGTGTGTGTGTGGTGTGTGTGTGTGTTGTGTGTGTTGTGTAGTGTGTGTGTGTGTTGGTGTGTGTTGGTGTGTGTGTGTGTGTGTGTGTGTGTGTGTGTGTGTGTGTTGTTGTGTGTGTGTGTGTGTGTGTGTGTTGTGTGTGTGTGTGTGTGTGTGTGGGTATGTGTGCGCACCCGATGCAGTTTTCCTTTTTTTTTTTTTTACTTTTAATTCCCAGTTGTGGAGAGGAGAGAGAGAGAGAGAGAGATGAGAGAGAGAGAGAGAGAGAGAGAGAGAGAGAGAGAGAGGAGAGAGAGGAGAGAGAGAGAGAAAGAAAAGAGGGTGAGAAGGGGGGGGGATAAGGGAGGGGGGGGTGGTTGGGATGGTAGAGTGATTTCCACAATCAATATAAGATTTTCAAAACAAATTTGGGGAGGGGGGGGAGGGAAGAAAAAGAAAACAGAGGCAAAATAGAGGGGTGAAAAAAACGGGTATGCTGATGCTGTCATGCTAAGGTGTTGTGTCCAAAATTTTCCTTCGTATTGATTTATTTTCAGAGGTACTGAAATCGCTTATAAAAAAAAAAGAAGAGAATATCATAGCGTTGTCTTCTAACCTTTATCATCAATATGAGCTAAATGTCCACTGTTTACTGCTTGTAATAAGTGATATCAATGCTAACGAAACCTGTTAACATCATTCTTGTACAAAGGACTGATGCTTAAAGGTAAAATGGTAAAGGTGTTCCCATAACCTATGCAGTTGTTTCAGGAATAAAATGTCAGAGACCTCAGCTTCTCCAGGGGCCAGCATACTGAGGGCAGTGCCCATCTCCTCTCCCTCGCTGCTTTACCTTCCCTGACCCTAAAGAGGGCAGGTACCCATTTACTACTGGGTGAACTGGGGGACTGTACTAAAACCAAGGTGCGCAAACGGTCACCCATCCACTCGTTAACTACGCTCAATGCTGCTTAACCTTAGCTTGGGTAAAGCGAACGCTCTGACCACTTGAGCTGTCCTGTCCCCACTGATGCTTATGACTTGTTATGCAACACAAACTTCGAGGCTGCATTAATACCTTTTAATCACACTATAATATACCCTCTAAACTGTAACAATATTTATTCATTATATTTATCACCTAATCCCCACCAAGTTTGTTACTGTAACTGTAACCAATGCTTCTGTTAACTGTACAGTCTTCAAAGTTATACCGACACAGAATGTTTATGAACTAACTGCATTTGTCCTCCAAACTGTTACAGTGTTTCTTAAATGGGTTTGTTTTCTTATTTGTATTCTTGTTCCGATATCTGTTTCGTTATCAAGATTGTATTTAAGCTAGTCATCTTTTTCCTTGGTTTTCAGAAGCAAGTGATCAATGGACATTTTTCAGAAATATATTCCACAAGTATTTTAGAGAACTATATTAATTTTGGAAGCGAGTGTGTGTTTGTGTGTGTGTGTGTGCGTGTGTGTGTTGTGCTGAGGGGGGGGGGGGGGGGGGGGTCTTTGGAACGAACTGACAACTTACACATAAGCTTTGAACAATAACTGCTCATTTTATAAGCATCCCCTCCCCCCCTCTCTCCCCCGTCTAGAACTCTTGAGGTTCATACGTGCGTGTGTGTGTGTGTGTGTGTGTGTGTGTTGGACTTGCATGTACACACCAGAAAACCCATACACAAGTTTGCAATCTACCTCCAAATACACACACAAATACACACTCTCTCTCTCTCTCTCTCTCTCTCTCTCTCTCTCTCTCTCTCTCTCTCTCTCTCTCTCTCTCTCTCTCTCACCCACTCTCTCTCTCTCTCTCTTTTCACTCACCCACGCTCTCTCTCTCTCTCTCTCTCTCTCTCTCTCTCTCTCTCTCTCACCCACTCTCTTTCTCTCTCTCACTCACCCACACACACTCTCTCTCACTCTCACACACACCACAATCCCTAACGCCACCATTTTTTCCCTCTCTACCCAGAGTGCAATCCTGGGGGAAATCTTCAAGAAAACAGAAACAAAGACAAGGAACGGCCAGCAGCATGTGGGCAGGCTGGGCTAAGCCCCGGTGTCTGGAGACCCAAGAACGAAAGAAGCAAAACACAGGGAGCTCCCAACGGAGGTGCCCCACATAAAGCTACAGCTCCCTCCCGGCCAGAGAATTCAAGAAACCCCCAAGTTCCGCTCCCACCCTCCTCCCCCATTGCCCCTTCCTCCTCTTTGGCTTGGCTCAAACAATGCATTCATTATTGTGGACCATGAATATAAGATTTTTGTTGTACAAGGAATACATGGAATACGAATTCTACTGCATAGGATAGGAAGTCTACTGCTTCGTAGGATAGGAATTCTACTGGTGAAAAACCCTCAGGTTGCGCATGTTTCTTATATGAATTACAATGCAAATCCTCCTTAGATATTGCATGTTTTATGTATGATGTACAACAGTACAAACTAGTGTGACATTGATTCCCGGGTACAAACTGATGCGAGATAGTGCACTGGTGGTGAATATTTGCTGAGCATACATGTGAACAAACAAATGACTGGTGGAGTCACGTTCTGGGTCAGGGTGTATATATATATATATAATAAGGAAGGCCATATGCCCTGTTTATTGATGATGTCTACTTGTGGAGCGATGCACTAAACGCCCTTGTCCATGTATTGAAACGATGGATGTAATTCTGTATAGAGCTTGTTCACAACAATAACACACATGCATGCACCCATGCATGTAGGCATGCACACATGCCCACATAGAGTGAGTGACAGAGACGCAGAACATCTTGCGAACAGGTTAAATCCTGTTCCGCTTTTTGTAAGAGTAGGCCATTGTGTGCCGGTGGGAACAGATGACAGAATTCCCAAATCCGCATACACACGGGGACTGGATGTAAAAAAACACATAAGTGCTTATTCTATTATCCTCGATATAAAAGAATAAAATAAAATAGATTTTAAAAAAATTTAAAGGCTTATTCTATCAATACATATTATGTGCTATGTGAGTGTGTGTTTTGTGTGTGTGTGTGTTTTGCCTCTGTGTGTGTGTGTGCGCGCTCACACATGTGTGCATGCATATGTGCACGGATGTGTGTGCATGTGCCTGTGTCCTTGCAAGTGTGCGTGCATGCAATAATACATGCACTTATCACTGTGTGTATCCTGTGAGAATCTTTACAATGAAATGAATATGGGACACCATTTATTTATTTATTTATTTATACTTTTATATCAAGGATAATGGAATAAGCACTCATGTGCCTTTTTACATCCAGTCCCTGTGTGTATACGGTTTTGAAAATTTTGTCATCTGTTTCCACCGGCACACAATGGCCTCTACTCTTCCGAAAAGCGGAACAGGATTTAACGTGTCTGCAAGATGTTCTGCATTTACATACATTGAGAGGCAACACAGAAAAATGATAAATTCTGGAATCTAAAAGCCTGTATTCAAGAGACAAGGAAATATAAATATCAAACACAGGCCTTTTATAACGTTATCAAATGCAGGCCTTTTATCCGAAGCATAATGAATACCTTCATCCAGTTTTTTCTGTTGTCCTTCATGTAAATGTTATTGCCATTGTTCCTGCTTTAACATGCCAAGCCTCAAAACTGCCAAGTCTCAAAAATGATAATTTATGGCATTACGTTGTTATTCAAAGGAGGACTTCTTGTTTTTGTTTGTAGCTTCATGCAAGCTTGAAAATACTGCGAACAAAACACGTATCTGACCGTTTCATTTCGCAAATTCTTTTTTTTTTAACCCCAAAAGGCTGACTCCCTGGAGTCTTATTATCATCGCACTCACTGTGAATGAAAATTAAAATATAGCTTTGCTCATGCGATTTATACATCAACACTTGTACATACAAGGACATGCATGTATGTACTTAAACACACACACACACACATACAAACATACATACTACATTTCTACACCAATATAAACATATATACGTATACACATACATTCATCCTTTACACACACACACACGCACACACCCTACATTCATCTTTACACTGATATAAACACACATACAATCACCATTTACACACAGACACACACACTACATTCACCTTTACAGTGATATCTGCTTATATACAAACATTCATCATTTACACACACACACACACACACACACCACACACACACACACACACACACACACACACACACACACACACCACACAACACACAACACAACACAACACAACACAACACAACACAACACACACATTCCAACCATGGAACAACATGGAAGATGGAACTGAATGTCAATACAATAACTTAGTCAACAGATATAACACACACCTGTCTCAAAAGTGACCAAAAGTGACAAGTTTACGGTTCAATCCCTGCTTCAATCAGAACTTTTCCCCTATCCACTACATCATGAGTGGTGGTCTGGGTGCTAGTCTTTCAGATGAAATGATAGACTGAAATCTTGGGTGCAACACATAGTTTAGCACTCACACCAAAAAAATCCCCCACAGCAACTGGAGTTTTCCCTGAAAAAATTCTGTAGAAAAAGCCACACTTTTAGCGAATCAAATACACATACATCCCTTAAGCCAGAATGCAGCTACTTAAATAGTAAATTAGTAAATAACTGGGTGGGGGTTGGGGGGGGGTCACACACACAAAAATCTCACCATTAGTGAACCTCAACGAGGAACACAAAACACAACAAAACACATGCAAAAAGGAAAAAGAAAATAATAGAAGGAGCTGCTCTTGAGGTGATGCGTCCATCTCAGAGAGAGAGAGAGAGAGAGAGAGAGAGAGGAGAGAGAGAGAGAGAGAGGAGAGAGAGAGAGAGAAAGAGAGAGAGAGGAGAGAAGAGAGAAGAGAAGAGAGAGGAGAGAGAGAGAGAGAGAGAAAGAGAAGAGAGAGAGGAAGAGAAGAGAGAAGAGAAAGAGAAGAAGAGAGAGAGGAGAGAGAAAGAGAAAGAGAGAGAGAGGAGAGAGAGAGAGAGAGAGAGAGAGAGAGAGAGAGAGAAGAGAGGAGAGAGAGAGAAAGAGAAAGAGGAGGAGAGAGAGAAGAGAGGAGAGAGAGAGAAAGAGAAAGAGAGAGAGAAAGAAAGAGAGAGAAAGAGAGCAGAGAGAGAGAAGAGAAAGAGAAGAGGAGAGAGAGAGAAGAGAGAGAGAGGAGAGAGAGAGAGAGAGGAGAGAGAAAAGAGAGAGAAGAGAGTGAGAGAGAAGAAAGAGAGAGAGAAGAGAGTGAGAGGAGGAAGAGAGAGAGAAAGAGAAGAGAAGTGAGAGAGAAAGGAAAGAGAGAGAGAGAGAGAGAGAGAAAGAGAAAGAGAGAGAGAAAGATGAGCGAGGAGAGAAAGAAGAGAGAAGGAACAGAGAGAGAAGAGAGAGAGAGAGCAGCCTGGATTTCACAGAGAGAAATCTGCTGTGGCTGAAAGTAGTTTACAATACAGTACAATGCAATGCAATACAATACAACACAGTACAATGGAATGCAATGCAATACAACACAGTACAATGCAATACAGTACAACACAGTACAATGGAATTCAATGCAATACAACACAGTACAATGCAATACAATACAACACAGTACAATGGAATGCAATGCAATACAACACAGTACAATGCAATACAGTACAACACAGTACAATGGAATGCAATGCAATACAACACAGTACAATGCAATGAAATACAACACAGTACAATGGAATGCAATACAATACAACACAGTACAATACAATACAACACAGTACAATACAATGCAATGCAATACAACAATGCAAGATTTCACACATTACAAGAGCAATCCACTATCAAAATTACCACCGTTAATTCTTCTTCTTCTTCTGCATTCCCTTATTAGGTGTGATGATGCATGTGCATGGTCTTCTCCTGTGCTTGTAACTCTGCAGGAGGTCCGCATCCTGGCCTCAGCTGACACATTCCAACATCAGAGCAGCTCATTTGGACATCTGTTGTCCAGGCGGAGATTTCCAACTCCGAGACTGTACAGGATGCATGCTGGGTATGTTCGTGTTTCCATAACCCACCAAACACTGACACGATTCATGGAATCTTTAAAGCGCATATTGAATCTTCTGCATGGATATACGAAAGGAATCAAGGCACTGGCAGGTCTGCACTGTTTAAGCTGACCTGGAAAATCATAAAAGTGCCTGGCCAAGAATTCACCAGGCTCCACTGCTGAAACCTGAACCCATGGTGCCATGGACAATCGGGACTGGAGTCTTGACCGCTCTGCTAAAGCACAAGGCACCTCTACCGCTACACAAGTACTACTCACCCATGGCGGAGGTGCAGGCGAAGTTGCGGTGGTCCATGAAGTGATCCAGAGAGCTGAACACAGCGCTGCAGGCCTCACACCTTAAGACCGGAGAAGAACTGGCCTCTCCCTCCCCTCCAGAGTCCCGTCCCTGCTCACCCGCCATCTTCTCCTGCATCTCTCCCGCTTCTTGATCAGGCGGCGTCAAATCATCTGGCCAACAGAGAAATTTTTTTTTTTAAAAGAGCCGTTATTATTTTATTTTTTGTTTTGTTTTTGTTTTGTCTTTTTCCTTTTTTTTGGAAATGTAGTTTTGACACAGTGTCTGTCAACAGCCCAGAACAAACACAAAGTCTGCTCCATGTTCGGGTGTGGTCTAATCACACGCTAAGATAGAACTGGTACATGTATGGGTATCTTTTGCATTAGGACTTTGCCCTACTACCAAAAATTTTCACGGTTAAATATGGTGATCATTGAATGGTCTGAGCAACATCCTGGAAGGACACTGGCACTTTCAAAATCCCAGATGAAGTCATCTGAGACGAGAAAATAGTTTAGTCAGCTTTCTTTCAAAGGAGTTGGTTCACGCCATGTAAACTGCCTACATACACTCTGGGTTATTTTCTCTTCAAATATCGGATAGATTAAGTCCTCCAGTCATTTTCTTTTTAATGTTCTCTCTATAGAAATTTAATATCTCACATTTGCTGTCACATACACACATGAAAAAAGGTTTAAAGATCTTTCGTCATTTGCCCATTTGAGTTGAACTGGAAGCATTAAATTGCAAATGACTTTTTATATCCTTCTGTCTACATTGCATATGCCCTCTGGCTGGTGGCCCCATGGCAGCCCAACATCAATAGGCTCCCTGTGGACTTCCACCCCTAAGGGTGCCACATAACGAATCTGGGTACAGCTGGGGGCAAAGAGTTTGAAATAGCAACGAGGGAACAGCACAAAAGAAACATCACAAAAGATGAGAAGCTTATGATGAATGGTTTGTTTTTATTGTTTGGTTAATTTGTTGGAAAGGGGGGGGGGGGGGGTGTTACCCTGGCAAACTCTATTTGGCACTCTTTTGGATGAGATGACAAACAGGCCCCATGTGCGACACATATGTACTGCACATATTTTTTTAAAAACCCAAATCAACAGCAACAAAAGAATTGTCTCCAGCAAACTTCTGGGGGGGGGGGGGGGAAGGGGAGAGAAACCACTCTCAAAGGTAAACAAAAACACAGGCAAACAGGAAAATTGATTCTTTTAAACAAATTTTTGTTATGCATGTCGCTACTCTTGTGGCAAGGCTTTCTTCCCAGGGAGAGTAGCCCAAATTTCAAGCACATAAAAAAAATCCCCAAATAATCTACCGTCACTGAAAGTGGTTAACAAAACTATACAACATATTCCAATACAGACGATAAAAATAAAATACCATTACCAATTTTTTTATGGCCAGTACAACCATCCTTACTGTTATGATACCTACCATAGGTTGAAAATACTGGACTAAATCAAGTACCACTTCCATTGCCATTCAAACCATGATCCTAACGTCTTTTTAATGGATGCCTCAGCAAACAGGCATGAAATGCTGTCAAACCAAACCAAACTGCGTGCCATGTTGAGGACCTCACCTTTATCCGCGGAGCTGTCTTTGGCCCAGTCTGACGAGGTGGAGGGCATGGACAGATCCCTCAGGGACGATGCTGCACCTGCCTCCTCTTCCCTCTTCTCCACCATCCCTTCCACTGAAAACAGAGAGTCAGGGGTTTCAGGCTTCCCATGAAGCTGCACTGGAAGAAGCTGAGGTATCTGGTTCATGGTTGTGGCCTCATCAACCCATGTCCCAATGACCATTTGGTCAAAGGGGCACAGGTGAGTTGAGGTGAACATTGGGGAATTTAATCACTTGTTGGTGCCACAAACACTTCCAGAAATCTTTATCCTAAACAAACAAACCCCAAATCCACAGTTTAAATAACATAAAAGACAGTATTCAATATATATATATATATATATATATATATATATATATATATATATATATATATATATATATATATATATATATATATATATATATGTGTGTGTGTGTGTGTGTGTGTGTGTGTGTGTGCATGTGTGTGTGTGTGCACATGTATGGGAGAGAAAGAGAGAGAGATAGAGAGAGAGAGATGGGGTGTGTAATAATAGGTACTTTGGTATGAATGCGGGTGTGTCTAAATCACCATGTAATGAATAGACATTAAACAAAACAAAACAAAACAAAAGTATTCAAAATAATGTTTTACTACATTATCTTGAAGCATTAAAAATCACAACAACAAAATCAAAATGTTTCCTCTAGAAAAATTGATAAAATAGTAAAAATTCAGAATCAAGAGAGTTCACACACTGTTTGAACCAATGTCTTCCATTATCCAGACGCCCATATCCCAAAATACTAATAGATAAATCAAAAGACGTCACACACACGACTTAAAACCAACTCAGTAAAAGCTACAGTTGTTTTGTATATCTAGAGCTTGTACATGAAGAAGAACACACAGCAATAACTTGAATAAGAAAAAGCCTCTGTAGAAACACATAAACAAACATACAAGCAGGAGAGAGGAAAAAAAATGCACTGCACAGCCCAGACTGTGATGACATTATTCTTTCCTAAGAGACAGCAGCTAAATTTAACACATAAAAAGCTGTGACAATCACAACATAAGAATATATAATGCAATGTTCCATATACTATTATTATTATTATTTAATGTGTAGATAATGACTGTAACAATTAAACATCAAGGATATTTATATACAAATCAGAGAGTAAAACAAGCAATTTCTGTTCCTACATTCTGGGGCTTCCTGAGCAATTCCTATTGAAAGGATTTAATCCACTGCCAAAGTTCATCTGTACTGAGGCATCACTATTTTCTATGAGCCCATTTTTAAAAACCTCACTAGTGTAATTTTTTTTGTTCATTAACAGGGGGAAGGGGTAGGTATATGTTCACTGTTGTTCAGTCTGTAAACAAACACCTGCACATGTATACATGTTTTGTATAAAAATCATGAAAATATCCCAAACCTGCAGGAAAAAAACCAAACTGCCATGTACATCCATTCCTATGCCCAACTACCACACACACACACGTGCATGTACATACACACATACACACGTGCATGTACACACACACACACACACATACACACACACATGCATGTACACACACACACTCATGCATAAAACACACACACACACACTCACATTATACAAATGAGCTAAAGGTAGGAGTGGGTTTTGGAGATAAGCATGCACAGCATGAAACTGAAAGCACGCAGGTTTACATGGGAGAAAGAAACACCCAAAAAACACCAAAATCCTTAATCAAATAGTAATTATGCACAACCACCAGCTGTTCCTGTATGAACAGGTGATAAGATTTATAAGTCTTCTCTCACACACACACACAAGCTCACAAACTGACTGACACATGCATGCATTATATTCCATGTAGACACACTATATATATACACAAACACAGGTACACACACACACACACACTCACACATTCCTAGATAGATGGCTTGATGGAGAAAAAAAAAGAGCTAAATTTAAAACACTGCTTATTCAATGTACAATCTGGAAATAAAAATTTGACTTTGACTTTGACACACACAATTTTGTGGCGTATGACCATTCACTGCTGAATTATTTTGGCTTTTCATGGTTGAACAGAAACAAAGGATTATAGTTAAAAAGGTAAAAGGTAAAGGAGTCCCATAACCTATAAGGTCGTAGGGGAGCGAGGCGTCAGAGTCCTCACTTCTCTAGGGCCAGCATATTGAGGGCGGCGCCCATCTCCTCTCCCTCGCTGCTTTACCTTCCCTGACCCTAAAGAGGGCAGGTACCCATTTACAGCTGGGTGAACTGGGGGAACTGTACTGAAGCCAAGGCCCGCAAACAATCACCCATCCAAGTGGTAACCACGCTCGACGCTGCTTAACTTGCCTGGGGGAAAGCGAGTGCTCTGACCACTGAGCTATCCCGTCCCCATATATAGTTAAAGTAAAGATTAAAAGAAAGATTAAGAGAGAGATTAGGGATGAAGTGTGGAGAAAAGTTACATTCTGGTGAAAAACAGTGTAAAACCACATAGCTACGGATTTACAAAAGGGGGTGGGGTGGGGGATCGCAGGTGGGGGAGAGGGTAGACAGGGTAGGACTAGGAGAGAGGAAAGCTAATAATTAAGTACCACCCACTGATTCTTTGTATCTATAGGTGATAACATTATTGAGCTTCAGACACACACACACACACACACACACACACACACACACGCACACACACACACGAATCTCTCTTTCTCTCTCTCTTCTCCTATCTCTCTCCAGTCTCTTTTCTCTCTCTCTCCTATCCAGTCTCTTATTTTCAGATCATCTATTAATGTATTATCACTTCCAGAGAAAATATGTTAAAATTGAAGACTTACTTTACTTATTTACACACAGACACACACACACACACACACACACACATGCACGCATGCATGCACGCTCACACACACACAATCTGACTTATCCTTATGACGACAGACGCAGACTTTATAATATAATTAACACAGTATCTGTGTACTTATGACACTTTTAAATCCGGCCTCAAGACACATTTATTTCAAACCTAAAATTCTACCCTCTTGTTTCATCTCATTTTTGTCCCTGCCCTCAACAGCCAAAACCCCATCACTATGCTGGAGTGTACAACCTTTATGTGTGTGTGCGTGTGTGCATGCGCGCATGTGTGTGGGCACACAACATTTGAATTTGTAAAACTATTAATTGTAACTGACTGCTTGTGAGAGAGTAGGATGAATCAAAGCGCTTTGATTTTTTTTTTTGGGGGGGGGGGATGGGGGGAGGGGGGCAAGATACAGCACTATATAAATTCCATGTATTATCATCATCATCATTATTACATATTATGTGTTATCAAGTACGTCATCTCACCAAGCATCCATTCCACTCGACTGTATGTCAATAAAAGACCCATGATGCATGCATACTGTGTGAATGTGCACAGATGTGCCTGTTTGAGGGTGCATTCCTGTGTGTGAGTGAGCTTCCTTGCATGATATGGACATCATTCACATATGTGCACGCCTGCAAACTTGCTTATCATCATGAATGTTTGGGTATGTGTGTGCATGTATGTTTCACAAAGTGCAAGTGTATATAATTATGTGGGCCACTTTTTATTTTATGTGTGTGTATGTGTATGTGTGTGTGCGCGCACGCATATGTGAATGTGCCGGTGGGTACAGGGTGGGGGAAGGTGTTGTGTGATTGTGTGTGTGTAAATTTATTGGATATAAATATATATATATATGTGCATTTATAGTACATGTATGTATCTCACTATCTGCGCATGTTGTGTGTGTGTGTTTGTGTTTGTTTGTGTGTGTGTGTGTGTGTGTGTGTGTGTGTGTGTGTGTGTGTGTGTGTGTGTGTGTGTGTGTGTGTGTGTGTGTGTGTTGTGTGAGAGAGAGAGAGATTTTAGAGAGCATGTGTACAAGTGCACATATGATTGATATGTGTGTGTGCGCATGCGAATGCGTGTATGCATGTGCTTAAGCGTTTCGATTTGTTTTACAAGATTTAGCGCTATATAAATTCCATATATTATTGTTATTATGCATGTGTGTGCATGCGTGTATGCATGCGTGTGTGTGTGCATGCATGTGTGTGTGTGAGTGAGTCAATGTTTCAGTTTATAGTCTCATCTGAAGGACTTTCAGGGGAAGTGTCCAGAGTCAGTACTGATGTGAACTCCAGGAGAAAAATCCCCTTTATCCCCTTTATCAGGCATCTCGGGTGGGGGCTAAACCCCAGGCCCGATCCTAGGGCCAAACCATGAAGCACAATGCTCTAACCACTATGATACTGCTCACCCCCACCCCCAGTTGATGCTTTAAAAACACTTTTTGCTACTTTTTTTTTTTTTAAGTTTTCTTTACTGTGTTCAAGTTCAACACAACATGCAAAGCAATAAGAATATAAAGTCAGTCTTCTAAGTTTGTTTTTTTTTTCTCTGGAAAATTCCTGAAACGCTGGAAGCATTTTTCCCCCCTCATATTTTTTTCTAGATTTGGTTTAGGTTCTTTTGTTTGTTTGCATACAATTTCAACCTACCAAGGGAATTCAAAATGCACAGAAATCTTGGGGTTTTTTACTCTGTCTTTTTCTTCTTCTTCACATGTAATCTACCACTGATGGGCTCTCTCTCCCTCTCTCTCTCTCTCTCTGTCCGTCTGTGTGTCTGTCTGCCTGTCTCTCTATCTATCTACGGAATAGCCTAGTGGTCAGAACATTGCGCTCGCTACCCGACGACCCGGGTTCAATTCTCGTTCAAGGGGATATTCCCCTGGAGTTAACATCAGTGCAGACTCCACTCTCCCCAAAAGTTCTTCAGGTGAGACTATAAACCGAGGTCCCGTGTGCGAATTCATGCAGAACATCCTGCGCACACGTTAAATCCTGTTCCGCTTTTCGTAAGAGTAGGCCATTGTGTGCCAGTGGGAACAGATGACAGAATTTACAAAACCGCATACACATGGGGACTTGATGTAAAAAAGCACATAAGTGCTTATTCCATTATCCTCAATATAAAATAAAATAAATAACATATCTAACTATCTGTCTCCTCTCTCTCACTCACTCCCTCCCTCTTTCCCCTCTCTTTCAACAATCTGACATTGACTCATTGACTTCAAATGATTGATCTCACATTTGGATTTTAAGGTTCTGCTGGTCAACTGTCTGATCTGACTGTGTGTCTGTATGTCTGTCTCTTTTAAATCCAACAGTCTGCCACTGTTTAAAACAAAAATACAAAGGGTTTGGGTGTTTTTTTGTTTGTCTGTTTGGGGTTCTTTTTGTTTTTGACACCATTATTGACACTGACGATCTGCAATGACAATCTGCAATCTCTCTCTCTCTTCCCCTTCCTCTCTCTCTCTCCCATCCTTCTCTCTCTCTCTCTCTCTCTCTCTCTCTCTCTCTCTCTCTCTCTCTCTCTCTCTCTCTCTCTCTCTCTCAAACCTAAAACAATCTGTCATCATCAGACACATTAGGCCTTTTTACTTTTCTTTTTATTATTATTTTTTTAATAGATTTTGGTGATCTGCACTCTCTCCCTCTCTGTGTGTCTATCTGTCTGTCTGTCTGTGTGTCTTTATTAAATTTAAAACAATCTGCCACTGTCAGAAACATCAGAGGTTTTTTTCTCTCTTTATTTTACCGATTCCTCCACTGATTTCAATCATCTGCAGCCCAGTTAGAACACACACTCTCTCTGTTTCTGTCTCTCTCACACACACACACTCTCTGTCTCTCACTCACACACACTCTCTCTGTTTCTGTCACCCACACACACACTCTCTCTGTCTCTCTCTCACTCACTCTCTCACTCACTCACATCATTCAAGTAATCTGTCATTATGAGAAACATGTTAAATTCCACTGTTGATTTTGATAACCAGCAACTCACCCCCCCCCCCCCTCCTCTCTCTCTCTCTCTCTCTCTCTCTCTCTCTCTCTCTCTCTCTCTCTCTCTCTCTCTCTCTCTCTCTCTCTCTCTCTCCCTCCCTTCAAACAATCTGCCATTTTGAAAAATATCACTCCAAAAAAAAACCTGCTTCTACAATTGATTTTGATGATCTACAATCTCTCTCTGTCTCTGTCTCATTCAAACCATCTGCAATCGAGAGAAACATTATTTGGTTTGTTTGTTTGGGTTTTTTAAAAAATTTTTACTATTGATTCCACAAATGATTTTGATGATCTGCAGCCCATGTCTCTCTGAAAACACTGTGAAAAATATCACTTTTTGATGGCTTTCCTTATCAATTTTGATGATCTGCAATCCACCCACTCTCTCTCTCTCTCTCTCTCTCTCTCTCTCTCTCTCTCTCCCTCACTCACTATGGGGATGGGATAGCCTGGTGGTTAGAGAGATGTATTTGTGATCTGCTGACCCAAGTTCGATTCTTGTTCAAGAGGATTTTTCATCTGGAGTTAACATCAGTGCCAACTCCACTCTCCCCAAAAATCTTTCGGATGAGATTATAAACTGAGGTACCGTGTGTGAACACACGCAAAACATATTGCGTACATGTTAAAACCCGTTCTGCTTTTTGGAAGAGTAGGCCATTGTGTGCCGGTGGGAAGGGATGACAAAATTTACAAAACTGCATACACACGGGGACTGGATGAAAAAAAGTACATGAGTGCTTATTCCATTATCCTCGATATAAAAGAATAGAATAAACTCTCTCTCTCTCTCTCTCTCTCTCTCTCTCTCTCTCTCTCTCCACACACACACACACACACACACACACACACCACACACACACACACACACACACACACAGAGGGAACCATCATTTTTGGACTGATTCCACTCTTGCTGATCTGCACTCACTCACTCATCTCTCTCTCTCTCTCTCCTCTCTTCTCTCTCTCTCTCTCTCTCTCTCTCTCTTCTTCTCTCTCTCTTCAATTAGTAAAAACATTGTTTTTGATTAATTCCACAATGGATTCTATTTTTTTAAACTCTCAATCAATCAATAGTTAACTCTCAATCAATCAATAGAAACATGTTTTGATTTGAATGAATCCATCAATCAATAGATTGAAACATCAGTTTTGATCTGATGAATCCCACCATCGATTTTTACTCCCACCCCACCCACCTCAAACTCATCACCCCCCCCCCCCCCCCAAACACACCCAAAGCCACCACCCTCCTCCCCTCTCCCTCACACGAAACAACAACGAACGAAAAAGCAAGCAGCAGCAACACACGAAAAGCAGCGGTGGACCTCTTCATTTCTCGTTCTTGCACAACACCCCCTCTATACCCACGAACCCACCGAACTGTTGTTGAACTCCCGAGAGAGAGAGAGAGAGAGAGAGAGAGAGAGGGGGGGGGGGGGGGGGGGGAGGGAGAGAGAGAGAGGGAGAGAGAGACGAACCGACCCCGACCACCCGTCGTGCGCTTTTTGGGGCCCAGCATTTTGCCCAAAGGCCCAGGTTCGACTGAGGCCCCTGCCATTATCGGGCCGGGGATTGGGGTCGATTCTCTGCGGGACCCACCCCCTAGGGAGGCCGGGCTCCGGGATGGCGTGAGTGAGCAGAGAGAGAGAGAGAGAGAGAGAGAGAGTAGAGTGGAGAAGTATAGAGTGCAGGGGCGACTGGTGTGTGTGTGTGTGGTGGGAAAGTGTAGCCTAGTGTGTGTTGGTGTGTGTTAGTGTGTGTTGGTGTGTGTGTTAGTGTGTGTTGGTGTGTGTTAGTGTGTGTTGGTGTGTTGGGGTGGTGGGTTAGTGTGTGTGTTGGTGTGTTGGGGTGTGTGTTGTGTGTGGGGGGGGGGGGGGGGGGGGGTGGGGGGGGGGGGGGGAGGAGGTGTGTTGGTGTGTGTGTGTTGGTGTGTTGGGGTGTGTGTATGTGGGGTGGGGAGGTGGGTTGGTGAGTGTGTTGGTGTGTTTGTGGGTGGGGATGGGGGGGGGGGGGGGGGGGGGGGGGGGGGGGGGGGGTGGGGGTGTGTGTGGTGTTGGTGTGTGGGGGGTGGTGTGGGGGTGTGGGGGGGGGGGGGGGTGGGGGGGGGGGGGAGGGGGTTAGTGTGGTTGTGTTGGTGTGGTGTTGGGTTGTGGGGTGGGGGGGGGGTTAGTGTGTGTGTTGTGTGTGTTGGTGTGGTGGGGTGTGTGTTAGTGTTGGTGTTGTGTGTGGGGGTGGGGGGTGTAGTGTTGTGTGTGTGTGTGTGGGTGTGTGTGTGTGTGTGTGTAGTGTGTGTTGTGTGGTGTGTGTTGGTGTGTGTGTGTGTGTGTGTTGTGTTAGTGTGTGTGTGGTTGGGGGGGGGGGGGGGTTAGTTGTGTTGTGTGGTGTGGTGTTGTGTGTGGTGTGTGTGGGTGGGGTGTAAGTCTGTGTGTGTGTGTGTGTGTGTGTGTGTGTGTGTGTGTGTGTGTGTGTGTGTGTGGTGTGTGTGTGTGGGGGGGGGGGGGAGGGTGTGCTAGTTGTTGGTGTGTGTGTGTGTGTGTTAGGTGTGTTGTGTGTATTGGTGTGTGTGTGTTTTTTAGTGTTGGTGTGTGTGTGTTTTTTGCAGCTCTGTCAGCCCACTCATTTGAAAAAATTCCAACGTGAGAAGGCACCCAACAAAAAGAAACAGGAATACCTCTTGCAATTCTTATGGCTCTTAATTATATTCTTAATTTTCCATTTTCTTTCTTTCATATCTTGCTTTGTGTTGACTCCAAATCAGTATTGTATGCTATAAAATCCCCAAACTTCAAGAAAGTCTCTAAAATTATTTTTGAAATTAAATATGTTCATACACCTCCTAAGTGTGTGGTGTGTGTGTGTGTTTTGGGGTGGTGTGTGTGTTTGTGTGTGGTGTGTGGGGTGTGTTTGTGTGTGTGGGGTGTGTGGGGTGTTGGTGTTGGTGTGTGTGTGTTTTAGTGTTGGTGTGTGTTTTGGTGTGTGTGTAGTGTTGTGAGAGAGAGAGAGTCAAATTGCTATTGCCAGATGGTATTATTGAATAAGCAAGTGTGTATGCATGACACATGCATACGTGTGTGTGTATGTGCGTCTGTGTATACGTACGTGCGTGCGTGCGTGTGTGTGTGTGTGTGACAGACGTGCGTGCGTATGTGTGACACACACACACACACATACACACACACACACGCGTACGCGATGGAGTAGAGGGGGAAGCAAACCACAGATGAAGGTGGCTGGCTTGGCTGGCTGTATGTATACGGGCCCAGGTAAGAGCGCGCGCTTGGCTACCCAGGTAGGGGGGGGGGGGGGGGGGGGGGGGGGGGGGGGGGGGGGGGCCCCTACCGTTCTCTTCTCCACCCACCCCCACCCCCCCCTACCCTTTCCCCCCCCCCCCCCCCCCCCCCCTTCCCTCCCCACTCCCTCTACCCCTGCTTCTCTGATAAACACAGGCTGCAGTGGTGGAGTTGCCATGGGAACGTGGACCCCGTGGGGGTTGGGTTGAACAGCCAGCAAGCCGCTGGGTGGGTGGGTGGTTTGACACATGACAGAAAAGTTGTGTGTGCTTGTGGAGGGAGGGAGCGAGGGAGGGAGGCTGCTTGTCTGCCTGTCTGCCAGTGCCTTGTCTTGTCTGTCTCAGTGTCTGTCTGTCTGTCTGTCTGTAGGTCTGGTCTGTCTCTAGGTTTTTGTTTTTGTTTGGGGGAGGAAGGGGTTGAGGGGTGTATGTGTGTTTTGTGTGTGTGTGTGTGTGTGTGTGTGTGTGGTTTTGTGTGGTGTGTTTTGTGTGTGTGGGGTTTTGTTTTTGTTTTGTGTGTGGTGTGTGTGTTTGTGTGTGTGTGTTTTGTGTGTGTGGTGGGGGGGTACAGTGTGCGTGCGTGTTTTTGTGTGTGTGTGTTTTGTGTGTGTGTGGTGTGTGTGTGTGTGTGTGTGTGTTGTGTGTGTGTGGGGGGGGGGGGGGGGGGGGGGGGGGGGGGGGGGGTACAGAGTGTGTGTGTGGTACAGTGTATGTGTGTGTTACAGTGTGTGTTCATGCCTGCCTGCATGCATGTGTGTGAGTGAGCGCGTGTGCACCTGTACACACATGTACTTGTATGTCTGTCCGTCTGTCCATCCCTCTTCCCTACATACACAGATTATTTTTTGTATATTTCGCACTGCATAGTGATGATCAAAAGAATAATTGTTTAACCATAATTAAGATGAAAACATCTATTTCAGACCCTGTATGAGTTACTTTAATTTGATTAAAATCTAGCTTTGAGCCCCTGGATTGTTTTCTCATCATTCAAAGAAACAAACAAAAAGGCAACTAACTCACTAGAAATCCCCAATCACCCTGCCAAAGAGTATAACTGTTACATGTGTGTGGGTGTGTGCTTGTGTGTGATATGTGTGTGCTTGTGTGTGATTGAGTGTGTGTGTTTGTTGTGTGTGATTGGGGTTTGTTTGTGTGGTGGGTTTTTTGCATTTTGTGTGTGTGTGAAGTGTGTGTGATTGAGTTTTGTGTCTTTTTTGTGTGTGTGTGTGTGCATGCGTGTGTGTGCTTTTGTGGGAATTTTGCATGTGCAACATGTGTTGTGTGTTTACATAATATACATGTCTGAGCATCTATATGTACACATGTATACATATATTTATCTATAATAGACTTTTTTTTCTTTCAGAAGGGGCTGCCAATGCACCCCACAAATCTATAGCTAGATATTTTAGATATTTCCTGCAGTGTTAGGAGGTGGTTGGGGGGGGGGGGGGGGGGGGCGGGGGGGGGGGGGGGGGGGGGGGGGGGTGGGGGGGGAGAGGTGTTAACCTTGGACCCCCTGGTTAGGCAGCACCTGTACCCAGCTTCAGGTAGGACATTCCCCTCCCTCCCCACTTCTGTTTGATCTTCCTCTGACTCCCTCTGTGCCAATGTGTGTGTGTGTGTGTGTGTGTGTGTGTGTGTGTGTGTGTGTGGTGTGTGTGTGTGTGTGTGTGTGTGTGTGTGTG
Source organism: Rapana venosa (assembly GCA_028751875.1). Classification (NCBI taxonomy): domain Eukaryota; kingdom Metazoa; phylum Mollusca; class Gastropoda; order Neogastropoda; family Muricidae; genus Rapana; species Rapana venosa. Next base: position 33,668,977 of record CM054143.1, read on the forward strand.
TGTGTGCACCTGTGGACAGTGTGCATGGTGCAAAACAACACACACACACTCACTAACTCAGAAGCATACTTTTTGTCTAATATCATATTTTGATATCATATTTATATCATATTTATATCATATTATATCATACTTATATATCATATATATAAGTATATTTTGTCTAATATCACTAAGAGTGAACAGACCTTAAATTGAAGACAACAACAACATCAGAAGCATACACACACACACACATGTATACACTCACAAACACCACACACTAACAGTAACACACACACACCTCACTCACAACACACACACATATATACACACACACTCACACACCACACTACCCCCCCCCCCCCACAAACACACACACACATACACTTCTCACACATACGCACTTACACACACACACCACACTACCCCTCCCCCCCCCCCCCCCCCCCCCCCCCCCACACACACACGCACCACTAATCATCAGTAACTGTCATCCCATAAAGATAGAAAAGACTAGTAGCTTCTGCTCTCTGCTTTCAATCATACCTGTCATTTACACCCACAGCACACATTCTTCACACATAAACTCTTGCCAGTGAATACTGATAAGACAAAGATGGAATTTTCAGACCCAACAACTATTAAACCTCATAAATCTTCTTCCTTTTTAGAAAGACAAAAGAAAAAGACCCCAAAAGTACAGTTTCCTCAACAAGTATAAAAACTTTAAATAAAAAAGAAGAAACAATCAGTAGGGGAAAAAAAGATTCTTGAAAAAAAAAGTATGTTAACTGCTGATAAAAGCTTTATATAAAACAATGTACCAACCACACCAACAACAACAAATTTCCCACAAAGCTCTGTTGTTCTGACCTGCTATCAATTCTATTAAATTTATGAATGTTCTTTATTTCTTATCTTAGTCACCTTGAAGAAGAAAGTAAATTTTTAAAACCAAAACAGCTACCCCAAACAAATGATTACATTGTCAATTTTATTTGTTTTTGACTAAGTTTCATTACTGAACAATTCTAGCACACACACACACACACACCACACACACACACACACACACACACACACCCCACACACACTCATTCGTTCATTAGTTCATTCATTCACTAGTCACAGTCCATATATGTATACATTCATGTACACACACACACACACACACACACACAGAGAGAGAGAGAGAGAGAGAGAGAGAGAGAGAGAGAGAGAGAGAGAGAGAGAGAGAGAGAGAGAGAGAGAGAGCAGTCAGATCACAGATCTCTCTTGAATTTGCTTATTCCAAGCCATGCTTCTTCAGGCAATGTCCTTAACATACAGCACTACCCCCCACCCCCCAAAAAGTTGGTCTACAATGAAAAGTCCCTCTCGTACGACAACAATTGCCCACCGTTGCACGTGCAAACGACAGAACACCTAGTTTGGAGTTCTCGTTACAGCTGATTCGAACAGATCGATAACCATACAGTTAAGTAAAATCAAAAACAAAAATGCTACCGATGCCAGGCTAACTCCACCAAACACTGGATTGTAGTACCCACTAACGCTCACACAAAAAACAACAGATGGACGATGATAAATCGTTAGGACTTACGTTTACAAGACTTGGGCCGTGCTTGCTTCCGGCGCGACATCGCTGCGGTTGCTGCTGCTGCTGCTGCTGTAGCCTAGGCCTCGTGTGTAGTAGAGTGACAACGAACCAACTGGGCCGAAGACTTGGCCGCAGTGGGTGTCGGTCTGCCTCGGCGCACTCGCTGCTAGGCCTACACCCAGACTGCTGGAGCTCGCAGCGGAAAGCGGCCACAAAGCAACATTTCGCTGAAAGCTCCAAGCTCGGCATGGGGGATGAGGCTACGTCATGAAATGAATATTGAATTGCCTGAGAGCTAACAACACCCAAGGGGCTACTCCCCGGAGGCTCAACCTTTTGCACAGGCCCGCGCCGCGCCTGCGTGATTGAGACGGGCCATGCGACCCCCTGGGGAAAATAATAGCGGGGCTATTTTCGGTCGTTGGCGGAGGAGCCGTGTTTCAAGATAACACGTGTCACGAATCCTGTGTCCTCTGGGAGTGAAAAAAGGCTCCATTCCTTGCCAGGCTGCTGTGCTCGTGGATTTCCCAGCAGGGGTTCGCGCGAACATTCATATTCTGGATCTCGTGGATTGCGCCTGCGCGATGGTGTCGTCTGCTATATCAAGGGAAATCACTCTAAAAACCTTTTAGAAAAGATCGTCTGCAGGTGATGCCAAGGGAGTGCTGATGCATGCATGGAAGACGAAAGTATACTTTGGCAGAAAAAGAGTCTGAAATACTTCAGGAAAATAGAGAAAACAGGCATTAAATCATGGACAAGTTTTTTTTCCCCAACGGAAATGAATGAATGAATAATATATCGTTCTCTTGACAGAAAAAAATGCAGCTATGAAAAGCGAACAACATAGAAACACCAGGAGGATGACAACAATAACAATTAGATCTACAAACATCCTCATCACCATCGTTAGCAATGAATGCAACTGTAATAATAAAAAATGTTAGCAGAACAGCAGCAAAAATCATAATTTATTTAATTGAAATGAGGACTGTTATGAGGACTCTGACATCATAAGCATAATTTTTTTTTATTGTAAAAGTAGGTCAACTGGCTTATCTAAATCCACAAATTCCATTAAATCGTATAGGCGATTAGATGAATTATGTTTTTTGAAAGTCTGAGCAGAAATGTTACAGTGCAAATGCAATTGGGGATGACATCATGTTGTGGTGGTGTTGATATGAGAGACTTTTGGAATTATTAAGACCTGTTTCAGCTTGGGTTTGTTTGTTGTTTAAGTAATTCTAAACGAGTGCGAATGGGTGCAAAGAAATACTAAACAACAACAAATATTAGATTAAGTGAAACTTAATAAGACTCTTAGTTTCAATCATATCAGCCCTCTGATGGCCTCTCTGTCAGCGTCCGATCCGGGTTACGGAAACACGAACATACCCAGCATGCATCATGTACCTGAAGAGGACGGGCTCCTCCGGGTTCAACTTGCCCAAGAGACACGACCTAAAAAATTCAGTGCAGTGCACCAACGACTCCTCGGAGAATGAGAGGAGAAGAGAAGATAGGGGGTGTTATGGTGGCCATTGCGGTGGTTACAACTGGTGGTGGTCCATAACTTGGGGGGGAGAGAGAGAGAGAGAGAGAGAGGAGAGAGAGAGAGAGAGAGATGAGAGAGAGAGAGAGAGAGAGAGATGAACACATTAAAAAATATATATTCTCTCACAGGTTTTATGAACTGATATCTGTCTGAGCGTTCGACGACGAAGAAGAATCGACTAATTTAATGCATGTGGTTTTGTTTTTTTACAAGGACATAACTTATTATTGTAAGAGGAGACCTGGCCTAAAATATTCATCCTTGCGTATTAAAGATCCTTCCTTCCTTCCTTCCTTCCTTCCTTCCTTCCTTCATTCATTCATTCATTCATTCATTTCTGCTGGTTGTCTTCTCCCTCTCCCTTCCCCCATTTTCAGCGCCTGTCTGTCTATCTGTCTGTCTGTCTGTCTGTCTGTCTGTCTGTCTATCTCTCTCTCTCTCTCTCTCTCTCTCTCTCTCTCTCTCTCTCTCTCTTTCATGCATGTGCAAGTGCACGCGCACTCACTCACACTCACAGACACGCACACACATATACACTCGCACACAACACACACACGTGCGCGCACACACACACACACACACTGGCACCACAACAACAACACACACACACACACACACACACACACACACACACACACACACACACACACACACACACACACATTTCCCCTAACCCCACGTCTAATATCACTTTGAGCAAAAGACATTAAACTTGAAGTGAAGATCAAAGAAGAAGAGGAGGAGGAAGAAGTAGAAGAAGAACAAGAAGAAAGAGGAATAAAAGAAAGTGAAGAAAAAGAACAACAATAACACGAGCAGCAACAACAACAACAACAACAACAACAAAGCCAACAACAACAACAGCACCAACAACAACAGCAACCACATAGACACACACCTACACGTGCGAGCACACACACACACACACACACACACACACACACACACACACACACACACACACACACACACACACACACACACAACGGGATAGCCTAGAGC
>CM054143.1:33678118-33700618 GCA_028751875.1 Rapana venosa
CGCGCGCGCGCACTAATATGACTCTAAGAGTAACAGCAACAGGAGCCCCACTAGCAGCAGCAGCAACGACAACAATGATAATAATAATAATAATAATAATAATAATAATAATAATAATAATAATGATAATGATGATGATGATGATGATGATGATGATGATGACGACGACGACAATAATAATAAGAAGAAGAACAATAACAATAATGCTGCTGCTGCTGCTGCTGCTGCTGCTGCTGCTGCTGCTGCTGCTGCTGCTGCTGCTGCTGCTGCTGATGATGATGATGATGATGATGATGGTGCAGGAGTGTGCGATAGGCCTCGCGACAAATTCTAGTGTTCTCTTGTTTTGGTTAAATTTTTTCAGCTTCTTTGTTTGTCTGTTTGTTTTCCTTTTCTTTTTTTTGGTTAATAAAACAGGACATCAATGAACGAAGTCATGGTCAAGCTCCTTTACTGACTGATAACTCTGTCATAGGCCGTTTGCTCCGTATGTCATTTGCTAAGTTCTGGAGGGGTGGAGTGGGGTGGGGGTGGGGGTGGGGGGGGGGGGGGGGGGTCTCTAGTCTCTCTTCTCTTCTCTAACTCCCTAGGGAGACTAGGGATGCTGCACTGACATTAATTTTTTTTTTCGTTCATGGGCTATAGCTCCGAGGTTCAGAGATTTTTTGGCATTTTCAACTGTATTTGCCCACCATGAAGGTTGCCGCATTCCCACTGTGAGGATGATGTCCAAACATGACACCAGTGTCCATTCTTGATTAAACCATTGACGCTGGGGGCAACAGCAAAGTGAGAGGCTGTATGACCAGTGGCTTTTCCATTCATGGAATTCCACTTTACAGCTTAGTCTTTAGTGATCGACTATGACTCTCTGACTAGGAGGCTTGACTCGCACAGTCCTTATGTGCTGCAGCCCTGGGGGCTGGTTGGCCTTTGGAGAACATCTCCAACGCTGACTGTCCTTATGCCCACTTGGCCGAGAGAGTGGGGATGTACTGTGGGCAAGGCATCTCCACTATAATCAAATTTCTGCCCAATTTCCGAAACAGCAGCTGCCTCCTCTGCTGTTTTGGAGGTCATCGTCGAAAACGACGGACTAACATACATGCGTCTTTAAAAGAAAAAGGTCATTCTTTCCTACAGGTACTCAATGTCCTACTCTTCTAAAAATGCGGTACGGGTTCTTACGTGTGCGCAATATGTTCTGCGTGGTTTCCACTCGAGATCTCTAAAAAGTGAACAGACGTAAAATCGAAGTCAACAACAACTCGGGATCTCAATTTACAGTCTCATGCGAAGGACTTTCAGGGGGATCGAGTACAGTCGGCACTGATGTTAATTCCAGGAGAAAAATCCCCTCGAACGGGTGCCACCACGCTGGTGGTTGCACCCCAGACCGTCAGATCACGAGCTCAATGCTCTAACCACAGGGCCATCCCGCCCCATGCTGAAATTTAAATGCAGTGGGAGGGGGGGGGGGGGGGGGTAGGGGGCATTGGTTGGTTGGTTGGTTGGTTGGTTGGTTATCAGGTTGGCCGTTAGGCTGGCTTAATGTTTTGCCTTACTGAATGCTGGGGGGACGGGATAGCCTAGTGGTTAGAACATTGCGCTCGCTATCTGACGACCCGGGTTCGATTCCCGTTCAAGGGGGGATATTTTTCCCTGGAGTTAACATCAGTGCAGACTCCACTCTCCCCAAAAGTCCTTCGGATGAGACTATAAACCGAGGCCCCGTGTGCGAACGCACGCAGAACATCTTGCGCACACGTAAAATCCAGTTCCGCTTTTCGTAAGAGTAGACCAATGTGTGCCGGTGGAAACAGATGACAGAATTTACAAAACCGCATACACACGGGGACTGGATGTAAAAAAAAAGCAATAAGTGCTTATACCATTATCCTCGATATAAAAGAAAAAGGAAAAAAAAAGAAAAGAAATAAATGCCAGGTGGTTCATTTTTCAATAAGCTGACCAGCGGCATATTTACTAAAGGTAAAGCAGCGAGGGAGAGGAGATGGGCGCCGCCCTCAATATGCTGGCCCCTAGAGAAGTGAGGTCTCTGACGCCTCGCTCCCCTACGACCACATAGGTTATGGGACACCCTTACCTTTTAACAGTCAGGAGTAGCCCAAGTCCAGAGGCTTTCCTCAGTTATGGTTGTAACCAAAGTGCCAGGCCCCTACATGAACCTGATGTTAGGCTTTCGAATGTAACGTTGAAATTGTTTGGTTTTTTTTTAGCTAGGGCCAGCTGTTAGCATAACAACGCGCACTCTCTTTATAAAGGAAAAAGAAGACTCGCGAAGTCAGAGTATGGCTGCCTATTTGGCAAGGTACTTGGAAACTGCCACACACGCAAACTTCTCATCTTAGAGCGCTTTGATTTGTTCCTTTACAAGATTCAGCGCTATATAAATTCCATACATTATTATTATTATTATTATTATCCTGTGTGTACTTTCTCACAATGATTCCCAGGTGTGATAAGCCAGGCAAGACTGCATATTAATAATAATAATAACAATAATAATAATATTGATAATGATAATAATAATAATGATAATAATAATAATGGAATTTATATAGCGCTGAATGTCTGGGTGACCCCCGGATGTGTCAAGCTGGACCCCCCCTCCTCCCCCCTCAACAACAACAACAACAACAACAGTAACGACGACAACAACAACAACAACAACGACAACAACAACAACCATCACCACCACCTATAAGTTTCCACATCAAAAGTAATCAATGTCAGTTCAGTCAGACTCTGCAGCGCCGGCGAGATTCAAGATCCTCAAGTTATCCACGACTTTTTTCCTGATCTTTTGTTGCGTCTTGAGCACACACACCAGACTTTGAAAAGCAGTAGGCAGTCTCCGCTGATCCCCATGATCAAAGTCCTTGTCCACCCTGCTCGCCCTTCGCCCTTCGCCTACGCCCCATACCACTAACTATTAACTTGCGGTAGGCCTAGTCGCCTCTGAGACTAATCAGTGGTCCACGCCGTGTCTCCTGAGAGCTATTGCTTGGTTGTAAAATGTCTGTGAAATTCTTGCCTTCCAACAATTTATGTTCTCTCTCTCTCTCTCTCTCTCTCTCTCTCTCTCTCTCTCTCTCTCTCTCTCTCTCTCTCTCTCTCTCTCTCTCTCTCTCTCTCTCTGTCTCTCTCTCTCTCTCTCTCTCTCTCTCTCTCTCTCTCTCTCTGTATGTATTGTGGCCAAAGGCCAATGTACATTAAACCTGTTCAGTGTTCAGTGTTCAGTGTTCTCTCTCTCTCTCTCTCTCTCTCTCTCTCTCTCTCTCTCTCTCTCTCTCTCTCTCTCTCTCTCTCTCGGGGAGGGGGGGGGGGGGTGGGATGGGATAGCCTAGGGGTTAGAACATTGCGCTCGCTACCTGACGAGCCGGGTTCGATTCCCGTTCAAGGGGATATTTTCCCCTGGAGTTAACATCAGTGCAGATTCCACTTTCCCCAAAAGTCCTTTGGATGAGACTATAAACCGAGGCCCTGCGTGCGAACGCACGCAGAAAATCTTGCGCACACGTTAAATCCTGTTCGGCTTTTCGTAAGAGTAGGCCATTGTGTGCCGGTGGGAACAGATGACAGCATTTACAAGATCGCAAACACACGGGGACTGGATGTAGAAAAGCACTTAAGTGCTTATTCCATTATCTTCGATATAAAAGAATAAAATAAAATAAAAATAATTTAAAATCTCTCTCTCTCTCTCTCCTCTCTCTTCTCTCTCTCTCTCTCTCTCTCTCTCTCTCTCTCTCTCTCTCCCCTACTACTTCTACTTCTACTACTACTACTACTACTACTCTCATTTCCCCCCTTAACTAAGTTATTTTTTCTCTCCCCTCGGCTTCTTTACGTTAGGCTATCTGCCTGTGGTGTCGTTAAGTAGTGTTCTTGTCCCTAACTGGATTAAGACGTTCAGCCATGCCAACCCTGTCCAAACGTGAATTAAAAATGTTTTTAAACTGCTTGTCACATCGTTTTATGTCAACTTACATGAAAACACGCCCTAAAATTAGTGGCAATAAAAAAATATATTACATAAATTAAAAACTCAGTCGATATTGCCACGTTAAAGCGAGTACTCCCTAACTTTCCCCAGGGAAAATCTGTTGTTTTACCCTATTCACCGTCACCGTCACCGTCACCGATCCCTCAGATTCCGAATCCTTTGGGGGCGCCTTCGAAGCTTTGTCAACCAACCACCTTTCTCCCGTCCTCTCGTCTCTCAGCCGCCCTCAGGGTGTCTCTCAGCTCCGTGTTTGTCCACTCTCTTCCTTTGTCTGCCTCTTCTTCTTCTCCCTCCCCTCACTGTGCCTTGTAGGATTGTTTTAGCAAAGACCAGAGGAGTGTGCAACATGGCCAAACCACACGCTCACAAAGACAACAAGAATTGTCAGGTTTGGAATCGTTTGTCTTGAGATTTGTCAGTCTGTTGCATTGGCAGACTGTCTACCTGGTGATGGAAAGGAGACGGTCAGTTTTCCTACAGGAAGGTTTCCAGAGGAAGTTCTTATCTCTGTTAAGCGTGTCCACTTTACGACAGAACTGGGCAGTCCCTCGATTTTTCATTCTGAACAGATCCTCGGCTGTAGGTCATTTAGAACACTCACTCTCTTATGTTTCTTTTTTTCTTTCTTTCTTTCTTTCTTTTCGTTTGTTGTTGTTGTTGGTTGGTTGGTTGGTTGTTTTTTTTGTCATGGTTTTGCTATTAAGTTGATGATCATAGTTGTTCTAGATTTCGGTTGGTCGTTATCCTTTCTTGTTCATTCATTCATTTTTTATTCATTCATTCATTCATTCTTTCTTTCTTTCTTTCTTTCTTTTCTGTTCTTCATTTTTACTTTCTTTCTCTCTGTCTGTCTGTCTTCCTTTCTTTCTGTCTATCTGTCTGTCTGTCAGTCTTTCTTCCATTTCTTATCTTTCTGTCTGTCTGTCTGTCTTTTTTTCTTTTTGTCTGTCTTTCTTTCTTCCTTTCTTTCTGTCTGTCGGTCTTTCTCCCATTTCTTTGTTGCTTTCTTTCCTTCTTTCTTTCTTTCTTTCTTTCTTTCTTTCTTTGATACGCTTGTTATAGGTATGTTCTTTTTTTCATTTGTCTATCCTCTTTTTTTCTTTCTTTCGTTCTTCCATGTTGATGCAGTTGGTATGGCTTGATTTCGTTTTGGTCACGATTGTTTCTTTTTCGTTGTTTCATTATTTTTCCTTTCTCTCTTTCTTTTTTTTCTTTTCATCTTGTTATGGCTTGATTTGCTTTCTTTTAGTTCCGATTTTTTTCTGTTTGTCTGTCTGCCTGTCTGTCTGTCTTTCTGTCTGTCTGTCTGTCTTTATTTATTTATTTATTTCTCTCTCTCTTTCTTTTTCTTTCTTTCTTTCTCCTTTCTTTCCTTTCTTCCTCCTTTCTTTCTTTCGGATTTTATTTTGTCTTTCAGATACAGTTATTGCTTGATTTTGGGGTCTCAGTTCTTGCCTTTCTTTCTATATTTCCTTTCTTTATTTCCTTCCTTCCTTCCTTCCTTTCTTCGTTTTTCTTTCGTTTTTTTCTTACTTTCTTTCTTCCTTCCTTCTTTCCTTCTTTCCTTCCTTTCTTCCTTCCTTCCTTCCTTCCTTCCTTTCTTTCTCTCTATCTTCCTCCCTTCCTTCCCTCCTTCCTTCTTTCTTTCTTTCTTCAGAGCCGATAGTTTATGTACACTAATCCTCCTACAGTCTTGCGGATAAGTACATTAATCCCAGGTCCCACGTGTTGCGCAGACGTGACTATCTTACCCCCGGCACGTTAAATTAAATACCACTCCAGTCCGCCCTTCAAAGACGTTTAAATCATTGTGTCCCGGTAGGGGAAAAAACACCCCATGCATGACACATGCACATTGATGTCACGTGTCGACATCATCCCCCGACAGCGGAATGTGGCGACCTTGCTGCTGACAAAACGGTCACGATGACACGGCGTGAAAATCTTTCCAGTTGGTGAACGTCAAAGTTCTGGTCAAAGAGCAACGAAGAAGAAGGAGGAAGAGGAGAAGGAGGAGGAGAAGGAGGAGGAGGAAGAAGAAGAAGAAGAAGAAGAAGAAGAAGACGAAGAAGAAGAAGAAGAAGAAGAAGAACTCTGGATGTCTGGCTTTACGAATGGTGTGTGACTACTTCTGGACTACCGAATCACTTACACGCAGTTACACCCTCGTGACTGTTGTTATCTAACTGCTTGTGCCATGCTGCATTATTTCATGTGGTAGATGTAGCATCCCAAAGCTACAATACAATCAGCGTTGATAGAGTATCACTGTTGTTGTGGTTTTTTAAAATCCTCATAGGATGTTGCATCAATTTTTTTTGTTTTCGTTCTTCGGCTAGAGCTCCGAGGTTCCCCAGTGGTGAGAGATTTTGTGTCTGCGACCAGTTCCCCCTCCCCCTCGCAAACCCCCCCCCCCCCCCCCCCCCCAACACACACACACCATTTAGGTTCCGCATCCCGACTATTGGAATTGTGTTTAAATACAACACCTGTGTATATGCGTTGTTGTTGTTTTTTAACAAATTGTCATCCGTTCCTGTCGTCACGAAATGGCTTACTCTTCCGAAAAGCGGAACGGGTATTTAACGTGTTTCCAGGATGTTCGCACTCGGGGCCTCAGGTTTAGAGTCTCATCCGAAGGACTTTGACATTTCAGTTCGATTTTTTTCCGTCCAACTCGGGAGAAAGGGAGAAGCTGGGAATCAAACCCAGAACCTGACGGTTTACTTGTTTGGCAGGCAAACGTCTTATCTGTCCTGTCACCTTCCTTCTTGTGTTATATAATGGTAGCCACAATGGGTCGGCGATCTATATGAAACACACGACCAGAAAGCCAGAAGTGAGGGGTTTGTATCCCTATTTGAATTCGTACCTTTCTTGCATCGACCTAGACTTGGAGAGCTGATCTAGGTGATAGGTTTCAAAGATGACAATAAACCGAGGCTCTCGTGAAAAGAACCCACGGCAATAAGAGAGTTGTCTCTGGCAAAATGTTGTAGGGGGAAAAATAAAAGCTACTTTTATAGGGAAACAAAAATACATGAAACTGGGGTGAAAATTATTGGTGCTGCTCTCAGCAGTGATAGGAGCACTCCCTCCCTGGAGGAGAACAGCCCGAATTTTCATGCAAAGAAATCTGCCATGACTGAAAGTGGTAGCCTATATTAAAAAGAACGTAATAATTTATTCGAAACACTACACTACACTACACTACACTACACTACACTACACTACACTACACTACACTACACTACACTACACTACACTACACTACACCACACTACACTACACCACACTACACTACACTACACTACAGTACACTACACTACACTACACTACACCACACCACACTACACTACATTACACTACACTACACTACACTACACTACACCATACTACACTACACTACATTACACTACACTACACTACACTACACTACACTACACTACACTACAACACAATACACCCATTCAATCCAAATGCATCCTCCCCCACCCCACCCCACCCCATCCTAACCTCCAACCAACTTCTAAAAAAAAAAAAAAATCAAAATTTTCAATTAACTTTATCAGAACCACCACTACAGACACTGACTACTCAGGAAAAAAAGGGGAGCTAAGCTAAACTCAACTGAGCTACTGGGCCAACAAGCTCTGGCAATGAAACTGGCAAAGCAATCTATGGAAGAGAATTCCGCTCCCGCGGGAAACTTCCCCTTTGAGGTTGGTTGTTATGGACTCCCGGCGTCTCCCGTTTGGCCAGTGGGTCTTGGGTTCAGGTTCTGGTTGTCTCCCCTGCAGAGAGTAGGGATGCCATGCACTTAGCGGCGGGTGCGTATTGATTTCTGAGGCTGGCTGTACATCCAGTCTGTGGGCTGAGGATAGGGATGCCGCCCTGACAACCTCCTTCCCTTGCCTGCAGGTCTATCCTTCGCAACATCAGCTACGGTCTTCTCTGGTAGTTAGTTAGTTAATAGTAGTAGTAGTAGTAGTAGTAGTAGTAGTAAGAGGAGGAGGAGGAGGTGGAGGAGCAGCAGCAGCTTTTGGCAGACAGTGACTAGCTTTAAGTTTACCCTGCCTGCCTGCCTGCCTGCCTGTCTGCCTGCCTGCCTGCCTGCCTGTCTACCTGTCTGCCTGACTGCCTGCTGTCCCCTTACCTTTCAGCTAACTGCATTCTCGTCACCTGCTTGGTTTGATACCGTTTCCATCCTTTTTTCCTTCTCTTTTTTAACCAAAGGATTTGTTGTTGTTGCTGTTGTTGTTATTGCTATTATTATTGCTGCTGTTGTTATTGTTGTTGTTCTTCTTCTTCTTCTTCTTAGAGTGTTGACGGTATGATAGAATTGGAAGATATGAGAGGGGAGTTGTGCGCCTGTGGGCCTCAGGGGCACTTGTCAGTATAGGATTATTTTAGGTGATGGAAATGGGATAGGAGCTGGCAATGTCCTTGTTTGCAGTCTAAAGATGGCGATTTGAACAGCTCAAGAATGTCATTCTTTTCATCTTCTGGCCTGACGCCCAGCCACTGGCGCCATGCTTTCCTGAAGCTGTTTCTCGGGGTTGTCTTTGTAGGGCTCTAGGTGGGTTGGCCACCCCAAGTTCCTGTCTACCTTGGATCAACAATCCGTTTCTTCATTGATTGCCCCCTATGCCACAGTGGGAAGGGATCCATTGCAGCACCACCATTGTTCTCTGGCTGAGGAGGCTTAGTGCTTGTCTGACACGTCTCCTTGGGTCTGCTCTCCCCCTGGCGCCTGCAGACTCTGCAGGGTGCACGTGCAGTCAGTCAAGAACACTGTGCTGGTGGGAAGCGTGTCTCCACAGTTGAGAGTCTGGACCTGTGAACAGCAGAGCACAGGCACAGGAATTGGTAGACAGGGTGCCTGTGGCCGGAGACTGCCTGATGGTCCTGCCATTAGGGAATCTGATATACGCCCCCCGCTTCTTCCATTTTCACCACTTCTTCAGCAGACCTATCTGTGTATGGCAAGACGCCCTTGTATTGGGAGGTATTTGGTGTTCAGTGCTTCCACCAGCGCCAGTGACCTAAGTTCACCTTCTATGTGACACTCTTTGCTCCCAACACCTCAGATGTTGAGCATGATGGCTGGGGTGTCTGTCTGCCAGTCCTCAAAGTCCTGGAGGGATTCAGGCGGCTGGTTGGTTAGCTGTTGACAGAGGCGGGTGGTGTTTCCTCTCCAGAGCCTTGATGAGGTGGTTAGGGCTTTGTCGCTTTAGTCTTAAGAAGGGGGGTTGAAGGGAGTCTCTTTAGTTTCTTGTTTTGTCTCAGGAGTTCCAGAGTTCGAATCCAATCCGAGGCCGGCCTTTTTCGTTCTTGCACTAGACCATGAGTGGTGATCAAGGAATAAGACTGTAAACCCAAGTTTCAAACGCAAAGTGCATGCAGTAGTACCCATAGACAAACCCGTAGATATAGGGCGCGCGCACACACACACACGTTAGAATTATTTGGGTGGGTTTTTTAAGCTCAAAATCGCTAGATGTGAATAGACGATAAGCTGAAAAAAATACACACACAAACACTTGCCATTCATTCTGAACAATCGGGATAACCTGATACAATATTTCGGAAGATTAAGATAAGACAAAATGGCAATTTTTAACACTTACCATGCACCTTCAGCAAAGTACATAATAAAACATCGAAAGCGTCGCTGTTGTTGTTGTTCTTTTCTACTCAGCTTTCTTCTTTGTACATTTTTTTCTATTAGTCTGTTTAAAATCTTTATTCATCTGTTATATATAAGTAAATAAAAGAAACGTACATGGCAACACACTAGTCTGTACGAACTTGTAAGAGTATGTAGATCAGTCCAAACAGTGAACAGGGGACAAAGGCATGTGCGTACAAAAGTCAAACCATTACGTCTTTGTACTGGTATAGGAATGACTGAGACAGCTAATAGAACAGCTAATGAAAACCCTACACGTATACATTGCCACATATCAAGAAAGGCTAGGCAGCCCTGACTGAATCAAAAATCAATACCATGGCATCCTCCTCCTGCCCAAGTTGTTGACTGGGGGGCAAAGTGGAACAGAAGATAAAACCAGGCATCAACTTTGTGACCTCAAGGAGAAATATTTCTCTGGAACTTGGGGGTTCTCTCTTGCAGGTTAAAAAAACAAACTTTTTGCTGATGGAGGAGGGGATATTTAAGACGTTCTCTCTCTCTCTCTCTCTCTCTCTCTCCCCTCCTCTCTCTCTCTCCTCTCTCTCTCTCTCTCTCTCTCTCTCTCTCTCTTAATAACTGCAGCTCTGAAAAATAGCCGATCTTTTGGGGGTTTTTTTTAATGGAAAAGACAAGTATAGGCCTACACACTGCATTTTTATCACCAGATGTTATGGTCTCTCTAGTTCTTTGTTAGCTAGATCAAGCTGCGCTTTTCAGTGTTTTGTTCTATTTCATTTCTTTGGGAGATTTTGTTTGGGTTACAAAGTTGTTGTGGCTTTTTTGTTCTTGGTAACAAATTGAGCTTTGTCCTTTTATGAAACGTTGTGCACGAGTTGTTGTCTTCTTTAATGTCTGTTCACTCTCAGTGATATTAACAGTGCGCGAGTGTTGATGGATAAAACGTTGATTTTCAAATCAATAGTCACCCTAAGTTTTATCTCCTGTGTAAAGTACCTATCATACAGGATGATGGCAAACATCAGTTAAGGCATGGGGTTGCACAATACATACTGAACTTATGAGCAAATATACATGCAAACACTCTATATCCACAAAGTCAAAGTATCTTTCGCCCTGGAAGATAGTCTTAAGTACTCGTATTTATAAGCATTTCTTGTTGTACTCATTTCATGCATTGGTGCTACGTTGTTTCTGAACTAATAACATTTTGGTTTTAACCCCCCAAAAAGTCATAAATGATCTATAATAGGAATACGTATCTTTCTGTTGTACAGAACTTCCCCATTCTTGTATGTATGCATGTATCTGTCAGGCGTCGTTTGAAGAAAGAAATGAACGATTTTTCGCATCCAACCTTCTGTTGCAGCCAGACACATCCAAATCCCAGGCTTAACTGTAAGTTTCTGTCTTACTGGAGAAGCCCAACACGTTTTCCCTTTTTCATCTAACCTGGTTAACATGGCATATGCCTGCTTTGGAAGGCGCGTGTTGTCCACGTTTAACAACTGTAGCCAGTATTTGATACCTCTGTCTGCAGTGTTAGCACATAATGGGTATCCACTAGTTTCACCCTATATAAATTTGTTTGGAATTTTTAGTGAAACGTTAAAATAACGTTTAGTTGCAAATGTATGAATCTTTTCAACTGATGTTAATCTATGTTGACCCAACATTTCTGATGAGTATAGCAGAACAGGCTGAACCTGAGTATCAACTCATTTAGTCTGAAAAAAAAGCATTTTTTGTAATCTCACTTAGCTGACTCACATATTATTTGACATATTCAACACAGGTTCGTTTTCCTTTACATGCCAATGCATTAACCCCTTTAGCAGTGCTCATTTTTTGTAGAAAAAGTAAAACCCAGATTTTGTATTCGTTTACCACTTCTAACCCCTTTCCGTCTATGTTCCATTTCTCAGTTTTTCATAGAACCCCCCCCCCCTAAAAACCATTATTTTAGTTTTGTCTCGGTTAAAGGATAGATAGATAAATAGATCGATCGATCGATCGATAGATAGATGGATAGAATAATAGATGGATGGATGGATAGATAGATGGATGGATGGATGTATAGATAAATGTATTCTTATAATCATCATGATTTTTTTTCCCTTAAAGATACACTAGAATCTACAACTTGACAGGTGTGATCGTAACCCCTAAATCACATCTACTACTCTACACGTCTACATTAAATTTGATTTTTTTTAAATCCCCTCCACATGACTTAATACACAGCAAGAGTCCCCTAAAATCTCTACCGTACACATCGCTTCCTTTTTGTATATATAAAAAAAATCACAAACCCTATCCTATTAAAAAAAAAGTTCCCCCAACCCCCACCTATCTCTATACACGAAAGAGCCCCCCCTCCCCCCTCCAAAGAAATTCTACCTACACATTGTTTCCTTTTCTTGTATATCAACAACTTAAACTCACAAACCCAATCAATTAAAAAAAATCCCCCCCTAAAAAAACAACACTACCTGACTTTATACAAGCAAGAATCTCCCCCCCCCCCCCCCCACACAAAAAGCAAAACAACAACAAACAAACAAAAACAGTAGAAAATATTTGCAGTACATATTGTTTCTTTTCTGTATATAAAAAAACAACAAAAAACTAAATCACAAACTCGATCATTTATCCCTCCCAAAACAACAACAACAACACCAACACCCCACCCTACCTGACTTTATCCACAAAAGAGTCCTCCTCCTCCCCCCCCTCCCCCTCAAAAAAACCTCAACCCTACATATCGTTTCCTTTCCTGTATAAAAAAAACACCCACCACTCACACACCCAATCCAATTTAACCCCCCCCCCCACCCAAAAAAAAAAAGCAACAAAACAACCAACAACAACCCACCACAAACAAACCCAACAACAACAACAAAACCCCAACCAACCAAACAAATAAAACCCAACCCTACCTGACTTAACACACAAGAGCACCCTCCCACACGCCCCCTCTCCCCTCCCCCCCCCCCCCCCCACACCCCAATACACATTGTTTCCTTTTCTGTATATCCCAAACAGCAACAACAACAACAAATAAATCACAAAACCCAATCCAATTTGGCATTGTGCAATGATCAATCGATCAATCAGGAGGTGGTGGTGGTGGTGGTGGTGGAGGTGGGTGGTGGTGGTGGTCACATACTGCAGATATGGTCACAATGAAAATGTCACAGAGCAATCAGCAGGAAAGATGCACAGCCCCTAGGGACCCTGTCCCATGAGTAGGCAGAGAGAGGGTCTACTCGAGGTGTGTGTGTTTGGTGTGGTGTGTATGTGTGTGTATGTGTGTGTGTGGGGGGGGGGGGGGGGGGGGGGTGTAGGGGGTTGTGTGGTGGGGGTGGGGTGGGGGGGGGTGTGGGGGGTGGTGTGTGTTGGTGGGTGGTGTGGTGTGTGGGGGGTGGGTGGGTGGAGGGTTGTGTGTGGTGTGTGGCGGTGGGTGGATGGGTGTTGTGTTTGAGTGGTGTAGTGTGTGTGTGGTGTGGGTGTGGTAGGTGTTGTGTTTGTAATGTGTGTCTGTGTGTGTGGATGTGTGTGTGTGGGGGGGGGGGGGCTGGTTGTGTGTGTGGTGTGTGGGTGTGTGGGTGTGGTGGGGTGGTGTGGTGTGTGGTGGTGGTGTGTGGTGTATGTGTGTTGTGTGTGTGTGTGTGTGTTGAGGTGTTGTGTGTGTGTGTGTGTGTGTGTGTGTGTGGGTGTGTGGTGTGGTGTGTGTGTGTGGTGTGGTGTGTGGTGTTGTGTGTGTTGTGTGTGTGTGTGTGTGTGGTTGGGGTGTGGTGTGTGGTGGTGTGGTGTTGTGTTGTGTGTTGTGTGTGTGTGTGGTGGGTGGGGGGGGAGTGGTGGTGGTGTGTGTGTGTGTGTGCTGTACGTGTGTGTGTGTGTGTGTGTTGTGTGGTGTGGCGTGTTGTGTGGGTGTAGTGTGTGTGTGTAGTGTGTGTGTGTGTGTGTGCGTGTGTGTGTGTGTAGTGTGTGTGTGTAGTGTGTGTGTTTGTGTGTGTGTGTGTGTGTGTGTGTGTGTGTGTGTGTGTGTGTGTGTGTGTGTGTGGTATGTGGATAGCTTTTGCTGTTCCTCCATGGCCCCTGCAGCAAACATCATGCACTTAGTGAGTGAGTGATATCGATCTGTGATTTTGTCAGTTGTCCCTCCCTGGTCCTCCCTCCCTCCCTGTGCAAGTCTGCCATTCTCTTCTACAGGTTTGCACACACGCACGCAGTGGTCTTTAAAAAAAACACACACACACCCAATAACTGTGATTTATTTGTGTGTGTGTGTGTGTGTGTGTGTGTGTGTGTGTGTGTTTGTGTGTGTGTGTGTGTGTATGTTTACCATTGGGTGGATCACTGATTTTTACAGGAAACGCACCTGCCTTGAAAACGAGAAGTTTGGGTTCTATCCCTGTTCGCTCCCTGAATCATCTCTCCTCCCCCCCCCCCCTCTCTCTCTCTCTCCTCCCCCCCCCCCCCCTCTCTCTTCTCTCAACGCTGTTTATGTTTGCTTGAAATTATTAGTTGTGATTATTAATGATAGTTCCTTCTCAGGGCAAGGGCCGTATGAAAAAAAAAAGTAAAGTCAATACTTATCTGTTACCCATAAGAATAAAGATTATCAATCAATCTCTCTCTCTCTCTCCCATCCACCAGAGCTTGAGTGGTGGACTGGGTGCTAGTCTTTCGGATGAGACGATGAACTGAAGGCCTGACAGGAGTCTGCCACGTTCGCTGCTGTGTCATAGATAAGTTTGAGAACCCCACTTATGTGCTTGGCATTGATCAGAATTTTTTTTGTCTTAAAAAATTTGTCAGTTTCGCTGTTTCCGTTTTCTCCAGGTGATAGTGTTAATTTTATTTTGTGTTATGTTATCTATCTCATTTTGTTTTTGTTTGTTTTGTTTCAAGAGTCTAAAATGCAATTGGGGGGGGGGGAGGGCGGAGTAACTTTTTTTTTTTTTTGGCGCGCAAGTTCTTATTCGTTTTTAACCCAAACGTTTCTCTTCACCGAATGAAACAAATCTTCCAATCCATTTCGAAATCTTGAAAAAAAAACACCAACGGTCACAGAGTGTTATGATATTCAACTATTTACCCTTTTCAGCAGCAAGATTATATGGTTTAAATCATTCCCTATGGGAGCGGAATAGCCAAGTGGTTAAAGCGTTGAGCTCGTAATCTGACAGCCTGGGTTTGAGCTACCACCGACACAACCGTTCAGGGGGGAGTTTTCCTCTGGACATAACATCAGTACCATCTACTACTCCCCAAAACTCCTTCGCTTGAGACTATAAACCAAGGTCCCGTGTGTGAGCGAATGCAGAATATCTCATGCACACGTTAAAACCTGTTCCACCTTTTGGCAGAGTAGGCCTTTGTGTTCCAGTGGGAATGAATGACAAAATTGTTTGCTGACAGGTACTAGATTAAAATTTTTTTTTTAATTTAAAGCACACGAATGCTTATTCCATTAGTCAAGTCAAGTCAAAAACACTTTAATCATCCCATGAAGGTACTGACACGCATTGATACGTATAATTATCTCGAAAGACACAAGACAAATACATTAATCTCGAAAAAAGAGTGACTAAAATAGATAAACAGAAAGTGAGTGGACGAAAGAAGGAGCAAAATAGAGAACGGAAATTATCAGGGTGGGAGAGACGTGTTTATTTGGGATGGGGATGGGGCTTTAGAAGGCATTTTTAGGATGCGGATTTACAAATGACTGAGGGCAGCAGGCATCAGTACTCATCATACAATAGCTCCAGGAAGATTGCTTTGACCGTTGATCACTCCCAGGGTGATGTCCATATAACATGAAGACATCAGTGAGGATGGGAGCTGTGCAAAGAGCACATCGTGATTTGACCATGGGGATTATCGGAGATCTCATAACACTTTGAAGATTCTGGTGGACGTCTGGACCCCAGCAATAGGCAGATGACAAGAGGGCCGTGGCTGCAATCCAATCGAGTGTATGATATGCATATTGTAGCTTCCACAGTGCTAAGCGAAACCTTCTTCTTCTTCATCTTCTTCTTCTTGTTCTTGTTCTTCTTCTCATCCTGCTTCATCGCAGTTCTTCTTCGCAATTTTCCTTCTTCACAAATCTTTCTTCTTCTTCTTCTTTTTCTTCTTTTTCTTCTTCTTCTTCTTCTTCTTCTTCTTCTTCTTCTTCTTCTTCTTTCTTCTTCTTCTTCTTCTTCTTCTTCTTCTTCACAGTCTTCTTCTTCCTCTTCTTCTTCTTCTTCTTCTTCTTCGCAGTCTTCTTCTTCGCAGTCTTCTTGGCATTCTTTCAAATACAGAACATTACTAGGGTTGAAGAAGCCAGATGTAGGGGAAGAAGAAGATGACTGATGACGAAAAAAACTGATGAAGAAAAAAGAAAATTACAAATCTATGAAACGTAATGATACAGGACACACAACGATATTTTCCTCATAAAACTAAGGCAGGGAGAAATAAGATTATTCCCACTGATGGGCCTGTTACAGTAATGAAACTGACCCCTGAAGCCAGAATGCGGCTACCTTCATGGTTGGCAAACACGCTCGCATACGCAAAAAATCTCTCCATTCCTTGACCTTGGAGCTCTAGCCGTGAAACAAACTAAAAGAAAGTGAAACAGAAAGGAAGTGAATGTCTTCACCTGTACACTCCTTCTCGTTCGTGCCCTCCGCTCTGCTGCAGGTACCTTGCGCTTAAGATATGACTCAAGTCCTTCGGATGAGACTATAAACCGAGGCCCCGTGTGCGAACGCACGCAGAACATCTTGCGCATACGTTAAATCCTGTTCCGCTTTTCGAAAGAGTAGGCCATTGTGTGCCGGTGGGAACAGATGACAAAATTTACAAAGCCGCATACACACGGGACTGGATGTAAAAAAAGCACATGAGTGCTTATTCCATTATCCTCGATATAAAAGCATATACAAAAATAAAATGAATAAGAATACCTAGATTCAACCAATTCACTGTTGGCCGTCGCTCTCTCTCTGTTTCTGGTCCATCGATCTGGAATGACCTCCCTCTCTCCCTTCGCCAAAAGCCTTCTTATGACGCTTTTAAATCCGGCCTCAAGACACATTTATTTCAAAGCTAAAGTTCTCCCCTCTTGTTCCATTTCATTTTTGTCCCTGCCCTCAACAGCCCAAACCCCATCACCCTGCTGGAGTGTACAACCTTTGTGTGTGTGTGTGTGTGTGTGTGTGTGTGTGTGTGCGCGTGTGTGTGTGTTGTGTGTGTGTGTGGTGTGTGTGTGCGCGCGCGCGCCACGCGCGAGCGTGTGGGTATACATTTGAATTTGTTTAAAAAAAACAACCCGCTATTAATCGTAACTGGCTGCATGTGAATGAGTAGGATGAATGGAAGCGCTTTGATTTTTTTTTGCGAGATACAGCGCTATATACATTCCATTTATTATTATTAGAAGAAGAAGAAAAAACACCACGGCGACCACCAACAACAACCAAAAACAAAACAAAATAAAAAACAAAAGAACGGGAGGGAATGGGCTGGTGAGAGAGAGAGAGAGAGAGAGAGAGAGAGAGAGAGAGAAGAGAGAGAGAGAGAGAGAGAGAGAGAGAGAGAGTGAGAGAGTGTGTGTGTTCTGGGGAAGAGGTCAATCATGTTCAGGATGTAGATTGATAAACGAGGGAGGGCAGGCATTTCACAGGCATCTCCAGCCATGCAATTGCTCCAGGAGGACTGGCTTTGACTGCTGATCACTTCCTTGGTGACACCCACACAAAATAAAGACAGACTAGACATGAGAGTCGGGGGTCGGGGTGGAGGAGTGGGGTGGGGGTGGGGGGAGATTGGGACTTGGAGGGGGGGGGGGGGGGGGGGGGGGAGGGGGAGTGCAAGGCGCAGCATTATTTTACCATCGGGATTATCGGAGACCTCGTAAAACTTTTTGAGATGGCGGTACATGTCTGGACCTGAGCAACAGACTGATTGTGAGAGGGCAGTGACTGGTGCCCAGTCCAGTGTGTGTATGGTATGACATGACTTCCAAAGCAGAACAGTTTTTCATCATCATCATCATCATCAGCAGCAGCAGCAGCAGCAGCAGCAGCATCACCATCGTCGTCGACGTAGTCATTCTCCTCCTCCTCATCATCATCATTTTGTTGTTGTTCTTATTCTTCAACAAAGATGATGACTTAAGATTGAAGAAGCTAGATGAAGAAGAAGAAAACAAAATGATTTTGACGACGAAGAAGAAGAAGACTCAATAAGATGAAAGTAATGACTCAGGACGATATCTTCATGATACAACCCAGGGCAGGGAGGGATAAGCATACCTCCACCAGGGGACAGGCTGTTACAGCAGTGAAACGGGAAAGGAAGTGAACGGTTATGTTGTCGTTGAAACGGTTTTCTTGTCGCTGACTAGCTTAGGCATTTAAGTACCTGAACCCGGTCCAAACGTCACTAGAAACACTTTCTATGGACACGCACGAAAACGCGACCCAGAATAATGCCAGTAAAAAGATAGGACTTAAATAAAAACTCAGTCGAGACTGCTGCGAATATAAAAGGAGTACGTTAACATCGCACAGACACGAAGTTTTCCAGGAGCAGACATAGGGAGTGATCATGATCTTGTGATGATGACTTTCCGACTACGTCTAAAGAAAATCCACAAGCGGAACAACATCAGGATCAAATTTGACCTCGAGAAGCTGAAGGACCCAGAGGTATTAGAAATTTTTCAAGCAAGGATAGGTGGAAAGTTTGCAGCACTCACTGTGTTAGACTCAGACATAGACACACTGACGAATAGTTTCAATACAGCAGTGACTGAAACAGCAAACGAGCTTCTTGGCAAACGCCGACCAGTCAAAAAACCATGGGTCACACCTAACATCCTACAACTATGCGACAAGCGTAGAGAGTTGAAGAAAAAGAAAAATGAAACAAAAGAAAGAGCAGAACAATATAGGGCAGTCAACAAAAGAATCAGGAAGTCCATGACGGAGGCAAAAGAGAAATGGATCGGTGAACAGTGCCAAGACATTGAAGAGAACATCAAGAAAAACAATAGCAAGAAAGCATATCAGCTGGTGAAAGACCTGACTAGCACGAAACAGAGAAAAGGTTTAACAATCCAAGACAAAAATGGGAAGTGTCTCACTGACGACCAGGATATTCTGAACAGATGGACAGAATACTGCTCCGACCTGTATAACTATAGAACCGCAGGAGATCCAGAAGTCCTTAATGTACCCGAAAGCAAAGACACAGACAGTCACCCTATCCTCCGAGAAGAAGTGGAAACAGCAGTCAGATTGCTGAAAAAGGGGAAGTCAGCAGGGGCTGACAACATTCCAGCTGAGTTGGTCCAAGCTGGAGGGGAAGCCATGATCAGCGCCCTACTAAGAATCTGCAACAAGATCTGGCAGACAGGAAAATGGCCAACACCATGGACGCAGTCACTCATCATCACCCTCCCCAAGAAAGGAAATCTACAACAATGCCATAATTACCGCACAATCAGCCTCATATGTCACCCAAGCAAGGTCATGCTGCAGATAATATTGAATAGACTGAAGCCACAAGCAGAGACCATCATTGCTGAGGAACAAGCAGGTTTCAGAGCAGGGCGCAGCACAACAGAACAGATATTCAACCTCAGAATACTATGTGAGCGGTACCTTCAACATCAACAAGACCTATACCACGTATTTATCGATTTTAAGAAGGCATTTGACAGGGTGTGGCATGCAGCTTTGTGGGCAACCATGAACTTGTACAGCATCAATGCAAACCTGATCAGAGTCATCAAACAGCTGTACAGCGAGGCCACCAGTGCAGTGTACTACAACAACAACATTGGAGAATGGTTTCGAACAACAGTTGGAGTAAGGCAGGGCTGTCTACTCTCACCCACTCTTTTCAACATCTTCCTTGAGAGAATCATGGCTGATGCACTGGAACATCATGAAGGATCAGTCAGCATTGGTGGCAGAACGATCACAAACCTCCGCTTCGCAGATGACATTGATGGAATAGCAGGATCAGAAAAAGAGCTTGCCAGCCTAACAGAACACTTGGATAAGGCCTCCAAAACATACGGCATGGAAATCAGTGCAGAGAAGACCAAACTGATGACTAATAACACCAACGGCATTAGCACTGATATCAGGGTTAATGACCAGAAGCTGGAAACAGTTCAAAGCTTCAAGTACCTGGGAGCCATTGTATCCGACCAGGGATCCAAGCCAGAAGTAGTATGCAGGACTGCACAGACAATAACAGCTTTGTCAAAACTAAACACCATCTGGAGAGATAAGAATATCTCACTTATCTCCAAGATCAGACTAATGCGCTCCCTTGTCATATCCATATTTCTGTATGCCTGTGAATCATGGACCCTGACTGCAGATTTGGAGAGAAGAGTACAGGCAGTGGAGATGAGATGCTTTCGGAGACTCCTTGGCATCTCCTACAAAGACCACATAAGCAACGAAAGCGTGCATAACAGAATCCAGCAAACCATTGGACCCTATGAGAACCTTCTAACGATCGTGAAAAAGCGTAAACTTAAGTGGTATGGGCATGTCACAAGATCCCAAGGAATTACAAAGACAGTTTTGCAAGGCACTGTCCAAGGAGGAAGAAGAAGAGGCAGACCAAGGAAGAGCTGGGAGGATAACATCAGTGAATGGACAGGCCTAGAACTCAACAAAACCCTGAGAAAGGCAGAACAGAGAGAAGAATGGAGGGAACTGGTTGCTGAGTCTTTGAGGGTGCCCCCACGGTCGTCAGACTACGGGACAGATAGATAGATAGACTCCTTAACTTTCCTGGGAAAATCTGAGGGGTTTTAAAACTAGAATCACACGCTGATAGAGACAATAGGAATTGTTAGATTCGTGATACTTTGTCTTGGGTCTTGCAGTCTGTGAACTGGCAGCCCACCTGGTGAAGGAAAGGAGAAGGTCAGTTTTCCACAGGCAGTTTCCAGATCCAGGGAGAAGTTCTTATCTCCGTTGAGCCTGTCCACTTTACGACAACACTTTACGACAACAACCACTTTACGACAACAACTCTTTTAGGACCCTTATCAAGTGAGAGAAGAAGCAAACAAACCAAAAACAGAAACAAAACAAAAATGGCGGGAGGGAGGATGAGCAGGTAGGGAGGAGAAAAGATGTGAGGAAGAGAGTTGTGGGGTGGAGGCAGGAGAGAGAGAGAGAGAGAGAGAGAGAGAGAGAGAGAGAGAGAGAGAGAGAGAGAGAGAGAGAGAGAGAGAGAAGTGTTTTCAGGATGTAGAACTGTAGATGACTGAGAGCAGGCATTTCACAGGCATACCCAGCCATGCAGCAGCTCTGGAGACTCTGTTTGGATTGCCGCTGATCACTCCCTGGGTGATTCCCCCATAAAAAGAAAGACATCTATGAGAGGGGGACGGAGGGTATACTGGAGTACAGAGTGATTTTACTCACGGGATTCCGGATTGGAGACCTCGTAAAACTTTGAAGATTGTGGTATGTATATATATAATAATGTCTGGGCCTGAGCAATGGCTGGATGACAAGAGGGCCATGGTGGGAATCATCTGAGGGCAGGTATAGTGTAGCTTCCATTGCAGGGTGAAAGTCTCCTTCTTCTTGTTGTTGTTGTTCTTCAAATTCTTCTTCTTCTTGTTCTCCAATTAAAAAAAAAAAGGATTCATAAAAAAAAGTTGAAGAAGACTTGCGTAAAAGAAAAAAATGACTAATGAAAGAAGAAAAATTCGAAAAAGAAGAAGAAGAATTTGAAGAATTGCGAAGAAGAAAATTTGAAGAATTCAGAAGAAGAAGAAAGAGGAGGAGGAGGAGGAGGAGGCGGAGGAGGAGGAGGAGAAGAAGAAGAAGAAAAGAAGAAGAAGAAGAAGAAGAAGAAGTAGTAGTAGTAGTAGTAGTAGTAGTAGTAGTAGTAGTAGTAGTAGTAGTAGAAGAAGAAGAAGAAGAAAGAGGAGAAGGAGGAGGAGGAGAAGAATTGCGAAGAAGAAGAGAAAGAAAGAAAGAAAGAACAAGAAGAAGACTAAACATAAGGAACCTAATGATGCCGTTGCTCAACGATATCCTCATAACACACACAACCAGGGCAGGAAGGAATACGAATAATTATAATGATCCACCAGGGGACAGGCTGTTACAGGAGTGAAACGGAAAGGAAGTGCATGAGAGAAGGAATGAGAGGGGCGGGGGGGGGGGGGGGGGGGGGGGGGGGGAATAAAACTGAGCTAGAATTGAAATAGGGGGTAAGGGGGGGGGGGGGGGAGGGAGGAGAGAGAGAGCTGAAGAGAGAAGAAGTTTTGAGGATGCAGATTTATAATTGTACAGAGGGCAGGCATTTCCATCCAGTCACACAATCGCTCCAGAAAGACTGTTTTGAACTGCTGATCCCTCCCAGGGTAGGTGACGTGACAACCCCATGAAATAAAGGAATCCACGACAGTGGGGGTTACACTAAGCAATGCATGACTTGTTTACTATCCACAGTATTGGAAACCTCATAAAGCTGTTGATGTTGTGGAATGTGTGTATGGATTCAAAGGGAATGGACGGATAAAAAATAAAAATAAAAGGGCCATGACTGGAATCTTATCCAGCGAGTGCATACTTTATTTTGTAGCTTCCATATCATCATCATCATCATCACCATCATCATTAACATCAATCATCATCATTTTCTTCTTCTTCAAACAAAGAAGATAGATGGAAGAGATTAATGGGGAAAAAAGATATAAAGGAAGAAGAGTACGGACGATGAAAATGAGACTTAAGGAACAAGAAGACACAGACTACATAAT
>CM054143.1:33703118-33798118 GCA_028751875.1 Rapana venosa
GGGGAGCCAGGGAAGAAGGGTGGGGAGAGAGGGGAGGGGGGCAGAAAGAGAGTTTAAGTGGAGGAGGGTGGGTGGATGGGTAGGGAGGGAAGGTGTTTTGCGGACGTACATTTACATGAGGACTGAAGGCGGGCATTTTACAGGCATTTCCATCAATTCATGCAATAACTCCAGGGAGACTGTTTTGACTGCTGATCACTCTCTTGATGACACCCCACACAAAATAAAGACGCCTGTGAGAAAGAGGGAGGGATGGTTTATACAAGGCACAGCATGATTTTACCGTCAGGAATATTGGGATCCCATAAAACTGTTAAGATTCTGGTATATGTCTGGATCTGAGCAGTGGACTGAGGGCAAAAGGGTCACGACTAGAATCCAGTGGAGTGCATGTATATTGTAGCTTTCATTGCAGCAGTGAATGTCTTGTTGTTGTTCTTCTTCGTCTTCTTCTTCTTTGTCCTCCTCCTTCTTTCAGATTACTAACACTGGAGAAATCAGGTGTAATGGAAGAAGATGACTGATAACAAAAAAATCCGAAGAATGCGAAGAAGAACAAGATTCTCAACAGAGCGAACGTAATGACACTGACATACAACGACAATCACGCTCATAACACAACCAGGGCAGTAAGGGATAAGAAGAATACTTCCACCAGGAGACAGGCTGTTACAGGAGTGAAATGGACAGGGAGTGCATGAGAGAAAGAGCAGAGTGAAGGAAATGAACTGGGGGGGGGGGGGGGGGGGGCTCGGGGAGGGAGGCATTTTGAGGATGTAGATTTATAGATGACGGAGGGCAGGCATTTCACAGGCATTGTTAGCACGGCAATAGCTCCAGGGTGGCTATTGTGACTGCTGAGCACTTCCCTAGAGACATCCACATGAAACAAAGACATTTTTCATGGAAGTAGAGGGTATAATAGGAGGCACAGTATGATTGTACTGTGTGGGGGTTATTGGCGACATCATAAAAATGTTGTGATTGTGGTGTGTGTTTGAGCCTGAGCCTTACACAAATTGCTAGACAACCATGACTGGAATCCATTGAGTGTGTGTGTATATATTGTAGTCTCCATTGTAGCGTTAACTTTGTTGTTGTTGTTCTTCTTCTTCGTCTTCTTCAAATTCTTCTTTTTCTTCTTCTTCTTTAAACAAATAAGGCCAATATAGAAGATTGAAGACACAGACAAAGTTAAAAGATGCATGCCTGACAATGAAGAAGAAGAAGAAGACGAAGAAGAAGAAGAACAAGAAGAAGAAGAAGAACAACAACAACAACAACAAGACCACGAACAAGAAGAACGAGATTGAGAAGGAGCAGAACAAGACTAAACATACCGAACATAATGACGCTGACGCTTCATGATGTGTTCATAATACAACCAGGGCAGAGAGGAATAAACATATTTCCTCCAGGGGACATATTACAGGAGTGAAACGGAAAGGGAGCGCATGACAGAAGGAGCAAGAGGGAAAGAAAATGAGCTGGGAAGAAGGGATGGGGCTGGAAGGAAAGGGGGCTGGGGGCGCTGGAGGAGATATTTTAAAGATGTAGATTTAATAAGGACAGAAGGCAGGCATTTCAAAGGTATTTCCAGCCACGCAATAGCTCCACGAAGACCGCTTTGACTGCCGATCATTCCCCAGGTGACACTCACACACACACACACACAAATAAAGGCATTCGTGAACGTGGAAGCTACGCAAGGTGCAGCATGATTTTATAATCAGGATTGTTGGAGAACTTATAAAACTTTGAAGACGGTTGTATAATATGTCTGGATCTGAGCAATAGATAGATCAAAGAGAGCCATGACTGGAATCCAGTCGTGTTCAGGTATCATTGAGGGTTTCATAGCAGCTGTGAAAGCTTTCTGATGGATGCTACAGCCTAGAGGCTCAGACAGTTTGACTTCAATCCCATGGGTCCATGAAGTTGTGGCTTAGAATGTTGACAGCGTGTCTGGTGAATTAAGAGTGGACATTGTTTATGATCTCCCAGGTCAGTTTTTAAGAGCATACCTGCCAGTGCCTTATTGATGTTCCTTTCGTGTATATATAAACGAATTCCAACAAGGGACAGGATATATATATATATATATATATATATATATATATATATATATATATATATATATATATATATATGTGTGTGTGTGTGTGTGTGTGTGAAGCTGTCACAAGCTTCCTATTGAGGTTGGACGTTTCCATAATATACCAAGGGAAGAAAGAATATGTTCAAAATGCAATATGTCTGTTTTAGGGGATGAATTTGATTTTATCATGGAATGTCCCCACTTCAAACATTTACGACAAGATTTTATTCCCCGACATTTTCTTCAACCCATGTCCAGTTATAATTTTTGTAGGCTAATGAAATGGAAATCTCAAAAAGTTCTCCTGTCGCTCTCATAATTCATAAGATTTGCAGGTATTTCTTGAAATTTCAATTGTCTTTCATATGTGTAGATTATGTCTTTTAAAAAAAATGTGTATACTTAAAAATAGTATTGAGTCATTAATACCGTTTGCTTATCATTATGCGATGAACTCTTGCTTTTCAGTTACTGTTAGTATTCATGTTATTTTGGGGTATACTGCTATTAGGTTTATTCTCCTGTTCAATTTGTTTGCAATCCTCCATACCCCAAAAGGGGTGAAAGGAATTAAATCTTGAATCTTGTGTGTGTGTGTGTGTGTGTGTGTGTGCGCGCGCGCGCGCGCACGTGCGTGCATGCAATGATCAAATATCCAAGTCAAAGATTCTGAAATTCATGTCAGCGTCCAGTGGGCTATGGAAACACGAACATAACCAACATGCAACCTGTACAAAAAGTGAGCTGCTCTGAGGTCTGAATAATTCTGGCAGCTGAGGCCAGTGGGTAGGCCTCCTGCACAGTCACAACCACTGGGGAAGACCAGGCACTGCACATCCCACACAACAAGGGAACGTAGAGAAGAAGAAAAAAAACTATTGGTAAAAAAATGATTGAAGAAGATAGACGTAAATGATAAAATAAAGAAATGACTTTTAGAAAAGACTTTGACTTATGCCTCTTGGTTCCTTGGGGAACATAGGGCTGCAACAGCACCCCTCCAACGAACTCGGCTTTGGGAGATCCTCTTCAGCTCGGCCCATGTCATTCGGCTGCCTTCGTTTCTTCGTCAACACTTCTGCGCAAGGTCTGCTTTGGTCGACCAACTTTCCGCTTCCCTTGTGGATTTCAGTCAAGGGGCTGCCTGGTGACATTTGACGCAGGCTTGTGAGGTGTATGGCCGATCCATCCCCACTTCCTTTGTTTAATAGTGGACTCGATTGGCGTTTGTCTGGTCCTGTCCCACAGTTTTCTTGGATATGACTTCCGGCCACCTGATGTTGAGGATGTTCCTGAGGCATTTGTTGGTAAAAAGAAGACTGGCATAAAAAAAAAGACTGAAGAAGAAGAAGAAGAATTCGAAGAAGAATTTGAAGAAGAATTCGAAGAAGAAGAAGACTCAATATCCTGAACGGAATGACACTGACGAAGGACGATATCTTCATGATACAACCAGGGCAGGGAGGGATAAGAATATCTCTACCAGGGGACAGGCTGTTACAGCAGTGAAACAGAAAGGGAGCCCGTGAGTTCAGGAGTAAGGTAAGGTAAGGTAAAGGTGTCCCATAACCTGTAAGGTCGTAGGGGAGCGAGGCGTCAGAGACCTCACTTCTCTAGGGCCAGCATATTGAGGGCGGCGCCCATCTCCTCTCCCTCGCTGCTTTACCTTCCCTGACCCTAAAGAGGGCAGGTACCCATTTACAGCTGGGTGAACTGGGGGAACTGTACTGAAGCCAAGGCGCGCAAACGGTCACCCATCCAACTGGTAGCCACGCTCGACGCTGCTTAACTTGGCTGGGGGAAAGCGAGTGCTCCGACCACTGAGCTATCCCGTCCCCAGGAGTAAGAGGGGCATCAAAAGGTGGGGTGGGGGAAGGAGGGGGGGGAGGGGGGGCAAGAGACAGAGGGAGATGGGAGGAGGGGGAGGAATTTTTAGGACACAGATTTATAAAGGACTGTGGACAGGCATTTCACAGACATTTTCAGCTATACAATAGCTCTAGGGGAGACTGTTTTGACTGCTGATCGCTCGCCAGGTGGCACTCACCCACACAAAATAAAGACATTCATGTGTGTGTGTGTGGTGTGTGTGTGTGTGTAGGGGGGGGGGGGGGGGGGGAGAAGGTGGCGTACACAGAGCAGTATGATTTTACTGTCAGCATTATTTGGAGACTTTATTAAACTGCTGTGATTCTTGTATGTCTTGATCTGTGCAATGGCCAGATGAGAAGAGGCTCATGACTCGTAAATTTACTCAAGTATCGTAACTTCCATTGCAGGAAAGTATTTTTCTTCTGTTTCTTCTTCCTCCTCCCCATCTTCTTCTTCTTCAAAAATAACTTAAAATGGGAGATGAAGGTAGATAAAAAGGAAAAAGATTGACTCATGACGAAGAAAACTTATGACGACAAAGACTCAATATACTGAACATTTGACACTGACGCGCATTGATATGTTCAGAATACATAGGGTGGGAAAGGAAAAGAATATGTTCACCATGGGACCTATGATAGGAGTGAAACGGAAATGGAGAAGAAGCAAGAGCTGGAGGAAGTGAGTGTGTGTGGGGGGGAGAGAGCTGGTGGGATGGAAAGGGGGGGGGGGAGGGAAAGAAAGAGTTTTCAGGATATATATTTATAAATGGTTATAAGCAGGCATTTCACAAGCATTTCCAGCCGTGCAATAGCTTAGAGAGAGAGGAGGGGGGCAGTCTTTTGATCAGCAACTATACTGCCCAGGCGACACCCACATAGACATAAGACTATAGACATCTATGAGAGAGGGAGCTATACAGGGCGCGGCATGATTTTACCTCAGGGATTAGTGGAGGCCTGGTAGAGCTGTTGAGATCATGGTCTATGTGTGGGTTCAAGTAATGGCCAGGTTGTGAAGGGAGCCGTGATCGAAATCCCATCGAGTGCATTATATTATGTCATGGTTGTCAATGCAGCCAACAGCTTTCTTCTTATTCTCGTTTCTCTTCTTGTTCCTCTTGTTCTTTCCTTCTTTTTCTCTTTCTTTCTTTGCCAATTCAGTTTGCTGTTTCACTGATTAGTATATGGCTGATTGATTTTCCTTTTTTTTCTTTTCGTTCCTGGTCTACAGCTCCAAGACTCACCAATGGTAAAATTTTCCGTGTACCACCATTTTTACTCACCATTGTGGTAGCGGCATTCTGACTGTGTCTAAACAAGACATTTATTTTTATTATTTATTTATTTATTCTTTACTATCGAGGATGATGGAATAAGCACTCATGTGCTTTTTTACATCCAGTCCCCGTATGTATGCGGTTTTGTAAATTTTGTCTTCTGTTTCTACCGGCACACAATGGCCTACTCTTCCGAAAAGCGGTACAGGATTTAACGTGTGCGCAAGATGTTCTGCATGCGTTCGAACACGGGGCCTCGGTTTATAGTCTCATCCGTGTACATGCGTTTTTGTTGTTTGTTTTTGGTGGGTATTTTCTTTTCCTTAAAAGATTTTGCCATCTGTTCTTACCAGAACTAAATGGCTTACTCTTCGAAAGGCGGAACGGGTTTTTAATTAAACGTGTGCGCAAGATGTTGTGTGTGCGTTCGAAACACCGGGCCTCGGTTTATAGTCTCTTCTAGATGACTTTCTGGGCAGTGGAGTCAGCAGTACTGATGGGTGACTCCACGGTAAAATCTGACTCCGGGGTCAAATCTCCTTAAACAGCCACCTCCGTGGTGGCTCGAACCCGCGCGAGCAGTTCGCGAGCTCAACGCTCTAACCACTAGACTGTCCCGCGTCAAGCAACGGGTGATAATAGGCCTTAGTGTACCTGATGTGTACTATCTTCTGATAACATCTCATTTCTGCCATGGCTTAGCTTTATCATGCTCATCCGTTCCTACCGGCACGTAATGGTCTTGCCTTCCGAAAGACGGAGGAGGAACGAGTTTTGACCATTGTGCAAGATGTTCTGCGTGCGTTCATTTCATTTCATTTCATTCACTTTAAGTCACGAGTTTTCTCTGCGTGAAATTCGGGCTGCTCTCCCCCGGGGAGATCGCGTCGCCACAAGAGCAGCGCCACCCTATTTTTGTTTGTCTGCAACTGTGTTTGTTTCCCTATAAGAATTTTTTTTCTAAGGATTTTGCCAGGGACAACTCCCTTGTTCCCGTGGGTTCTTTTACGTGCGCTGAATAATTTTGTGTAACACACGGGACCTCGTTTTATCGTCTCATCCGAAAGACTAGCGCCCAGACCACCCCTCCTGGTCTAATGGATGGGGGAAAAGTTTCAGGCCCAAACGGGATTCGAACCACCGAACACTTCTGATCCGGACTTTTTCGCTTTCTAGACAGGTGTGTTACCTTAGACCACCGATCCACACAGGAGCTCAGTTTATAGTCTCATCCAAAAGGACTTTCGAGGGAGTAGAGTGGTACTGATGTTAATAACCCCAAGCTTCTTGTTGCTATGATTCCAAAATGATCCTTTGTTTCCAAATGCATGGGTGAAAGTGAAAAAAAAAATCTCTCTATCCTGACACTATACATTTCTGTGTCCTCCGAACATTCCCAATCCTGAAAAATGTTGCTTCCAATCCTGAAGTGATTAAAAACACAATTCCACCCATCTGTAGCTTTATGCACACTTTCATGTTACATTCCTCTCACAAAATGTGACAAATCACTAACAGTACATAGATATCTTACAAAGTCTTACCTTCAGCAAGCCTCTGTGTGTGTGTGTGTGTGTGTGTGTGTGTGTGTGTGTGTGTGTGTGTGTGTAATAATAATAATAATATATATGGAATTTATATTACGCTGAATCTTGTAAAAACAAACAAATCGAAGCGCTTGCACTCAAATCATTTACACCCATGCAACTCACGTGTGCAACTCTCCTTACACATAATAAACAACATATTTCAAATCCATGCGCGCGCACGCACGTACGAACGCACACACACACACTCGCGAACACACTTAGGAGGTGAAGGATGCCGTTGAAAATTAGGGACAGATATGAGGGGAAAGTCTCAGGTAGGAAATAAGTGTGTTTTGAGGCTGGATTTGAAGGTTTCAAATAAAGGCTTTTGGCGAAGTGAAAGAGGGAGGTCATTCCAGGCGGATGGACCAGAAACAGAAAGAGTGACGGCCAACAGTGGTCAGTGGTATATATATATATATATATATATATAATATATATATATATATATATATATTATATATTAGTGTGTGTGTGTGTGTGTGTGTGTGTGCATGTACTATGTATGCATGTGAGAGAAAACAAAACCAGTACCAGTCCTGAAGGAAGTCACAGTTAACCGATTTGTTGCACTTGGTCATTTTTACATTTCAATAAAATTATATACAAGTCTCCCCCTTGAAGGGGATTCAAACTCGGATCAGCAATCATAATCGAAATGTGCAACGCTCTAAATGTGTATGCCTGCTTGAGTTGCCCAGTGTCAGAGGGGAAAAAATACCATGTAAAGTATGACGATTCTGACACAATTTCAAGAATTTGATCCTAGACTTCTTGTGCATAGAGCATGCTCCTGCTCATGCACACACACACACACACACACACACACACACACACACACACACAGAGTTTTTATGATAGGGCTATTCTTTTATTGTATGAAAAATATGTCAGATGTAAAAAATACGAATTCAGTGACACAAAAATGTAACATCTCCACATTAAGATTAAAATATCACAAATACATGTACATATAAATCTAGATATATGACACCTCATGTGTAAAAAAAAGTAAATGTTTTACAAAGAAAACCATTTAAAAATAAAACAATACGTTTGTTTGCATATGATTGGTTTAAAAAAAAAAAGCCCCTGCCACTTTCCACACAAATATGTAAACACTTGCATTTTTCTCATCGTTTTACATTTCATTTCTGTGCTGATTTTTTGCAACCACAAAAAGCAAGAAACGCACAAGCACATATCACACACCACTATACTTATACAGCATTAATCTGTCATATACATTCTCAAAAGCTGTGATGCCGTAAAATCTCAACAACAACAAAACACAAAAAAACAGAAAACCTCTCCCCACACACTTTCTTCCACATCATTGTAGAAAATGCTCCATTTTTCCTCAATTTACATTTGATCTCATTATCTAAAATGTTTATAAAAAAAATTACCCCAACCAAACAAAAAAGCAAAACAAAAAGAAAACACAGGCACACATTGTCCACTACTAGACATAAAATCATATACCATATATTTTTGCTCACATATGTTGGTGTAAAATCTGCCATCAATCTTCCAGCACAAGATCAATACACAGATCTGCCACCAACATCAATGAAAAATATCTTTCGCATCATCAATGCTAATCACATAATGAGCTTTTTTACTTTCACAATCAGGTGATATTACAAAGAAAAACTAAAAACAAAAATAAAAAAAAATATACAATGTATGCATTTCGTTTTTTAAAAAAACACGCCCTTCTCCCCACACACTTTCCACACAACTATGTAAGCTCTTGCATTTTTCTCAGCAATTTACATTTTATCTCTGTGGTGTTTTTTGCAACTACAAAAAGCAAGAAACACACAGGCACATATCACACACCACTATACTTATACAGCATTAATCTGTCATATGCATTGTCAAAAGCTGTGATGCTGTAACATCTCAACAACAACAAA
The DNA here is from genome assembly GCA_028751875.1 of Rapana venosa. Classification (NCBI taxonomy): domain Eukaryota; kingdom Metazoa; phylum Mollusca; class Gastropoda; order Neogastropoda; family Muricidae; genus Rapana; species Rapana venosa. The sequence continues at coordinate 33,711,879 of CM054143.1, forward strand.
CAGAAAAGCTCTCTCCACACTTTCTTCCACATCATTGTAGAAAATGCTCCATTTTTCTTCAATTTACATTTGATCTCATTGTCTAAAATTCAAAACAACAACAACAAAACCCAACCAAAAAAAAAAAAAAAAAAAAAAGAAAAGAAACATGGACACTTTGGCCACTACTAGACATAAAATAATATACCATAAGTTTTTTTTGCTCACATATGTTGGTGTAAAATCTGCCATCAATCTTCCAGCAGAAGATCAATACACAGATCTGCCACCAACATCAATGATAAACATCCATCACATTATCAATGCTTATCACATGATGATCTTTCTTTTTCTTTTCTTTTGATTTTATGGGGAAGAGCAAATCATTTAAAAACGGAAATAAAACAAAATATACGTATGTATATATTTGGTTTAAAAAAAAGGCCACTTCTCCCCACACACATTCCACACAATTATGTAAGCTTTTGCATTTTTTCAGCAATTTACATTTCATCTCTATGGTGGTTTTTTGCAACCACAAAAAGCAAGAAACACACAGGGATATATCACACACCACTATACTAATACAGCATTAATATGCCATATGCATTCTCAAAGATGTGATACTGTGAAATCTCCAAAACAAAAAACATGAAAACAAAAACAAAACAGAAAACCTCTCCCCACACTTTCTTCCACATCATTGTAGAACATGCTACATTTTCCCTCAATTTACATTTGATCTCATTATCTTAAATTTCTTTCTTTCACATTCTGGTGATGTTACAAAGAAAACAAACATTTGAAACAAAATTAAAACAAAATATACAATGTATACATTTCATTTTTAAAAAAAAAGGCCCCTTCTCCCCACACACTTTCCACACAATTATGTAAGCTCTTGCATTTTTCTCATCAATTTACATTTTATCTCTGTGGTGGTTTTTTGCAACCACAAAAAGCAAGAAACACACAGGCACATATCACACACCACTATACTTATACAGCATTATCTGTCATATACATTCTTAAAAGATGTGATGCTGTAAAATCTCAACAACAAAAAGCAAGCAGAAAATCTCTCCCCACACACTTTCTTCCACATTGTAGAGAATGATACATTTTTCTTCAATTTACATTTGATATCTAAAATTGAAAAACAAAATCCCCACCAAACCAAAAGACTCAAAGAAAAAGAAAACACAGGCACACTCTGTCCACTACTAGACAAAATCATATAGCTTTTTTTCCCGCTCACATATGTTGGTGTAAAATCTGCCATCAATCTTCCAGCAGAAGATCAATACACAGATCTGCCACCAACATCAATGACAATTATCTTTCACATCATGAATGCTAATCATATCATGAGCTTTCTTTTACTTTCACAATCAGGTGATATTGCAAAGAAAAACATTAAAAAAAAATTAAAACAAAATATACAATGTATGCATTTCATTTAAAATAAAAGGCCCCTTCTCCCCACACACTTTCCACACAATTATGAAAACTCTTGCATTTTTCTCAGCAATTTACATTTCATCTCTATGGTGGTTTTTTGCAACCACAAAAAGCAAGAAACACACAGGCACATATCACACACCACTATACTAATACAGCATCAATATGCCATATGTATTCTCAAAAGATGTGATACTGTAAAATCTCCAAAACAATAAACATAAAAACTAATCAAACAAAACAGAAAACCTCTCCCCACACTTTCTTCCACATCATTGTAGAACATGCTACATTTTCCCTCAATTTACATTTGATCTCATTATCTTAAATTACCCCCCCCCCCCCCCCTCCTCCCCTCCCAAAAAACAACAACAACAAAACCCAAACAAACAAAACAAAACAAAAAACAAAGAAAAAGAACACACAGCCATGCCATATTCTGTCCACTACTAAACTTATATACCATATTTTTTTGCTCACAAATGTTCGTGTAAAATTTGCCATCAATCTTCCAGCAGAAGATCAATACACAGATCTGCCACCAACATCAATGAAAAATATCTCTTGCATTATCAATGCTCATCAGATAATTGAGCTTTTTTCTTTCACATTCAGGTGATGTTACAAAGAAAACAAACATTTAAAACAAAATTAAAACAAAATATACAATGTATGCATTTCATTTTTTTTTTTAAGAAGGCCCCTTCTCCCCACACACTTTCCACACAAGTATGTAAGCTCTTGCATTTTTCAGCAATTTACATTTCATCTCTGTGGTGGTTGTTTGCAACCACAAAAGCAAGAAACCAGGCACATATCACACACTACTTATACAGCATTATCTATCATATACATTCTCAAAAGCTGTGATGCTGTAAAATCTCAACAAAATGCAAAACAGAAAATCTCTCCCCACACACTTTCTTCCACATTGTAGAAAATGATACATTTTTCTTCAATTTACATTTGATATCTAAAATTGAAAAACAAAATCCCCAACCAAACCAAAAAAACTCAAAAAGAAAACACAGGCACACTCTGTGGTACTAGACAAAATCATAGCTCTTTTTTTCAGCTCACATATGTTGGTGTAAAATCTGCCATCAAATTTCCAGCACAAGATCAATACACAGATCTGCCACCAACATCAATGAAAATTATCTTTCACATCATGAATGCTAATCACATAATGAGCTTTTTTACTTTCACAATCAGGTGATATTACAAAGAAAAACATTTAAAACAACATTAAAACAAAATATACAATATATGCATTTCATTTAAAATAAAAGGCCCCTTCTCCCCACACACTTTGCACACTATGTAAGCTCTTGCACTTTTTTCAGCAATTTACATTTCATCTCTGTGGTGGTTTTTTGCAATCACAAAAAGCAAGAAACACACAGGCACATATCACACACCGCTATACTTCAGCATTAATCTGTCATATACATTCTCAAAAGCTGTGATGCTATAAAATCTCAACAACAACAAACAGAAAACCTCTCCCCACACACTTTCTTCCACATCACTGTAGAAAATGCTACATTTTTCCTCAACTAACATTTGATCTCATTATCTAAAATTCAAAAAACTCCAACCAAACCAAAAAAACAAAAAGAAAACACAGGCACACTCTGTCCACTACTAGACAAAATCATACCATATATTTTTGCTCACATATGTTGGTGTAAAATCTGCCATCAATCTTCCAGCAGAAGATCAATACACAGATCTGCCACCAACATCAATGAAAAATATCTTTCGCATCATCAATGCTAATCACATAATGAGCTTTTTACTTTCACAATCAGGTGATGTTACAAAGAAAACAAACTTTTAAAAACAAAAATAAAACAAAATATACAATGTATGCATTCATCACAAAAAGGCCCTTCTCCCACACACTTTCCACACAACTATGTAAGCTCTTGCATTTTTCAGCAATTTACATTTTATCTCTGTGGTGGTTTTTTGCAACCACAAAAAGCAAGAAACACACAGGCACATATCACACACCACTATACTTATACAGCATTATCTGTCATATACATTGTCAAAAGATGTGATGCCGTAAAATCTCAATAACAACAAAACAAAACAGAAAACTTCTCCCCAAACACTTTCTTCCACATCATTGTAGAAAATGCTACATTTTTCTTCAATTTACATTTGATCTCATTATCTAAAATAAAATTTAAAAATTACCCCAAACAAACAAACAAAAAAAAAGAAAACAGGCACACATTGTCCACTACTAGACATAAAATCATATACCATATACTTTTGCTCACACATGTTGGTGTAAAATCTGCCATCAATCTTCCAGCAGAAGATCAATACACATATCTGCCACCAACATCAATGAAAAATATCTTTCACATCATCAATGCTAATCACATAATAAGCTTTTTTACTTTCACAATCAGGTGATGTACAAAGAAAAACTAAAAACAAAAATAAAACAAAATATACAATGTATGCATTTCATTTTTAAAAAAACACGCCCTTCTCCCCACACACTTTCCACATAATTATGTAAGCTCTTGCATTTTTCTCTGCAATTTACATTTTATCTCTGTGGTGTTTTTTAACAACCACAAATAGCAAGAAACACACAGGCACATATCACACACCACTACACTTATACAGCATTAATCTGTCATATACATTCTCAAAAGCTGTGATGCTGTAACATCTCAACAACAACAACAAACAGAAAACCTCTCCCCACACTTTCTTCCACATCATTGTAGAAAATGCTACATTTTTCTTCAATTTACATTTGATCTCATTATCTAAAATTCAAAACAACAAAACTCAACCAAAAAAACAACAAAAAAAAGAAAACACAACACATGCACACTTTGGCCACTACTAGACATGAAATAATATACCATAAGTTTTTTTTGCTCACATATGTTGGTGTAAAATCTGCCATCAATCTTCAAGCAGATCTGCCACCAACATCAATGAAAAACATCCATCACATTATCAATGCTTATCACATGATCTTTTTTTTTTCTTTCACATTTCTTGTGATTTTATGGGGAAGAGCAAATCATTTAAAAACGAAAATAAAAAATATACGTATGCATGTATTTGGTTTTTTAAAAAAAGGCCACTTCTCCCCACACACTTTCCACACAATTATGTAAGCTCTTGCATTTTTTCAGCAATTTACATTTCATCTCTATGGTGGTTTTTTGCAACCACAAAAAGCAAGAAACACACAGGCACATATCACACACCACTATACTAATACAGCATTAATATGCCATATGCATTCTCAAAAGATGTGATACTGTAAAATCTCCAAAACAAAAAACATGAAAAAAATCAAACAAAACAGAAAACCTCTCCCCACACTTTCTTCCCCATCATTGTAGAACATGCTACATTTTTCCTCAATTTACATTTGATCTCATTATCTTAAATTACACCCCCACCCCCCCCAAAAAAAAAAAAAAAAAAACCCAAAAAACCCCCCAAAACCGAAGAAAAAGAACGCAGCCATATTCTGTCCACTAAACTTAAAATCATATACCATATTTTTTTGCTCACATATGTTGGTGTAAAATCTGCCATCAATCTTCCAGCAGAAGATCAATACACAGATCTGCCACCAACATCAATGACAAATATTTTTTGCATTGTCAATGCTAATCACATAATAAGCTTTCTTTTTTTTCTTTCATATTTCAGGTGATTTTACGAAGATAATATTTAAAAACAAAAATAAAATATACCTATGTATGCATTTTGTTTTTAAAAAAAGGCCCCTTCTCCCCACACACTTTCCACACAATTATGTAACCTTTTGCATGCTAATCTGATAATTGAGCTTTCTTTCACATTCTGGTGATGTTACACAAACATTTGAAACAAAATTAAAACAAAATATACAATGTATACATTTCATTAAAAAAAAAGGCCCCTTCTCCCCACACACTTTCCACACAATTATGTAAGCTCTTGCATTTTTCTCTGCAATTTACATTTTATCTCTGTGGTGGTTTTTTGCAACCACAAAAAGCAAGAAACACACAGGCACATATCACACACCACTATACTTATACAGCATTAATCTGTCATATACATTCTTAAAAGATGTGATGCTGTAACATCTCAACAACAACAAAACAGAAAACCTCTCCCCACTCTTTCTTCCACATCATTGTAGAAAATGCTACATTTTCTCTCAATTTACATTTGATCTCATTATCTTAAATCAAAAAAAACCCAAACAAAAAACCCAACAAACAAAAAAAACAAAAACAAAGAAAAAGAAACACAGCCATACTGTCTTCTACAATTTACAAATTATATACCATATTTTTTTCTCTTACAAATGTTGGTGTAAAATTTGCCATCAATCTTCCAGCAGAAGATCAATACACAGATCTGCCACCAACATCAATGAAAAATATCTTTGCATCATCAATGCTACATCACATAATTTGAGCTTTTTTTCTTTCACATTCAGGTGATGTTACAAAGAAAACAAACATTTAAAACAAAAAATTTAAAAACAAATAACAATGTATGCATTTCGGTTTTAAAAAAAGGCCCCTTCTCCCCACACACTTTCCACACAATTATGTAAGCTCTTGCATTTTTCTCAGCAATTTACATTGCATCTCTATGGTGGTTTTTTGCAACCACAAAAAGCAAGAAACACACAGGCACATACTACACACCACTATACTTATACAGCATTAATCTGTCATATACATTCTCAAAAGCTGTGATGCTGTAAAATCTCAACAACAACAACAAAAAACAAAAAGCCTCTCCCCACACACTTTCTTCCACATTGTAGAAGAATGCTCCATTTTTCTTTAATTTACATTTGATCTCATTATCTAAAATTTAAAAATACAAAAACCCCAACCAAACCACAAAAAAACAAAGAAAAAGAAAACACTGGCACACTGTCATTACTAGACAAAATCATAGCCCCTTTTTTTGCTCACATATGTTGGTGTAAAATCTGCCATCAATTTCCAGCACAAGATCAATACACAGATCTGCCACCAACATCAATGAAAAATTATCTTTGCATTATGAATGCTATCAATAATGAGCTTTTTTACTTTCAAAATTTCATGTGATGTTACAAAGAAAAAACATTTAAAACAAAATTAAAACAAAATATACAATATATGCATTTCATTAAAAAAAACAAGGCCCCTTCTCCCCACACACTTTCCACACAATTATGTAAGCTCTTGCATTTTTCTCAGCAATTTACATTTCATCTCTATGGTGCTTTTTTGCAACCACAAATAGCAAGAAACACAAGGCACATATCACACACCACTATACTTATACAGCATTAATCTGTCATATACATTCTCAAAAGCTGTGATGCTGTAAAATCACAACAACAACAAAACAGAAAACCTCTCCCCACACACTTTCTTCCACATTATTGTAGAAAATGCTACATTTTTCCTCAATTTACATTTGATCTCTTTATCTAAAATTAAAAACCTCCCCCCCCCCAACCAAACCAAAAAAAACAAAAAGAAAATAGGCACACTTTGGCCACTACTAGACTTAAAATCATATACCACCATTTTTTTCCTGCTCATGTATGTTGGTGTAAAATCTTCCATCAATCTTCCAGCGTAAGATCAATACACAGATCTGCTACCAACATCAATGAAAACTATCTTTTGCATTATCAATGCTAATCACATAATGAGCTTTCTTTCTTTCACATTCATGTGATGTTACAAAGAAAACACTTAAAACAAAATTAAAACAAAATATATACAATGTATGCATTTAGTTTGAAAAAAAGGCCCCTTCTCCCACACACTTTCCACACAACTATGTAAGCTCTTGCATTTTTCAGCAATTTACATTTTATCTCTGTGGTGGTTTTTTGCAACCACAAAAAGCAAGAAACACACAGGCACATATCACACACCACTATACTTATACAGCATTATCTGTCATATACATTGTCAAAACGATGTGATGCCGTAAAATCTCAAAACAAAAACAAAACAAAAATTTCTCCCCAACACTTTCTTCCACATCATTGTAGAAAATGCTACATTTTTCTTCAATTTACATTTGATCTCATTACTAAAAAAAATTTAAAATACCCCAAACAAACAAAAAAAAAAAAGAAAACAGGCAACTGTCCACTACTGACATAAAACATAACATATACTTTGCCCACATTTGGTGTAAATCTGCATCATTTTCACAGAGATCAATACAAATCTGCACCACCTCAATGAAAAATACTTCACATCTAATGCATCACATAATAAGCTTTTTACTTTCACAACAGGTATTACAAGAAAACAAAACAAAAAAACAAAAATAACATGATGCACATTTTTAAAAAAACACGCCCTTCCCCCACACTTTCCACATATTTTAAGCCTTGCATTTTTCTCTGCAATTTACATTTATCTCTGTGGTGTTTTTAAACCACAAATAGCAAGAACACACAGGCACATACACACCCACTACACTATACAGCATTATCTTAAATACTTCTCAAAGCTTGTCGTAACATCTCAACAACAACAACAAACAGAAAACTCTCCCCACACTTTCTCCACATCAGTAGAAATGCTACATTTTCCTCAATTTAATTTGATTTCATCTAAAATTCAAAAAACCCAACAAAACAAAACTCAACCAAAAACAACAACAAAAGAAAACAACAACACATGCACACTTTGGCACAAACAAACTGCCATAATATACCATAAGTTTTTTGCTCACAAGTTTGGGTAAAATCTGCCTCAATTTTCAAGCAGATCTGCACCAACATCAATGAAAAATTCCATCACATTATCAATGCTAATCACATGACTTTTTTTTTCTTCACTTTTCTTGTGATTTTATGGGGAAGAGAAAAACCCTTTAAAAACGAAAATAAAAAAAAATAGTATGATGATTTGGTTTTTTAAAAAAAGGCCACTTCTCTCCCACCTTTTCCACACAAATTGAAGCTCTTGCATTTTTTCACAATTTAATTTCACTCTATGGTGGTTTTTTGCAACCCAAAAAGCAAGAAACACACAGGCACATATCACACACCACTATACTAATACAGCTAATATCCAAGCATTCTCAAAAGATGTGAACTGTAAAATCTCCAAAACAAAAAACATGAAAAAATAAAAACAAACAGAAAACCTCTCCCACAACTTTCTTCCCATCATTGTAAAAACATGCTACATTTTTCCTCAATTACATTTGATCTCTTATCTTAAATTACACCCCCACCCCCCCCAAAAAAAAAAAAAAAACCCAAAAAACCCCCAAAACCGAAGAAAAGAACGCAGAATTCTGCCATAAACTATAAACATATACCATATTTTTTTGTCACAATATGTTGGTGAAAATCGCCATAAATCTCCAGCAAAGATCAATACACAGATCTGCACCAAATCAAGAAAATTTTTTCATTGTCAATCTAATCACATAATAAGCTTTCTTTTTTTTTTTTTTTTCATTTTCAGGTGATTTTACGAAGAAATTTTAAAAAACAAAATAAAATATCCCTATGTAATGCATTTTGTTTTTAAAAAAGGCCCTTCCCCACACACTTTCCACCAATTATGAAACCCTTTTGCATGCTAACTGATAATGAGCTTTCTTCACATTCTGGTGAGTTACACACAACATTTGAAACAAAATTAAACAAAATTTACAATGTTATCATTTCATTAAAAAAAAAGGCCCCTTCCCCCACACCATTTCCACACAATAAAAAAACCTTGAAATTTTTCCCTTGCCAATTTACATTTACTCTGTGGTGTTTTTTGCAACACAAAAAGCAAGAAACACACAGGGGCACATACCACACCACTATACTTATACAGCATAATCGTCAATAACATTCTTAAAAGATGTGATGCTTACATCTCAACAACAACAAACAAACCTCTCCCACTCTTTCTTCCACATCTTGATAAAAATGCTAAAATTTTCTCATTTATTTTTATACTCATTAATCTAAATCAAAAAAAACCACAAAACCCCCAACAATACAAAAAAAAAGAAAACAAAGAAAAAGAAAACAAGCCCACTGTCTTCTACTAATTAAAATAATACATCATTTTTTCCCGCTTAAAATGTTGGTTAAAATCTGCCATAAACTTCCAGCAGAAGATCAATACACAAAATCTGCACCAACATCCATGAAAAATATCTTCCACAAATGCAATCACATAATGACCCTTTTTTTTTTTCACAATCAGGCCGACGTTAAAAAGAAAACAAACTTTAAAAACAAACCAAATTTTTAAAACAAAATAAAAACAAAATATTACAATATGCATTCGTTTAAAAAAGGCCCTTCCCCCACAAAATTCCACACAAATGTAAAGCCTTCATTTTCTCAGCAATTTACATTGCCATTCTATGGTGGTTTTTTAGCAACACAAAAAGCAAGAAACACACAGGCACAACAACACACATATAAAGCATAAAACGCAAACATCCAAAAGCTGTGATGTTAAAAATCTCAACACAACAACAAAAAACAAAAACCCCCCCACACCTTTCATCCAAAATTTGTAGAAGAAGCCCCATTTTCTTAATTTACATTTAAATCTCATCCTAAATTTAAAATAAAAAACCCACCAAACCCAAAAAAACAAAAATAAAAGAAAAATGGCACCCCTTGTCCATTACTAGATTTAAAAAAACATATCAGAACTTTTTTGGCTCACATATGTGGTGAAAATCTGCCACAATCTTCCACACAAGTTTAATACACAGATCTGCCCCAAACAAAATTAAAAAATATCTTTTTGCATACAATGCTTAATCAATTAAGAGGCTTTTTTCTTTCACATTCATGTGAGTTACAAAAAACAAACATTAAAACAAATTTAAAACAAAATACAAGTTAGCATTTATTAAAAACCACAACCCTTTCCCCACACTTCCACACAATATGTTAATCTTTGCATTTTTTTCACCAATTTACATTTCTTTTAATGCTGTCTTTTGGGCCCACATAGCACAAGTCAATATCACACCCACTTACTTAACGTTAATTTCATATACATCTAAAAGCTTGATGCTGTAAAAATCACAACAACACCAACAAAAACTCTCTCCCCACCACTTTCCTTCCACTTATTTTAGAAAATCTCATTTTTCCTCAATTTACATTATCTCTTATCTAAAATTACCCCCCCCCCCCCCCCCCCCCCCCCCCCCCCCCCCCCCACCCCCCCCCCCCCCCCAAACCCCCCCCCCCCCCCCCCCAAAACCCAAGAAAGAAATAGGACCCTTTGGCCACTACATAACTTAAAACAACACCATTTTTTTTTTGCCATGTATGTTTTGTAAAATCTTCCTAAATTTCTTCACGTAAGATCAATACACAGATCGCTACCAACACAATGAAAACAATCTTTTGCATTATCAATGCTAATCACATAATGAGCTTTCTTTCTTTCACATTCATGTGATGTTACAAAGAAAACACTTAAAACAAAATTAAAACAAAATATATACAATGTATGCATTTCGTTTGAAAAAAAGGCCCCTTCTCCCTACACACATTCCACACAATTATGTAGCTCTTGCATTTTTCTCAGCAATTTACATTTCATCTCTATGGTGGTTTTTTGCAACCACAAGTAGCAAGAAACACACAGGCACATATCACACACCACTATACTAATACAGCATTAATCTGTCATACATTCTCAAAAGCTGTGATGCTGTAAAATCTCAAAAAACAAAAAAAGACTCTCCCCACACACTCTCTTCCACATCATTGTAGAAAATGCTCCATTTTTCTTCAATTTACATTTGATCTCATTATCTAAAGTTTAAAAAAACGCACACAAAGAAACCAACCAAACCAAACCCCCCAAAAAGAAAAAGAAAACACAGCCACACATTGGCCACTACTAAAGTCATACCTTTTTTTTTACCTGCTCACATATGTTGGTGTAAAATCTGCCATCAATCTTCCAGCAGAAGATCAATACACACATCTGCCACCAACATCAATGAAAAATATCTTTTGCATCATCAATGCTAACCACATAATGAGCTTTTTTTAATAGGCTTTCTTTTTTACTTTTACAATCAAGTGATGTTACAAAGAAAACAAACTTTTAAAAACAAAATAAAAATTTACAATGTATGTATTTCGTCAAAAAAAAAGAAAAAAGGCTCCTTCTCCCCACACACTTTCCATACAACTATGTAAGCTCTTGCATTTTTCAGCAATTTACATTTTATCACTGTGGTGGTTTTTTGCAACCACAAAAAGCAAGAAACACACAGGCACATATCACACACCACTTTACTTATACAGCATTAATCTGTCATATACATGTCAAAAGCTGCGATGCTGTAAAATCTCAACACAAAAACCAACAGAAAACCTCTCCCAACACACTTCCACATCATTGTAGAAAATGCTACATTTTTCTTCAATTTACATTTGATCTCATTATGTAAAAGTCAAAAATACAACAACAAAAAACCCAACCAAACACACACAAAAAAACAAGAAAAAGAAAACACAGGCACACACTGTCCACTACTAAACTTAAAATTGTATACCATCATGTTTTTTCCCGCTCACATATGTTGGCGTAAAATCTGCCATCAATCTTCCAGCAGATCAATACACAGATCTGCCAACAACAATGAAAATTATCTTTCGCATCATCAATGCTTATCACATAATGAGCTTTTTTACTTTCACAATCAGGTGATGTTACAAAGAAAAACTTCTTTAAAAAAAAAATATATATATACACTGTATGCATTTCGTTTAAAAATGAAAAGTCCCCTTCTCCCCACACACTTTCCACACAATTATGTAAGCTCTTGCATTTTTTCAGCAATTTACATTTTATCTCTAGGTGGCTTTTTGCAACCACAAAAAGCAAGAAACACACAGGCACATATCACACACCACTATATTTATACAGCATTAATCTGTCATATACATTCTCAAAAGATGTGATGCTGTAAAAAGAAAAAAAACATTTAAAAAATCAAACAAAACAGAAAACCTCTCCCCACACACTTTCTTCCACATCATTGTACAACATGCTTCATTTTTCAATTTACATTTGATCTCATTATCTAAAATTACACCCCCCCACCCCACCCCGCCAAAAAAAACCAAAAAACAAAAAAACAAAGAAAAAGAACACACAGCCATATTCTGTCCACTACTAAACTTAAAAATCATATACCATAAATTTTTGCTCACATATGTTAGTGTAAAATCTGCCATCAATCTTCCAGCAGAAGATCAATACACAGATCTGCCACTAACATCAATGAAAATCATCTTTTGCATTATCAATGCTAATCACATAATGAGCTTTTTACTTTCACATTCAGGTGATGTTACAAAGAAAACAAACATTTAAAACAAAATTAAAACAAAATATACAATGTATGCATTTCATTATTTTTTTTAAAAAGGCCCCTTCTCCCCACACACTTTCCACACAATTATGTAAGCTCTTGCATTTTTTTCAGCAATTTACATTTCATCTCTGTGGTGGTTGTTTGCAACCACAAAAAGCAAGAAACACAGGGATATATCACACACCACTATACTAATACAGCATTAAGCTGTCACATACATTCTTAAAAGATGTGATGCTGTAAAATCTCAACAACAACAAAACAAAAGAGAAAACCTCTCCGCACACACTTTCTTCCACATCATTGTAGAAAATGATGCATTTTTTTTCAATTAACATTTGATCTCATTATCTAAAAGTCAAAGCAAACAAAAAAACCCAACCAAACCAAAAAAAAAAAGACACAGGCACACATTGTCCACTACTAGACTTAAAATCATATACCTTTTTTTCCCGCTCACATAATTATGTTGGTGTAAAATCTGCCATCAATCTTCCAGCAGAAGATCAATACACAGATCTGCCACCAACATCAATTAAAAATGTATATCTTTCGCATATCAATGCTGATCACATAAGCTTTTTGTTTTCCTTTACATTTCAGGTGATTTTACGAAGATAACATTTAAAAACAAAAATAAAACAAAATATACCTATGTATGCATTTGTTTTGGGTTTTTTTTAAATGCCCCTTCTCCCCACACAATTAGGTAAGCTCTTGCATTTTTCTAAGTAATTTACAATTCATCTCTGTGGTGGTATTTTGCAACCACAAAAAGCAAGAAAAACATAGGGATATATCACACACCACTATACTTATACAGCATTATCTGTCACACATTCTTAAAAGATGTGATGCTGTAAAATCTAAACAAAAACATAAAAATATGAAACAAACAAAACGTCACCCCACACACTTTCTTCCACATCATTGTAGAACATACATTTTTCTTTACATTACATCTCATAACCTAAAATTTAAAACAAAAAACCAAAAGAAAAAGAAAACACAGCATACTTTGTCCACTACTAGACTTAAATCATGTAACAAAATTGTTTTTTGCTCACATTATGTTGGTGTAAAATCTGCCATCCATCTTCCAGTGGAAGATCAATACACAGATCTGCCACCAACATCAATGAAAAATATCTTTTGCGGAATCAATGCTAATCACATAATCAGCTTTTTCTTTTCACATTCCAAAAAAAAACAACCATTTAAAAACAAAAGAAAAACAAAATATACCTATGTATGTATATGTACTTGGTTTAAGAAGAAAAAAGGTCCCTTCTTTCCACACAATTATGTAAGCTCTTGCATTTTTATCATCATTTTACATTTCATCTCTACAATTTTTTGGCAACCACAAAAGGCAAGAAACACACAGGCACATATTACACACCACTATACTTGTACAGCATTAATATGTCATATACATTCTTAAAAGATGTGATGCTTAAAATCTCCAACCAAAAACCCCACAAAAAAATAAACAAAACCTCTCCCCACACATTTTCTTCCACATCATTGTAGAACATTCTACAGTTTTCTTTAATTTACATTTGATCTTATCTAAAATTTAAAAAAACAAAACAAAAAAACAGAACAAGAAACCGCAGGCACACTCAGTCCACTACTACACTGAAATCATATATCAGAATTTTTCTTGTGGCCCAGATATGTTGGTGTAAAATCTGCCATCAATCTTCCAGCAGAAGATCAATACACAGATCTGCCACCAACATCAATGACAAATATCTTTTACATTATCAATGCTTGCTTTGCTTTTTCTTCACATGTCATGTGATTACACAAAGATAAACATTTAAAAACAAAAATAAAACAAAATATATGTATCTGATTTAAAAAACAAACCAACCCATAAAACAAAAGGCTCCTTCTCCCCCACACAATTATGAAAGCTCTTGTATTTTTTCAGCAATTTACATTTTATGTCTGTGCTGGTTTTTTGCAACCACAAAAAGCCAAGAAACACACAGGCACATATCACACATCACTATACTTATACAGCATTAATCCGTCACACATTCTCAAAAGATGGATGCTTAAAATCTCAACAACAACAGAACCAACAGAAAACTTCTCCCCACACACTTTCTTCCACATCATTGTAGAACATGCTACTTTTTCTTCAATTTACATTTGATCTCATTATCTAAACTTAAAAAAAAAACCATAAAAAACAACCAAACCAAAACCAAAAACAAAAGAAAAAGAAAACACAGGCACACTTTGTTCACTACTACACTTAAAATCATATATCAGATTTTTTTTTTGGCTCACATATGTTGGTGTAAAATCTGCCATCAATCTTCCAGCACAAGATCAATACACAGATCTGCCACCAACATCAATGAAAAATATCTTTTACATTGTCAATGCTAATCACATAAGCTTTCTTTTTTTTCTTTCATATTTCAGGTGATTTTACGAAGATAACATTTAAAAACAAAAATAAAACAATATACCTGTGTATGCTTTTTTTTTTTAAAAGGCCCCTTCTCCCCACACACTTTCCACACAATTATGTAAGCTTTTGCATTTGTCTCAGCAATTTACATTTCATCTCTATGGTGGTTTTTTGCAACCACAAAAAGCAAGAAACACACAGGCACATATCACACACTACAATTCTTATACTGCATTAATTTGTCATATACATTCTCAAAAGATGTGATGCTGTAACATCTTTAAAAAAACAAACATAAAAACAAAAATATGAAACAAAACAAAACGTCACCCCACACACTTTCTTCCACATCATTGTACAACATACATTTTTTCTTTACTTTACATCTCATTATCTAAAATTTAAAACAAACAAAAACCAAAAGAAAAAGAAAACACAGCATAATTTTTCCACTTCTAGACTTAAATCATGTAACAGAATATGTTTTTGCTCATATATGTTGGTGTAAAATCTGCCATCAATCTTCCAGTGGAAGATTAATACACAGATCTGCCACCAACATCAATGAAAAATATATTTTGTGTAATCAATGCTAATCACATAATCGGCTTTCTTTTCTTTTCACACTCCATGTGATTTTACAAAGAAAACAAACATTTAAAAACAGAAGAAACAAAATATAACTATATGTATGTACTTGGTTTGTTTTTTTTAAATGCCCCTTCTCCCCACACACTTTCCACACAATTATGTAAGCTCTTGCATTTTTATCATCAGTTTACATTTCATCTGTGTCGTATTTTTGCAACCACAAAAAGCAAGAAACACAGGCACATACCACACACCACTAATACAGCATTCATCTGTCATATACATTCTTAAAAGATGTGATGCTTAAAATTTCCAACCAAAAACCCCATAAAAACAAAAATAAAACAAAAAACAGAAAACCTCTCCCCATACATTTTCTTCCACATCATTGTAGAACATTCTACAGTTTTCTTCAATTTACATTTGATCTCATTATCTAAAATTTTAAAAAATAAAACAAAAAATGAACCAAACAAAAAACCAAAGAAAAAGAAAACTCGGGCACACTCAGTCCACTACTAGTCTTAAAATCATAATTTTTTTGCTCACATATGCTGGTGTAAAATCTGCCATCAATCTTCCAGCGGAAGATCAATACACAGATCTGCCACCAACATCAATGAAAAACATCTTTCACATTATCAATGCTAACCAGATTGAGCTTTCGATTTCTCTTTTACATGTCATGCATTACAACAACAAAAAACCACTTAAAAACCCCATCAAATATACCTATGTATGTATTTCGTTTAAAAAAAAAAAAAAACCTTCTCCCCATACACTTTCCACACAATTATGTAAGCTCTTGCATTTTTTTCAGCAATTTACATTTCATCTCTATGGTGGTTTTTTGCAACCACAAAATGCAAGAAACACACAGGGATATATCACATACCACTACACTTATACAGCATTAATCTGTCACATACATTCTTAAAAGATGTGATGCTGTAAAATCTCAACAAAAAAGAGAAAACCTCTCCCCACACACTTTCTTCCACATCATTGTAGAAAATGCTACTTTTTTTTCAATTAACATTTGATCTCATTATCTAAAAGTCAAAAAACAAAAAAAACCACCCTACCAAACCAAAAAAAAAAAGAAAACAGGCACACATTGTCCACTACTAGACTTAAAATCATATACTTTTTTTCCCCCGCTCACATATGTTGGTGAAAAATCTGCCATCAATCTTCCAGCAGAATATCAACACAGATCTGCCACCAACATCAATTAAAAATATATATCTTTTGCATTATCAATGCCGATCACATAATAAGTTTTGTTTTCTTTTATATTTCAGGTGATTTTACGAAGATAACATTAAAAAATTTTTTTTTTAAATATACCTATGTATGCATTTGTTTTTTGTTTGTTTTTTTTAATGCCCCTTCTCCCCACACACTTTCCACACAATTATGTAAGCTCTTGCATTTTTCTAAGTAATTTACATTTCATCTCTGTGGTGTTTTTTTGCAACCAAAAAAAGCAAGAAACACAGGGATATATCACACACCACTATACTTATACAGCATTAATCTGTCATACATTCTCAAAAGATGTGATGCTGTAAAATCTAAACAAAGCCAACAACATAAAAAACAAAAATATGAAACAAAACACAAAACGGTCACCCCACACACTTTCTTCCACATCATTGTAGAACATACATTTTTTTCTTTACTTTACATTACATCTCATTATCTAAAATTTAAAACAAACAAAAAACCAAAAGAAAAAGAAAACACAGCATACTAGACTTAAATCATGTAACAGCATTTTTTTGCTCATATATGTTGTGTAAAATCTGCCATCCATCTTCCAGTGGAAGATCAATACACAGATCTGCCACCAACATCAATGAAAAATATCTTTCGCATAATCAATGCTAATCACATAATGAGCTTTTTCTTTTCACATTCAATGTGATTTTCTTCCACATCATTGTAGAACATTCTACAGTTTTCTTCAAATTACATTTGATCTCATTATCTAAAATTTTAAAAAATAAAACAAAAAATGAACCAAACAACAACAAAACAAAAAGAAAACTCAGGCACACTCAGTCCACTACTAGTCTTAAAATCATTACCATAATTTTTTTGTTCACATATGTTGGTGTAAAATCTGCCATGAATCTTCCAGCACAAGATCAATACACAGATCTGCCACCAACATCAATGAAAAATATCTTTCGCATTATCAATGCTAATCAGATAATGAGTTTTTTTCTTTCACATGCATGTGATGTTACAAAGAAATCAAACATTTAAAACAAAATTAAAATGAAATATACCCCTTCTCCCCACACACTTTCCACACAACTATGTAAGCTCTTGCATTTTTCTCAGCAATTTACATTTAATCTCTGTGCTGGGTTTTTTCAACCACAAAAAAGAAACAGGCACATATCACACACCACAACACTTCAACAGCATTAATCTGTCAAGTACATTCTCAAAAGATGTGATGCTGTAAAATCTCAACAACAACAACAAAACAGAAAACCTCTCCCCACACACTCTCTTCCACATTATTGTAGAAAATGCTACATTTTTCCTCAATTTACATTTGATCTCATTATCTAAAATTCAAAACAAAACAAAAACCAACGAAACAAAAAAAAAACCAAAGAAAAAGAAAACACAGGCACACTTTAGCCACTACTAGACATAAAACCATATACCATAAGTTTTTTCCTCACATATGTTGGTGTAAAATCTGCCATCAATCTTCCAGCAGAAGATCAATACACAGATCTGCCACCAACAATGAAAAATATCTTTCGCATTATCAATGCTGATCACATAATAAGCTTTTTTTTCCCTATATCTTTCAGGTGATTTTACAAGATAACATTTAAAAACAAAAATAAAACAAAATATACCTATGTATGCATTTGTTTTTGTTTTTTTAAAATGCCCCTTCTCCCCACACACTTTCCACACAATTATGGACTCTTGCATTTTTCTCAGCAATTTACATATCTCAGTGGTGGTATTTTGCAACCACAAAAAGCAAGAAACACACAGCCACATATCACACACCACAATATACAGGATTAATCTGTCATATACATTCCCTAAAGATGTGATGCTGTAAAATCTAAACAAAATCAACATAAAAAAAAAATGAAACGCACAAAACGTCACCCCACACACTTTCTTCCACATCATTGTAGAACATACATTTTTTCTTTACTTTACATTACATCTCATTATCTAAAATTTAAAACAAACAACAAACCAAAAGAAAAAGAAAACACAGCATACTTTGTCCACTACTAGACTTAAATCATGTAACAGAATTTTTTTTGCTCATATATGTTGGTGTAAAATCTGCCATCCATCTTCCAGCGGAAGATCAATACACAGATCTGCCTCCAACAATGAAAAATATCTTTCGCGTAATCAATGCTAATCACATAATGAGCTTTTTCTTTTTACATTCCATTTGATTTAACAAAGAAAAACATTTTAAATTAAAAAACCAAAATATACCTATGTATGTATATGTACTTTTATTTTTAAAAAGTCCCTTCTTTTCACACAACAATTATGTAAGCTCTTGCATTTTTATCATCAGTTTACATTTCATCCCTGTACAGTTTTTTGGCAACCACAAAAGGCAAGAAACACACAGGCACATATTACACACTACTATACTTATATAGCATTAATATGTCATATACATTCTTAAAAGATGTGATGCTTAAAATCTCCAACCAAAAACCCCATAAAAACAAAAATAAAACAAAACAGAAAACCTCTCCCCACACATTTTTCTTCCACATCATTGTAGAACATTTTACAGTTTTCTTTAATTTATATTGGATCTCATTATCTAAAATTTAAAAAACAAAACAAAATACACAAAAACAAAGAACAAGAAACCGCAGGCACACTCAGTCCACTACTACACTGAAAATCATATCAGAATGTTTTTGTGTGGCTCAGATATGCTGGTGTAAAATCTGCCATCAATCTTCCAGCAGAAGATCAATGCACAGATCTGCCACCAACATCAATGAAAAATATCTTTCACATTATCAATACTAATCACATAATGCTTTCTTTGTTTTTTCTTCATATGTCATGTGATTACACAAAGATAAACATTTAAAAACAAAAATAAAACTAAATATATGTATCCGATTTAAAAAAACCTAACAAACCCATAAAACAAAAGGCTCCTTCTCCCCACACAATTATGAAAGCTCTTGTATTTTTTCAGCAATTTACATTTTATGTCTGTGCTGGTTTTTTGCAACCACAAAAAGCAAGAAACGCACAGGCACATATCACACACCACTATACTTATACAGCATTAATCCGTCACACATTCTCAAAAGATGTGATGCTTAAAATCTCAACAACAACAAAACCAACAGAAAACTTCTCCCCACACACTTTCCTCCACATCATTGTAGAACATGCTACTTTTTCTTCAATTTACATTTGATCTCATTATCTAAACTTTAAAAAAAACAACAACAAAAACAACCAAACCAAAACCAAAAAAAACCAAAAGAAAAAAAACCAGGCACACTTTGTCCACTACTACACTTAAAATCATATATCAGATTTTTTGGGGGGCTCACATATGTTGGTGTAAAATCTGCCATCAATCTTCCAGCAGAAGACCAATACACAGATCTGCCACCAACATCAATGACAAATATCTTTTGCATTGTCAATGCTAATCATATAATAAGCTTTCTTTTTTCCCTTTCATATTTCAGGTGATTTTACGAAGATAACATTTAAAAACAAAAATAAAACAATATACCTATGTATGCATTTCGTTTTTTTTAAAAAAAGGCCCCTTCTCCCCACACACTTTCCACACAATTATGTAAGCTTTTGCATTTGTCTCAGCAAGTTACATTTCATCTCTATGGTGGTTTTTTGCAACCACAAAAAGCAAGAAACACACAGGCACATATCACACACCACTATACTAATACAGCATTAATCTGTCATATACATTCTCAAAAGATGTGATGCTGTAACATCTTTAAAAAAACAAACATAAAAACAAAAATATGAAACAAACGTCACCCCACACACTTTCTTCCACATCATTGTACAACATACATTTTTTCTTTACTTTACATTACATCTCATTATCTAAAATTTAAAACAAACAAAAACCAAAAGAAAAAGAAAACACAGCATACCTTGTCCACTACTAGACTTAAATCATGTAACAATTGTTTTTTGCTCATATATGTAGGTGTAAAATCTGCCATCAATCTTCCAGTGGAAGATCAATACACAGATCTGCCACCAACATCAATGACAAATATCTTTTGCGTAATCAATGCTAATCACATAATCAGCTTTCTTTTCTTTTCACATTTCATTTGATTTTACAGAAGAAAAACATTTAAAAACAAAAAAAATATACCTATGTATTTATGTATTTGGTTGGGTTTTTTTTTAAATGCCCCTTCTCCCCACACACTTTCCACACAATTATGTAAGGCTCTTGCATTTTTATCATCAGTATACATTTCATCTCTGTCCTTTTGCAACCACAAAAAGCAAGAAACGCACAGGCACATACCACACACCACTATACTTATACAGCATTAATCTGTCATATACATTCTTAAAAGATGTGATGCTTAAAATTGCCAACCAAAAACCCCATAAAAACAAAAATAAAACAAAAACAGAACCTCTCCCCATACATTTTCTTCCACGTCATTGTAGAACATTCTACAGTTTTCTTCAATTTACATTTGATCTCATTATCTAAAATTAAAATAAAACAAAAAATGAACCAAACAACAACAACAAAACAAAGAAAAAGAAAACTCAGGCACACTCAGTCCACTACTAGTCTAAAAATCAAACAATTTTTTTGCTCACATATGTTGGTGTAAAATCTGCCATCAATCTTCCAGCACAAGATCAATACACAGATCTGCCACCAACATCAATGACAAATATCTTTCGCATTATCAATGCTAATCAGATAATGGGCTTTTTTCTTTCACATGCATGTGATGTTACAAAGAAATCAAACATTTAAAACAAAATTAAAACAAAATATACAATGTATGCATTTCGTTTATAAAAAAAAAAAGACCCCTTCTCCCCACACACTTTCCACACAACTATGTAAGCTCTTGCATTTTTCTCAGCAATTTACATTTGATCTCTGTGGCGGTTTTTTTCAACCACAAAAAAGAAACAGGCACATATCACACACCACAATACTTCAACAGCATTAATCTGTCAAGTACATTCTCAAATCCTGTGATGCTGTAAAATCTCAACAACAACAACAAAACAAAACCTCTCCCCACACACTTTCTTCCACATTATTGTAGAAAATGCTACATTTTTCCTCAATTTACATTTGATCTCATTATCTAAAATTCAAAACAAAACAAAAACCAACAAAACAAAACGAAAAACAAAAAAAAAACACACGCACACTTTAGCCACTACTAGACATAAAACCATATACCATAAGTTTTTTTCCTCACATATGTTGGTGTAAAATCTGCCATCAATCTTCCAGCAGAAGATCAACACACAGATCTGCCACCAACATCAATGAAAAATATATATCTTTTGCATTATCAATGCTGATCACATAATAAGCTTTTTTCCCCCTATATATTTCAGGTGATTTTACGAAGATAACATTTAAAAACAAAAATAAAACAAAATATACCTATGTATGCATTTGTTTTTGTTTTTTTAAAATGCCCCTTCTCCCCACACACTTTCCACACAATTATGGACTCTTGCATTTTTCTCAGCAATTTACATATCTCAGTGGTGGTATTTTGCAACCACAAAAAGCAAGAAACACACAGGCACATATCACACACCACAATATACAGGATTAATCTGTCATACATTCTCTAAAGATGTGATGCTGTAAAATCTAAACAAAACCAACAACATTAAAAAAAAAAATGAAACACACAAAACGTCACCCCACACACTTTCTTCCACATCATTGTAGAACATACATGTTTTCTTTACTTTACATTACATCTCATTATCTAAAATTGTTTTAAAAAAACAAAAAAATGAACCAAACAAAACAAACCAAGAAAAAGAAAACACAGGAACACTCAAGTCCACATTAAAGTCTTAAAATCATTACCATAACTTTTTTGCTTACATATGTTGGTGTAAAATCTGCCATCAATCTTCCAGCACAAGATCAATACACAGATCTGCCACCAACATCAATGACAAATATCACATTATCAATGCTAATCAGAATGAGCTTTCAATTTTTCTCTTTTACACGTCATGCATTACGAAGAAAACAAACACTTAAAAAACCCACCCAAATATACCTATGTATTTCGATTTTTAAAAAAGGCCCCTTCTCCCCATACACTTTCCACATAATTATGTAAGCTCTTGCATTTTTCTCAGCAATTTACATTTCATCTCTGTGCTGGTTTTTTGCAACCACAAAAAGCAAGAAACACACAGGCATATGTCACACACCACTATACTTATACAGCACTAATTGTCATGTACATGTGTAAAAGATGTGATGCTGTAAAATCTAAAAATACAAATCATAAAAACAAAAATAAAACAAAAACACAAAAACTCTCCCCATACCCTTTCTTTCACATTATTGTAGAACATTACATTTCTCTTCAATTTTCATTTGATCTCAATATCTAAATTTTAGAAAAACAAAAAAACCTCCAACCAACCAAACAAAAAAAAAGAAAAAGAAACCACAGGCACACTCTGTCCACTACTAGACTTAAAATCACATACCAGATTTTTTTGCTCACATATGTTGGTATAAAATCTGCCAACAATCTTACAGCAGAAGATCAATACACAGATCTGCCACCAACATCAATGAAAAATATCTTTTGCATTATCAATGCTAATCACATACTGAGTTTTTTTTATTCTTTTACATTTCATGTGATTTCACAAAAAAACCCCACCCCAAACATTTAAAAACAAAATATACATATGTATGTACTTGGTTTAAAGAGAAAAAAGGCCCCTTCTCCCCACACACTTTCCACAGTATTTAAGTTCTTGCATTTTTCTAAGTAATTTACATTTCATCTCTGTGCTGGTTTTTTGCAACCACAAAAAGCAAGAAACACACAGGCACATATCACACACCACTATACTTATACAGCATTATATATACATTCTGAAAAGATGTGATGTAAAATCTCCAACAGCAACCAAAAACAACCCACAAAAAACAACAGAAAACATCTCTCCACACACTTTCTTCCACAACATTGTAGAACATGCTACTTTTTTTTCAATTTACATTTGATCTCATTACCTAAATTTTAATTAAAAAACCGAGAAAAAAAATCTCCAAAGCAAAAGAAAACACAGGTGCACTGTCCACTACTAGACTAAAAATCACATACCTTTTTTCTCTTTGCTCACATATGTTGGTGTAAAATCTGCCATCAATCTTCCAGCAGAAGATCAATACACAGATCTGCCACCAACATCCACACTAATCACAGAATGAGCTTTCTTTTTTTTCTTTCTTTCTTGCTGTAAAATCTCAAACATTTCTTGCTGTAAAATCTCAAACATAAAAACCAAAAAAACCCAGAAAATGTCTCCCCTCATACTTTCTTCCACATCATTGTAGAACATACATTTTTTCTTCAATTTACATTTGCTCTCATTATCTCTTGTTTTTAAAAAAACCACTCCAAACAAAAAGAAAACACAGGTACACTGTCCTTTACTAGACTTAAAATCATATACCATAAGTTTTTTTGCTCACATATGTTGGTGTAAAATCTGCCATCAATCTTCCAGCACAAGATCAATACACAGATCTGCCACCAACAATGAAAAATATTTTTTTCATTATCACAGTGAATTTTTCTTTCACATTTCATTTGATTTCAAGGGGGAAACCCCCCCCCAACAATTAAAAACAAAACAAAATATATATATGTATATACTTGGTTTTTTTTTTTTTAAAAGGCCCCATCTCCCCACACACTTTCCACACAATTATGTAAGCTCTTGCATTTTTCTCAGCAATTTACAGAATAATAGCATTTCTTGCATTCAATCTCATGGAAAATCATTGTCAGAACCATTGCAGTATACTATTTACTGCTGAACAAACATAGAAATGTTGGTTATTCTTGCGATCACCACAGAACCAAATCCTTTTTACCTGGCATTTCATCAACATCAAAATGAAGCTTTTGGGGAAAAATCAAAATGAGACCAGATGCCAATCATAAACAAATGTCCATCCAAAGCTCATGTGAACTTGAAATTCATACACACAAAGTTTGCAACTGTTGTGCTGGTCTCAACAGCAGCCTATACTGGTGATGAAATACCGGTGATATACCATTCCACTGATTTGCCTGCAGTATAAGTTATTCCCTCACACACCCCTTTCCTATACTGCATACTCACTACCTCCATCCCTCCCTTCCCCCCTCCACTCTGTCTAACCCCCCCCCCCTTTACACACATCATTCTCACAACACACACACATCCCCTACACATGCACTATCATTCTCACACATACACACCATCATTCTCACAACACACACACACATCCCCCTACACATGCACCATCATTCTCACATACACACACACCATCATTCTCACACAGAGACACACAACATCATTCTCTCTCTCACACACAAACACACCATAATTCACACTCATACCATCATTCACACACACCATTCTCTCACTCACACACCATTCACACACACACACACCATTCACACACACACACACTATCATTCACACACACACTTATTCCACAAGTGCCTTCCCCCTAATATAAAAAACAAAACCCCGTAACTATCCCTGACCACTCACATTCAATCATACCTCTTCCCCCACTCCAACCATCCTACCCCTCCCCCTTCCTAGCACCTTCCCTAAAATTCTACCACCACCCCCAACCCCTCTGAGAAAATTTTCCATCGTGTCAGCATGCACCAAACTATCTACCTGCCTTTTGTGTCCACATGACGGGCCAGGATTAATGTAACAGTGCAGGATTAGTATGAACAGTTAGCTAAAAAAGGAAAGGGTTGGCTGTCGGGTCTGTCTGTTGGAAAGCATGTGGACACAGCAACAGATAGAATTGATGGTACATAGCTGTAGACACAGTTACCAGTTAAGACTTTCTGGATTTTAAATTTGGATTTCTTTTATCACAAATTTCCAGCTCTGCTATCAGCAAAGCAACTTCAGACCCAAAGACTTTTGAAGACTGTGTCCATTAAAAAAACAACACCCAAAATAAACCATCTGAGGTTTTTGAATGAAAGTCAAAATCAACCAAGTGAAATCTTTTTGAAAAATCAAAGGCCAATGTGAGATGATTTTTTAAAACCAGGGCCAAAATCAACAAGGTGAGAAAAATCTATCACTATCGGTGGCCCTCTTCTCCCTATCCCCACTTATCCAAATGTGTATTCTGCCCCCTCCTCTCCTCACTGCCACTGCATGCATATACACACACACACATACACACACACACACACACACACACACTGTGGTCTTTTCCTTTCGTCTGTTATTTTACGTGCAAGGACGTAAAATTTAAGACGACCTTATGCCTACTACTGCTACTACACACAGAACATTTTGTGTGTATCAGTACTACTACTACTGTTACTACTACACACACTCACCATCATTCTCTCTCACACACACACACACACACATGCCTGAACCACACACACACTTGCCTGAACCACACACACACGCACACATACCACTACACCACACACACGCACGCACACACACATGCAGCACTACACCACACACACACCTCACACACACATGCACACACCCACCAATACACCACACACATCTCACAGACACACACATAACTACACCACACAAACAACACACACACTACACACATACACACCCTGCTCATACATACACCCTAACACTACAACATATAAGCACCTTCCTCACACACTACTTCTACACCATACACACTACTACTACCCACACTCACACACTACACACACATCCATACATACACACACACACACACGCACCCTACTACTAACCACACACCCTACAACTGCTATTAACCCCCCCAACCCCCCCCCCCCACACACACACACACACACACCCTACCTCTTACTAAAAACCTATAAAACTTAACACTGCAGTAAAATCATGGAAAGATAACCAGAGGTAGATCACCACATAGATTGGTTCACAATACTGTAAACAGTATCACCAATCCTGCTAACATTAAACACATAATCATTGTAATTCCTTTAGCACTTGCCCCCATCCTCTATATAACTGCCTTTTCCAATTACAAAAGCAGCATATGTGAAAGTCAGCCTTACATGGATTGACCGGCTTCAACAGGCATTACACCAAGTACTTTCCAATAGCTCTTTGGGATTCATTTTTAAAAAAGTGGTTTTTTTAAAAAAAAGAGGGAGGCAGCATTACAAATAGTTGCCAGCCCTGTATGGCACGTTTCAACCATAGCATTGTCTCAGCTGATCATTGAATCCCAAACGGTTAAAACAACAAATTCTTTTTTCTTCTCTTTTTTTTCTTCTCTTTTTTTGTGTGTCTCTTTTTTCTTCTCTTTTCCCCTCTGTCTTTTTTTCTTCATTTTTCTTCTTTTTTCCTCTTTTTTTTCTTTTTTCTTCTGTAAGTGTCTCTTCTTTTTTCTTCTTTTTCTTCTTCTACTTTTTTCTTTTTTTTCTTCTGTGTGTCTTTTTTCCTTTTTTTCTTCTTTCTTTTTTTTTCCTTCTCTTTTTTTCTTTTTTCTTCTGTGTGTATCTTTTTTTCTTCTTATTTCTTCTTCACATGGCTATTGTAAAGCACCATCTTTTTCTTTTTGATATTTTGGGGGTCTTCTTTTCATTTTTTTTCCTGTTGGGGGGTTTCTATTCCCCCCCCCCCCCCCCTTTTTCCTTCCTGTTTTTTTACCATGGTTCTTTTTTTTTAAAACCATGGCAGAATTTTTTTTATATTTTTTTTTTTAAAGGGCGCTACTTTTCAGTAGGATGTACTTTGCAGTGTTGTCCGTTGCAAATTCTTTGGACATTTTCTGTGTCACAGTTTTTCCCCCAAGCTGCTCCACACAATTTTGGGAGTCCTGCACTAGAATGTGATGGGGATGTTTTCCATGACAGCGGTGTCCTGCTCTCTTATGTGACATTGTCGCCATCTTATGTCCTTGGTGACGGCAGCGATGTCCTCAGCGATGTCTTTGGCAGTGATGTCCTTGGCAGGATGTCCTTGGCGATGACCTTGGCAGCGATGTCCTCGGCAGTAATGTCCTCAGCAATGTCCTCAGTGATGTTTTGGCAGCGATGTCCTCGGCGATGTTTTGGCACCGAGGCGATGTCCTCGGCGATGTTTTGGCAGCGATGTCCTCGGCGATGTTTTGGCAGCGATGTCCTCGGCGATGTTTTGGCAGCGATGTCCTCAAGATGTTTTGGCAGTGATGTCCTCAGCGATGTTTTGGCAGTGATGTCCTCAGCAATGTCCTCGAAGATGTCTTTGGCAGCGATGTCCTCTGTGATGGAGGCAAAGTCCTCCTCAGGGTGGTTCCTGCCAAAATACACATGTGACAACCATCAGTATAATCCTTTAGTATACTTATGGCAACAGTAGTTTTCATACTTAGTGACTTATCTAATATTACACACGTTATATAACATGTAACCATTTACCCTTTAAAACAAGTCAAAATAAATTAGTAAAAAAAAATATTACTGCGCCTGTTTATTTTCCTATAATTTTGTTTATATTTTTGTCTGTTTTTGTGTATGTGCATAGGAAAAAACTGAAACATAAAAAAGGGCATGCTGACTAAAGACAAATTTGACAGGGCAGCGACAAATAAAAAAGGAAGCATCAGTTTTAGTTGCACAGGGGTAGTTTCCTGCTTAACTTACACATAGGGGATGGTCAAAATGACATACAATTAAAAATCTATTTGTAACATTATCACCCATGTCTTAACTATAACGCAACTGATGTTACTGAAACCACCACCACCACCCAGCAATATTGATGAAAAAAGAAAAGTCTGGTTTCATGGCTTTATTGGGATTTTATAATGATTCTAAGAAAGAAGGTGGCAGGTTAAAAATTGAACTGAATGTCAAAGTCCTTGGGATGAGACTATAAACCAAATGTGACACTCCACCATGAAATGAGTCGCTTTGCACCTGATCCATTTTTCTGCTAGGAGCCATTTTAGGCAGGTGGGGGGTCAGGTTGACGATTTTGAGATTTTGATTGATTATAAAACTATAGCCATTCTTCTACTATGTACTGAAGTATCAAGGCGTAATTTTGTTTCTTTTTGCATTGAAAATAGGTTTTAAAATACCCAAGCCCTCATTCTGACCTTTTATCATTTTGATGCTAAACTCGCCAATTTCTCATTTTGTCACTTTCTGCAGTCTATTATATATTTTGTAATAACTTTTTAAAGAATTGTCTGATTGTCAATAACTGAAATTTGGCCTCTGGTGCAATGCCACTTATGTGGAGGAGTATCACAAATGTGCGAATGCAAGCAGAACATTTTATGCACATGTTAAAAACCCATTGCCTTTTTCAAAGAGTAGGCCATTTCATGCCAGTAGGAACAGACGACAAAATCTTAAAATGCATGCACACAGTGTCGTGTTTAGACACCATCCCCTCAGAATTCAGCTACCTAAACGGCGGGGGGAAAATACAGTCACACATGTGCAACAATCTCACTACTGGTAAACCTCGGAGCTCTAACCAAGGAACACCAAAAAAAGACAATTTCAAAACAAAAAAATTCCACGTCCGGAGTTGACATCAGTGCCGACTCCACTCCCCCAAAAGTCCTTTGGATGAGAATGTAACTGAGGCCCCATGTGTGAATACACGCAGAGCATCTTGTGCACATGTTTAAACCTGTTCTGCTTTGAGTAGGCCATTGTGTGCTGGTGGGAATGGACAACAAAATTTACAAAACTGCATACACACGGGGACTAGATGTAAAAAAGCGCACAAGTATTTATTTCATTATCCTCGAAATAGAATAAAAAAATTTTTTTTAATCCCACAATGCAATGCAACAAGAGTTTTCAGGCAGTGAAGACCATGGATGCCATTTTGAATTTGGTTGGAAGAGATTTGGTCAACATTTTTCTTTCTTTTTGGGGGGTTTTCTTTGCACATTTTTTGGTGGGGTCATTGGCGCATGGTGAACTTTAAAAAAAATTTCTATCTAGAACTCATTTTCAGACATAATATTTAAGTGTGTTTTTGAGGTTCTCAACTTGTGAAGAAATTTTGCAGCGAGACAAGCCTGAAGTCAATTGTAGCCTAGTTATACGCAATAACCAAGTTATAAACAATGATCCTCTGCTCACCGATTTTTTTCTCCCATACTACATCTTTGTCGAAAATTCGGACAGCAACTATTGTTGTCCGTAATACGAGAAAAAATGTGTCACACTGTCATTAAGCGTCTGACAAGGCAGGCCCAGCACATCCGACTTTACCATGGGAGAGAATTGTTATCTTTAAGTCTTTCTGGAGAAAAGGCTGAAGAATGGACCAAGAAGGAAGAAAGTAACAAGAAGGAAGTAACAGAAAGAAAAGGAACAAGGCAGAAAGAGTGATAGAGGAAATTTCTACCACTGATTTTCCAGAATGTGGGTATGCTATTTATACCGATTTCTCCCATACCAGTTACTAGAAATGGAAAATTACTGTTTGGGGTACCACAGATATCACACACATAGAACTTTACCCTGCCACATAGATTTCAGCGCTGATTACAGAGCTGAATGTTAAAAATAATTGCCGATACCAGAATGTTTTGAAATGAAAATTACAGTGGTTTTGAGGTGAAAAAACAAATGGTGCCTGAATCCTACAATGAAGCTTCCAAAGCGATGTGACAACCACGAGTCACAAAATTTGACAACTGTATGCTGCCTGGCGTGTACAACGATTTGGTCAACAATCTTTTGGTTACTGATTTTACAGACTATTTCAATTAGCTGGGGAATGGTAGGGAGGGGGAATACTGGCTGGTAGATAAGAACATTTTTATTTGGCAATATAATTTGAGAAGACTGCAAATTCCACCTGGGCACCTAGCTCACATCAATAGCTCACAAAGCTTTGGCCTGGGCAAAAAAGGAATGGATGAAATGTCATGTTACCTTATCGCGTCCTGGTAACTGACATGGGGTGCTGGATAGCGTGTCTGTTCTCCGACACTGGATTCCAGGCCTGTAGTTCCTGAAAGCAGTTAAGAAGTCATCAGTGACAGGGAAAATGCTCTCAGCTCTACTAGCTTAAATCTGATTTCAACTTATTGCTGAAGCAATACGTTTATTGCCTCTTCTGCTTTATTAGCTCAAATCTAAAATGTGTTAATCTCATCCATTAGAAAAAAAAATTACAAAAGATTTTTTAAAGATGTAGTTCATATTTTTCTGTATTAGTTTAATTTTAAAATGGTTTTAGAACACTTTAAAACAAAAAATTACATTTAAAAATGATTTTAGAACACTTTGAAACAAAAATGTACATTTCAAAATGATTTTAGAACACTTTGAAACATAAAAATTACATTTTAAAATGATTTTAGAATACTGAAACAAAAAGTTACATTTACTCATTAAAACCCACTGCTGTCTGGATTGACCATGACCGACTGATCCGACTTCAAATCAAAAAGACCGGATTGACCGCTAGTCTCAAACAATTTAATCTTATCAATAAGGAAAAAAATTACAAGGATTTGTTAAAGTAGTACCATAGTTCATATTTTTCTCTATTAGTTCAGATTTAAAGTGATTTGATAACACTTTAGAACAAAACTTTACATTTAGTCCTTAAAGGCATAAAATATTCTGAAGATATCTTCCACTTTCATAGCTCAAATATGACAAGGATTTCATACCTCTCTTCAAACTATGGCCATGCCACTCTTGACTCCAGTTCATGATGGCTGCCACTGCACACGTGGCACTTGGGTCCAGTCCCACAGCCCCTGAAAGCACCAGAGTTCCAATCAGTAACACTGAAAATTCAGTTGGTTTTTCTTGGATAATCATGACAGTCACCTGACCATGTTACTTTAAAAGAGGTTGAATTAAGGATTATTCTTTACATAGTGTGCCATAATGCCCATTTACTTTATTTGCTCCAATATCAATGCTTCAATACTTTTCAAACATGAAATCTGAAACTAGTACATAACATTACAATTTATTTTAACCATTATTTGAATGCAGTTTTTGTTGCTGTTGTTGATGAATCAATCTATGATTATTAATGTACACAACAATTATGTAAAACATGCTAAAAGAGAGAGCGAGAGCGAGAGAGAGAGAGAGAGAGAGAGAGAGAGAAGATGAGGGCTACAAGTCTTTTAAAAAACCCATTTAAATGGTTTAGTTACAAATGAGATCAGCAGTATTCTCACCTGGGTCTTGATCCCCTTCATGCAGGCAGGTTTATGGAACTTACAGCTGTGATGCTTCCCCTCATTCAGTGACTGACGGCGCTGGATGTGACTGGAGCTGTTCTGATGTGTTGACTTTGGCACAGGCGATGTTTCCCATCATTCAGTTTTTGATGGCACTGGATTTGAAAGGAGCTGTTCTGGTGTGTTGACTTTGGCACAGGCGATGATTTCCATCATTCAGTTTTTGATGGTGCTGGACCTGCTTGGCATTGTTCTGGAGTATTGACTTTGGCACAGGCGACGCTTCCTGTCATTCAGTGACTGATAAGATTACGCTGGACCTGACTGGAACTGTTCTGGTTTGATTTGGCACAGGCATTGCTTCCCATCATTCAATTTTTGGTGGCACTGGATTTGACAGGAGCTGTTCTGGTGTGTTGACCATGGCACAGGCGATGCTTCCCATCATTTTTTTTAATTGATGACGCTGGATTTGACTGGAGCTGTTCTGGTGTGTTCACTTCAGCACAGGCGATGTTTCCCACCATTCAGTTTTTTATGGCACTGGATTTGACTGGAGCTGTTCTGGTGTGTTGACTTTGGCACAGGGGATGCTTCCCATCATTCAGTTTTTTATGGCACTGGATTTGACTGGAGCTGTTCTGGTGTGTTGACTTTGGCACAGGCGATATTTCCATCATTCAGTTTTTGATGGTGCTGGACCTGATTGGCATTGTTCTGGAGTATTGACTTTGGTGCAGGCGATGCTTCCCGTCGTTCGATGACTGGTGGCACTGGATCTGGAGCTGTTCTGGTGTACTGACTTTGGCACAGGCGATGCTTCCTATCATTTTATTTTTTATTGATGATGCTGGATTTGACTGGAGCTGTTCTGGTGTATTGACTTTGGCACAGGTGATGCTTCCGATCATTTTATTTTTTATTGGCGACGCTGGATTTGACTGGAGCTGTTCTGGTGTACTGACTTTGGCACAGGCGATGCTTCCGATCATTTTATTTATTGATGACGCTGGATTTGACTGGAGCTGTTCTGGTGTATTGACTTTGGCACAGGTGATGCTTCCGATCATTTTATTTTTTATTGATGACGCTGGACTTGACCTGCGTTGTTCTGGAGTATTGACTTTGGCACAGGTGATGCTTTCCATCCTTTAGTTTTTGATGGTGCTGGATTTGACTGAGGCTGTTCTGGTGTATTGACTTTGACACAGGCGATGCTTTCCATCATTCAGTGACTGATGGCCCCGAACTTGAATTATTCTGGCTCTTATTGTACCTGTTGAAACAGAAATGAGTCCCAAACTTTAGAATAAAATAATAAGCAGCAGATGTTAAAACTAAGCTATAAATCTACATATGACAAATATGAATCAACCAGTTACCATAGCGTAAAAGGTAGCACACTGGATTCTTGGTTAGGTTGTGGGTCCAAATCCCTTAAGTGGCATAAATTTAGGGCTTTTCCCCCAGTATCTAAATCTAGCCAGCCCTGACCCAGAGCAAAGCTTATGTTCCCAATGGGAGGGCTGGGACCAAAAAGGTGAGCAGACTGGGACCCCAAAGCTGCCATCAAACACTTTACAGATGCATCACTAAGTGTTCAAATAAAAATTACTTGACCAACACTGCAGGTGCCCGTCGCTCTTGGGCCCCATCCACAATGCAGAGCGTATTTTGATTTTTTTAAAAAATACTGCAGAGTACATCACTGCCAAGTAGTCGTAAAAGTTGGTTAATTTAATACTGCATAACCATTAAGTATTATGCAGTTTTTTGTTTTTTTAATTAATTTAGTTGCTCCTTTTGAGCAGATATTTTCATTCCATGCCCTAGACAGGCAGAAAAGAGCAAGAAATTAAAACACAAATACAAACACAGACTACCAAACAGTACTGGAGTATTTCCAAAAATAAACAGGCTTCAAGACAGAAAAAGGCAACAAGCCAAACAAGCAAGGACACACAACCCAGACAGAATTGGCAGGCAAAGTTGAAGACAAACATGTAAACAAATACACTGTACAAAGGCAGAGAGATTCTAGCTTAGGTAGTCATAAAGATGACAAAACGAATGGTACCTGATTTTCTTTGTTGTTGGACGTGATGTCACAGCACCTAATGGTGGTGGAATTCAGTGGCACTTTCTGGTCTCGTATCATCAGTCCTTTGATGACAGATGCGTTGGTCGACAGTTTTATCCAGGCTTGTCCGTCTTCTGCTTGATCAAGCTTGACGAGTTGACTCCCGTGTGATCCACACAATTCACAGCCCCATGTGATCCACACAATGACTAACCAGGTTAGGACCCATATGTAATAAAGGCTGGGAAGGAAAAAGCTGAAGGAAATGTCTGGAAAATGTGAGGGGCTGGCAAAGACACCCCCTCCTAACTAAAGTCCCAAAGATGCCAGTAGGTGACACAGCCACACTACCTCCTAACCAACGTCCCAAAGATGCCAGTAGGTGACACAGTCACACTACCTCCTAACCAACGTCCCAAAGATGCCAGTAGGTGACAGTCACACTACCTCCTAACCAATGTCCCAAAGATGCCAGTAGGTGACACAGCCACACTACCTCCTAACCAATGTCCCAAAGATGCCAGTAGGTGACACAGCCACACTACCTCCTAACCAACGTCCCAAAGATGCCAGTAGATGACAGACACTACCTCCTAACCAACGTCCCAAAGATGCCAGTAGGTGACACAGCCACACTACCTCCTAACCAACGTCCCAAAGATGCCAGTAGGTGACACGGTCACACTACCTCCTAACCAACATCCCAAAGATGAAGTCATTCTCCCTCATGACCAATGTCTGAAAAATGAAGTTGCACTCCCTCATAACCACTGCCTCAAAAATGAAGTCCAAATCCGTCCTAACCACTGTCCCAAAGCCTTTGTAGGATATCACTGGCACCGAGATTGCTTTTCCTTTGATCTCTTGCACTAACTTGTTTGTCCCTAGTTCTAAGTTTAAATCTGATTTTTGGGTTAGTTTTTATATACTAGTTTTATTGCATCTACTTTTATGGCCATTTCTAACTCTTTCCTATTCTATCATTATTGGATTGTTTCTATTGTCTAATTTTATTTTATCTTTTAGCAAGGATCAGGGATGCAATCAGGAATTTGGTGCCCAGTGATAAAGGCAACTGACAGGGTAGTAGACCAATGGCAAGACCCATTCTTGCAAATCCATCTAATCTCCAGTGCTCTAGCTACTCGCAGGATCTGGAAACATGTCAACAAGTCTTTGTGAACACTGAGAACTTGAGGATAGCAGAATATCCCATTCTGAAAGCTAACGTCGAAACTGAGAACTCTGGGGATAGCAGAATATCCCCATTCTGAAAACTAAGATCAACTATGCGGACTTTGGGGATAGCAGAATATCCCCATTCTGAAATCTAAGGTTGACTATACTGAGAACTCTGGAGATAGCAGAATATCCCCTTTCTGAAAACTAAGGTCGACTATACTGAGAACTCTGGGGATAGCAGAATATCCCCATTCTGAAAACTAATTTTCGACTATGCTGAGACTTTGGGGATAGCAGAATATCCCCATTCCGAAAACTAGGGTCGACTATACTGAGAACTCTGGGGATAACAGAATATCCCCATTCTGAAATCTAAAGTTGACTATGCTGAAACTTTGGGGATAGCAGAATATCCCCATTCTGAAATCTAAGGTCGACTATACTGAGAACTCTGGGGATAGCAGAATATCCACATTCTGAAATCTAAAGTTGACTATGCTGAAACTTTGGGGATAGCAGAATATCCCCATTCTGAAAGCTAACGTCGAAACTGAGAACTCTGGGGATAGCAGAATATCCCCATTCTGAAATCTTAAGTCGACTATGCTGAAACTTTGGGGATAGCAGAATATCCCCATTCTGAAAACTAAGGTCGAAACTGAGAACGCTGGGGATAGCAGAATATCCCCATTCTGAAAACTAAGGTTGACTATGCTGAGACTTTGGGGATAGCAGAATATCCCCATTCTGAAATCTAAGGTTGACTATGCTGAGACTTTGGGGATAGCAGAATATCCCCATTCTCAAAACTAAGGTCGACTATGCTGAGGCTTTGGGGATAGAATATCCCCATTCTGAAAACTTAGGTCGAAACTGAGAACTCTGGGGATAGCAGAATATCCCCATTCTGAAAACTAAGATTGACTAATCTGAGAACTCTGGGGATAGCAGAATATCCCCATTCTGAAATCTAAGGTCGACTATACTGAGAACATCCCTCCTAACCACTGTCCCAAAGCCTTTGTAGGATATCACTGGCACCAGATTGCTTTTCCTTTGATCTCTTGCACTAACTTGTTTGTCCCTAGTTTAAATCTAATTGTTCCCTATATCTAAATTTAAATCGGATTTTGGGCTAGTTTTATATACTAGTTTTATTGCATCTACTTTTATGGTCATTTCAACTCTATTTCCTATTCTATCATTTTGGATGGTTTCTATGTCTAATTTTATTTTATCTTTGGCAAGGATCAGGATGCAATCAGAATTTGGTGCCCAGTGATAAAGGCAACTGACAGGGTAGTAGACCAATGGCAAGACCCATTCTTGCAAATCCATCTAATCTCCAGTGCTCTAGCTACTCGCAGGATCTGGAAACATGTCAACAAGTCTTTGTGAACACTGAGAACTTGAGGATAGCAGAATATCCCCATTCTGAAAGCTAACGTCGAAACTGAGAACTCTGGGGATAGCAGAATATCCCCATTCTGAAAACTAAGATCAACTATGCCGAGACTTTGGGGATAGCAGAATATCCCCATTCTGAAATCTAAGGTTGACTATACTGAGAACTCTGGAGATAGCAGAATATCCCCTTTCTGAAAACTAAGGTCGACTATACTGAGAACTCTGGGGATAGCAGAATATCCCCATTCTGAAAACTAATTTTCGACTATGCTGAGACTTTGGGGATAGCAGAATATCCCCATTCCGAAAACTAGGGTCGACTATACTGAGAACTCTGGGGATAACAGAATATCCCCATTCTGAAATCTAAAGTTGACTATGCTGAAACTTTGGGGATAGCAGAATATCCCCATTCTGAAATCTAAGGTCGACTATACTGAGAACTCTGGGGATAGCAGAATATCCACATTCTGAAATCTAAAGTTGACTATGCTGAAACTTTGGGGATAGCAGAATATCCCCATTCTGAAAGCTAACGTCGAAACTGAGAACTCTGGGGATAGCAGAATATCCCCATTCTGAAAACTAACGTCAACTATACTGAGAACTCTGGAGATAGCAGAATATCCCCATTCTGAAAACTAAAAGTCGAAACTGAGAACTCTGGGGATAGCAGAATATCCCCATTCTGAAACTAAGGTTGACTATGCTGAGACTTTGAGGATAGCAGAATATCCCCATTCTGAAATCTAAGGTTGACTATGCTGAACTTTGGGATATGCAGAATATCCCCATTCTCAAAACTAAGGTCGACTATGCTGAGGCTTGGGGATAGAATATCCCCATTCTGAAAACTTAGGTCGAAACTGAGAACTCTGGGGATAGCAGAATATCCCATTCTGAAAACTAAGATTGACTAATCTGAGAACTCTGGGGATAGCAGAATATCCCCATTCTGAAATCTAAGGTCGACTATACTGAGAACATCCCTCCTAACCACTGTCCCAAAGCCTTTGTAGGATATCACTGGCACCAGATTGCTTTTCCTTTGATCTCTTGCACTAACTTGTTTGTCCCTAGTTTAAATCTAATTGTTCCCTATATCTAAATTTAAATCGGATTTTGGGGCTAGTTTTTATATACTAGTTTTATTGCATCTACTTTTATGGTCATTTCTAACTCTATTTCCTATTCTATCATTTTTGGATGGTTTCTATTGTCTAATTTTATTTTATCTTTTGGCAAGGATCAGGGATGCAATCAGAAATTTGGTGCCCAGTGATAAAGGCAACTGACAGGGTAGTAGTCCAATGGCAAGACCCATTCTTGCAAATCCATCTAATCACCAGTGTTTTAGCTACTTGCAGGATCTGGAAGCATGTCAACAAGTCTTCCCGAACACTGAGAACTTTGGGGATAGCAGAATATCCCCATTCTAAAAACTAAGGTCGACTATACTGAGAACTTTGGGGATAGCAGAATATCCCCATTCTGAAAACTAAGATCAACTATGTGGAGACTTTGGGGATAGCAGAATATCCCCATTCTGAAAACTAAGGTCGAAACTGAACTCTGGGGATAGCAGAATATCCCCATTCTGAAATCTAAGATTGTCTAATCTGAGAACTCTGGGGATAGCAGAATATCCCCATTCTAAAATCTAAGGTCGACTATACTGAGAACTCTGGGGATAGCAGAATATCCCCATTCTGAAAACTAAGATCGACTATGCTGAGAACTCTGGGGATAGCAGAATATCCCCATTTCTGAAATCTAAGGTCGACTATGCTGAGACTTTGGGGATAGCACAATATCCCCATTCTGAAATCTAAGGTCGACTATACCGAGAACTCTGGGGATAGCAGAATATCCCCATTCTGAAAACTAAGGTTGACTATGCTGAGACTTCGGGGATAGGTGAATATCCCCATTCTGAAAACTAAGGTCGAAACTAAGAACTCTGGGGATAGCAGAATATCCCCATTCTGAAAAGTAAGATTGACTAATTTGAGAACTCTGGGGATAGCAGAATATCCCCATTCTGAAATCTAAGGTCGACTATACTGAGAACTCTGGGGATAGCAGAATATCCCCATTCTGAAAACTAAGGTTGACTATGCTGAGACTTTGGGGATAGCAGAATATCCCCATTCTGAAAACTAAGGTCGACTATACTGAGAACTCTGGGGATAGCAGAATATCCCCATTCTGAAAACTAAGATCGACTATACTGAGAACTCTGGGGATAGCAGAATATCCCCATTCTGAAAACTAAGTCGACTATACTGAGAACTCTGGGGATAGCAGAATATCCCCATTCTGAAAACTAAGGTCGACTATACTGAGAACTCTGGGGATAGCAGAATATCCCCATTCTGAAAACTAAGGTCACCTATACTGAGAACTCTGGGGATAGAATATCCCCATTCTGAAAACTAAGGTCGAAACTGAGTACTCTGGGGATAAGAGAATATCCCCATTCTGAAAACTAAGATCGACTAATTTGAGAACTCTGGGATCGCAGAATATCCCTATTCTGAAAACTAAGGTCAACTATACTGAGAACTCTGGGGATAGCAGAATATCCCCACTCTGAAAACTAAGGTCAACTAAACTGAGAACTCTGGGGATAGCAGAATACCCCCATTCTGAAAACTAAGGTCGACTATGCCAAGACTTTGGGGATAGCAGAATATCCCCATTCTGAAAACTAAGGTCGACTATGCTGAGACTTTGGGGATAGCAGAATATCCCCATTCTGAAAACTAAGGTCCACTATACCGAGAACTCTGGGAATAGCAGAATATCCCCATTCTGAAATCTACAGTCCGATATCTTCCTATTCCTAATTCCCTTCCTCCATTCCCTACCTTCTAACATAGGACCCACACCCAATATCGCCATTGGTGTCTCACTTCACCGAGTTTGTGGCCAGAAGCTCCAAAGTTGATGGGAAGTTTCTGATAACAAACAAAAAAGGAATAAAATTAATATGAACATAATTTACTCAAGACAGAATAAGAGAATATGTGTGTGTGCGCGCGTGCGTGCGCGCATGTGTGCAGGAGTAACAGAGAGAGGGGGGAGGGGTTGAGTGGGGAGGGAGGGAAGGAGGGAGAGAGAGACAGGGAGATAGAGAGAGAGAGAGCAAGCATGTGGGCACACGCCCGGAACATCTCACGCACACGTGAAAACCGTTCCACGGACGTTATATAGCCAAGTGGTTAAGAATGTTCGACGTCAATCCCATGGGTCCATGAAGTCATGGGTTCGAATCCCAGCGGCATCTGGTGATTTCAGGGTGGGGATTTTTATGATGTCCCAGATCAACTTCAAGTGCAGCAGACCTTCCAGTGCCTTAATTCCCTTCGCGCATATATACATATACACACACGCACGCACGCACGCGCACACGCACACACACACACACCGATGATCATAATATAGACCCACGTTGAAGATCCGGTAATTCATGTCTGCATTCTGTGGGTTCCAGAAACACAAACATACCCAGCACATACATCCCCGAAGTCGGAATGGGGCTACCTTCATGGTGGGCAAAAACGGTCCTGTAGGCAAAATCTCGCCAACGGTTGAACCAACCTCGGGGCTCTAGCCCATTAACAGAAAAAAACCGTTCCATGTTTGGAAGAGAAGACCCTTGTGTACTGGTAGGAGTGGAAAAGTAAAAAGGTAAAGGAGTCCCATAACCTATAATGTCGTAGGGGAGCGAGGCGTCAGAGACCTCACTTCTCTAGGGCCAGCATATTGAGGGCGGCGCCCATCTCCTCTCCCTCACTGCTTTACCTTCCCTGACCCTAAAGAGGGCAGGTACCCATTTACAGCTGGGTGAACTGGGGGAACTGTACTGAAGCCAAGGCGAGCAAACGGTCACCCATCCAACTGGTAACCACGCTCGACGCTGCTTAACTTGGCTGGGGGAAAGCGAGTGCTCCGACCACTGAGCTATCCCGTCCCCAATAAGAGGAGTGGAAGACATTTTAAAAAAATGAAAACGCATGCACAGGTGTATAGACATCTAAGAAAGAATTCAATCACTGCGCTACATGCTGTGTCAGTGACTGTTGTGCCCACACACTACTCTTGTAGGCGTCTGCAATTAGGGGCTATTCATAGTGTGTCAAAGACTGCCAATTGTCCAGGCTTCCTTCCTTCCATCCGGTTCTTTTACTACATCAACAGGCATTGACGTGTTTTATGACGAAATTTCATCAAACATTTGTGCTTCCAGATTCTCCCTGGGCTAGGTCCTAGGCCTACCTCTGTTTCTGTAGCGCCTACCAGTAGGCTAGCACAGGCCTAGGCTAGTATGTTTGTGCAAGACAGTGGCGTGTCTGTGTGCGTGCGTGTACGCCTATGCGGGCATGTGCGCGGTAGGCCTATTGCTGAGTGGGTGGGTGCCAGTGCCTGCCTGCCTGCCTGTATCCATGCCTACTTAACTGAACTCATCCAGACATATCCTTCGGATGGACTATAAACCTAGGCCCCGTGCGCGAACGCATGCGGAACATCTTGCGCACACGTTAAATCCTGTACCCCTGCTCGTAAGAGTAGACCTTTGTGTGCCGGTGGGAACTGATGACAAATTTACAAAACCGCATACACACAGGGACTGGATGTAAAAAAGCACATACGTGCTTATTCCATTATCCTCGATATAAAATAATTAAATAAAATATTCAACTAACTATAGCCTACCAAATACACAAGTGTCTACAAAATGTGACCATACTCACAATGACATTTTCGCTGAAGTCGCACGCACGCTACCGCTGAAATGGCTGTACAGTAGCATCATCAGCTGCAAGAAGTTGTTTTTTTTCTCACGAGGGGAAGTCGTACTCTGGCCTCTGTTCGTGTGGTCTTCTGCTGCCAAGTTTGCCGCCAGTCAAAGGTGGAGTTATCAAGGTCGGTCCGTAGTACACAATGTGGCCGGCATGTCGTCTTTCCGATGCGTTCCTGTGAGCATAACGTTTTCGGTTAGTTTTCCTTGGCACTTCATTCTAAATGGTGACCAGCACTGTGAATTCTACAGGGTTTTTATCACGTCTCGTTTTGACTCCCATTCAGTGCGTGCGCGCGCAGGTACGTACATGTTCATGCTCGTGCACGAGCTTTATGTGCATGCTTGCGTGTGAACATATCCGTGAACTTGTGGACAAGCGTGTCGGGTATGTGTGCATGTGAGCGTGTATGAATCGTTTGCAATCGTGTAGTTGTTTCACTCAAATTTCTGTTTTCTTTATGCACACGTTTAAGATCCCGTAATTCATGTCAGCGTTCGGTGGGTTACGGAAACACACACAAACATAGGCTTACCGAGCATAAGCTACATCCCCGAAGTCGGAATGCGGCTACCTTGATGGTGGGCAAAAACGGTCACATACGAAAATCTCACCATTGTTGAACCTCCAAGCTGTGGCCGAGGAACGGAAAACACACACACACACACACACACACACACGCGCGCGCGCGGGTCTGACGACCCGGGTTCGATTCCCGTTCAAGAGGATATTTTCCCCTGGAGTTAACATCAGTGCAGACTCCACTCTCCCCAAAAGTCCTTCGGATGAGACTATAAACCGAGGCCCCGTGTGCGAACGCACGCAGAGCATCTTGCGCACACGTTAAATCCTGTTCCGCTTTTCGGAAGAGTAGGCCATTGTGTGCCGGTGGGAACGGATGACAAAATTGACAAAACTACATCACCGGCGCTGACACCGTAATCAGACGGCAACAGTCCCTCCTGGTTTGAATCGCTAATATGGCGTCACTTTTATGTTATCTTCCTCGCTCAAGTCGTGTGCTGATGGATGATGCTATATAGCCAAGTGGTTAAGACCGTTCGACTTCATTCCCATGGTCCATGAAGTCGTGGGTTTGAATCTAGGCGGCGTCTGGTGAATTAAGGGTGGGGATTTTTACCATCTCCTCGGTCATCTTCAAGTGAAGACCTGCCAGTGCCCTAATTCCCTTCGTGTATGTACACAAGCAGAAGCTGAAATATGCACGTTGAAAATCCTGTAATTCGTGTCAGCGTTGGATGGGTTACGGACACCAACGGTACCATCATACATTCCCCACGTCGGAATGCTGCAACCGTAATGGTGGGCAAAAACTGTCGCATGCAGACACAAAACCTCACCATTGGTGAACCTCTGTATCCAGGAACAAAACCAAAAATAAGGAGCTTGTCACAAATTTACAGGGATATCTGGACTAAGGTATTATCACGTCGTAACGAAGGGCCTGAATTTTGGA
The DNA here is from genome assembly GCA_028751875.1 of Rapana venosa. NCBI lineage: Eukaryota > Metazoa > Mollusca > Gastropoda > Neogastropoda > Muricidae > Rapana > Rapana venosa. The sequence continues at coordinate 33,755,151 of CM054143.1, forward strand.
ATTGATGCGCGGAAAATCATGTGGGCACACACCGAATGCTGTTACTAGGTCTAGCCATCGTTTTGAATGAAGCACTCAGCGTGCAGACATCACCTCCAGTTGATTCGAAACTTGTTGGAAAGATGGCATAATGGAGAACTGCACAATGGAGGGCAACTGAAGCACACCTTAAACCTATCATTATTCTTTTGAACACATGTTCATTAGGGCCTGAAAAGGTATGGGGTCAGCTAGCTCAAGAACTTTCTAAGAATAAAAATGCAGTGCCCCGACCACACCTAAAAGAGTTTAAAAGTAAAAATCAAGTCACAGCAGAAGTGCACGGAAATCTTGCCCCACCTGATATATGGTAAAGTTCTTTTTGGAATCCCTAACAAAACAAAACAAACACGCACACACAAAACCAACAAAAGATTAATCTTGCTTTTCGAAATGTTTTTATCCTAGACATGTAAAAACAATCGAGACTAATAAGCAAATGTGCATAACTAAACACTAGCAATAGTTACCTGTAGCCTCAGGTCAAAGTTGTTCAGGGGTAGTTTCATTGGCTTGTGGACCTGGGCTTGTATCGCCACCGTCAAGTGAAGGGTGTCGTTATTGCTGCTGCTGTTGTTGCTGCTGCTGCTGTTGTCGGGTAAGTAGTGAAGAGTATCTGCTGGTCCCTACTGCAATACTTGTACTTAACAACTGCTTTGTGAGTGAACAGTCATCATGAACAGTGCATCATAGGACACCAGCTAAGACGGTGATAACTTGTCACAGGAGAGCTCACAACTCTCTTCATGCTACAATAGGGCTGCACAGCATCATTATGCCTGCTTAGCACTGTTGCTTAAAGAATTGTACTAGTTTTAGTTGGCCCCCCTGCACCAAAGTGGGATGACTTGCGACCACAGTCCCTAAATCGGATATCTCCACTGGGACAATACAATGTATATTCTCATTTCAGATTAAAAACCTTTTAAAACCAATAACCCCATGAGAAATGTCCTCTCCTACGGGCGTCTCAGCGGTGGCTGGAACCCACGTTGTCAGATCGCGACCTCAAAGCTGTAACCATAAAGGCCACTGCTCCCCCCCCCCGCCCCCCCTTCCTCCTGCTGGATTTTTAGGAAGAAGATAAGTAGCTAACTGAAAGGGACATTTCACAGGCGTTTCCAGCCACGCAATAGTTCCAGGGGGACTGTTTTGACTATATATATATCTGTCCCTGGGTGACAACCCCTCCCACCCACCCCACAAACACACACACAATAGCTCTAGACAGCCTTGAGAGAAGGAGGCATACACTGGGCACCAACATTTAACTGTCAGGATAATTGGAGAGCGGTAACAACTTCCAGAGTCTGGTATATGTCTGGATCCGAGCAATGGACGGGTCGAGACACGCAGAGACTGAAACTGATTCCATTGCAGCTTCTTCTTCTTCTTCTTCTTCGTCATCGTTGTCGTCGTCGTTGTATAGAAAAGGGAAAGTTCCTAGCACAAAATTTCCAGAAAGTAGGGATGCTATCTAATTCCGAAAGAGCCCCCTGGCATCCCCCACAGAGGGAATTCAACTCAACTCAAATCAATTCAATTCAATGCAGGCTAGAGAGGAGGGCGACAATCTGCTACAGATTGGTCACAAAACCTGACTGTCCTGTCTTTGAAATTTTGAACCTTTTTATTGAGGGGAAAGAATAAGAACACATGATGGTTTAAAAAAAAATTTTACATCCAGCCCCCAGTGAAGGGAAATTTACGAATAATAAAAACAAACAAAACAAAACCAAACCAACGACAACAACCAAACAACAAAATAATAAGTATTCAAAGATCTTAAGGAACATCGGTCACACAGTAATATTAATACAACCCATAGCAACATGGCAATCAATTTACCGCCCCACCCCCCAAACAAAACAAAACAAAACCACCACCCCACCCCCAAAAAAAACCCCAAACAAACAAACAAACACCACACACAAAACAAACACCCAACCCAACCCAAAATAAACAAACCAACCCAAAACCAACCAAACAAACAACCCAACAAAAACAACAACAACGAAACAAAACAACACAAACAACAATCCCAACCACCACCACCCACCACCCCTCCACCCAAAAAAACACACCATTAAAACCCACAACAAAACCATCTTTACAAAAGTGATGATAAAAATGATCAATCCAGGAAAGAAAAAAACCCACCATTGAACATTAAACATCTTTAAAATGGCATGCATCATTCAAAATACAAGAGGAAAGAAAAAATAATGAGCACTTAGGAAACACCGATTAATTACTAGAGGTGGCCACACACCATCTGGGAGGGTAGGACGACAGTGGCTCACTGCTGTCTGAACATCCAGCACCAGAAAATTAGTGTGCACGGTTGCAATGAACACTACGCTCTGAAATGGCTCGACAGTGACTTGCATGATTATAGCCTGAGTGTGAAAGGTTTCAGTATACCTGGCATTTATTTTTATGTAGCACCCACACTTGAATTGAAGAACAAGAAGTAAATCAAAGAAACTACTGGACTAAATAAAGGCAAATAATATACAAGGAATAGATACCACCGTCCCCAAATCCCACTCCCAAAAGAGCCACCTTATGATAAAAACGATTAAAAAACCCAGTTAATAAATATGACTGTCAAAGGAATTAAGATTTAGACTAACCAACCACCCTCCACTCTCCCCAAAAGTCCTTTGGATGAGACAATAAACCGAGGTCCCGTGTACGAACTCACGCAGAACATCTTGCGCACATTTTAAAACCGTTCCGCTTTTCGGAAGAGTAGGCCATTGTGTGCCGGTGGGAACGGATGACAAAATTTACAAAACTGCATACACACGGGGACCGGATGTAAATAGGCACATGAATGCTTATTCCATGATCCCCAAAATAAAAGAATTTTTAAAAAAACCTCACTCACTAACTGGCTGACTGACGAACTAACTAACTATCTGACTGGCTGACCAGCTTTAACAGAAATTTTGGGTGGCCTTTATAGAGACAGAAAAAAAAGTTCTGTGACATTACTAGTCTAAGGGAGAGTACTGTAAAACGCCTGCTGTATCCACCTTTCTATGAGTTATTCGGCCCTATTTCAACACGCGCGCACACACACACTCACGCACGCGCGCACACACACTCACGCACGCGTGCACGCACGCGCGCGCACACACACACACACACACACACACGTGCACGCACGCGCACACACACGCACGCGCGCGCACACACACTCATGTACGCGTGCACGCATGCACACACACACGCACGCGTGCACACACGCACACACACACACACACACACACACACACACACACACACACACACACACACACAGGCACAAGCGCGTGAGCGCACGTGCGTGTCTATAGCTCAGTGCTTCCATACTGCTCAGGGTGTTCATCAGATAAAGTGGAGGAAAAGAGGAAGAGGTTTTTTTCTTGTTGTTTTTCTGTGTTTTAGGTTGTTACATTGGTTTAAAAATATTCAGTTTGTTGTTGTTGTTGTTGTTGTTGTTGTTCTTCTTCTTCTTCATTTGCTTACTTTTTCCCCTTTATTGTGAGGGGGGGGGGGGGGGGGGGGGGGGGGGAGGCACCAGAAACAAAAGTAGCTATTTATCACGAAACATTGATTACTCCCTCAAGTCCTTCTGATGAGACTATAAACCGAGGCCCTGTGTGCGAACGCACGCAGAACATCTTGCCCACACGTTAAAATCCTGTTCCCCTTTTCGAAAGAGTAAGCCTTTGTGTGCTGGTGAGAACAGATGAAAACATTTTCAAAACCACATACACACTGGGACTGGATGTAAAAAACACATAAGTGCTTATTCCATTATCCTCGATATAAAAGAATAAAAATTAAAAATAATTCAATTAAATAAAAATAACACCACACACACACACACACACACACACACACACACACACACACACCACAACACACACACACACACACCTGTGTATTATTCTTCTTTTATATCGAGGATAATGGAATAAGCACTCATGTGCTTTTTTTCATCCAGTCCCCGTGTGTATGCAGTTTTGTCAATTTTGTCATCCGTTCCCACTGGCACACCATGGCCTACTCTTCCGAAAAGCGGAACGGGTTTTAACGTGTGCGCAAGATGTTCTGCGTGCGTTCGCACACGAGACCTCGGTTTACAGTCTCATCCAAAGGACTTTTGGGGAGAGTGGAGTTGGCACTGATGTTAACTCCAGAGAAAAAATCCTCTTGAACGAGAATCAAACCCGGGTCAGCAGGTCACGAATACATCACTCTAACCACCAGGCTGTGTGTGTGTGTGTGTGTGTGTGTGTGTGTGTGTGGTTGTGTGTGTGTATTTTGTATTTTGCAGTGTATTATTTTATTTGTTTTCTTCTTTTTTTACTGGTACATTTTATTGGTAAAGGTTGTAATAATGCAGTACTCAATATTATCATCAAGAAATTTTTGTTCTTAGATAGATAGCTTGATGAAAAAAAAAAAAAAGCAAATGCATTGCTTATTCAATGTACCATCTGGAAATAAAAATTTCATTTTACTTGACTTGACTCACACAAAAGCCAACCAGACACCCTCACCCCCCAAAAATCAACAACAAAACAAACAAAATAAAGCAAACTGCAACCCAACTCCCAAAACAACAACCCCACAAAACATCACACAAACTAAAAACAACAACAACACCCAAACAAAACAAAACACACACACACACACCCAACTTCCAAAACAGCAACCCCACAAAACATCACACAAACTAAAAACAACAACCCCAAACAAAAGTAAAACAAAACAATTATAAAACCCAATCGCCCCTCTGACCATAATTGGTATTCCAATTTAAGTGATACTGTACCCGAACCCGAATTTGCTGATTTTATTTCCCCCCCCCCCCCCCCCCCCCCCCCCCCCCCCCCCCCCCTCTGAACAACAACCCTTAAAACAACACACAAGCTAAAACAAAACAAAAAAGAAAAGAAACAAACAAACAAACAAACAAAGCTAAAACAAAATGAAACAACAAAACCTTATTGGGATCGCTGCTCTGACTATAATTGGTATTCCAATTTAAGTGATTCTGTACCCGAACCCGAATTTGCACCCAAGTGAACCCAAAACAACAACATCCCCTCAAAAAAAAACCCCAAGCCAAACAACAAACAAACCAAGCATACAAACAAAAAACAAAAAACCCAAAACAACGGCACGCAAACTAAAAATAAAAGAAACAAAGCAAAACAAAAACAGCCAAAAAACCATATCGGCATCGCCTCTCTGACCATAATTGGTATTCCAATTAAGTGATACTGTACCCGGATCGGAATTTGCTGATGTTATAAGCATCAGCTTCCTTCTGATCAAGGTTCTAAGCGTTCAACCGGATATGTCGTCACAACAAAGCAACATGGCCGACCTAACTGAAAGAGAACTACTTTTGAAGAAAATGAAACTTTTAACAGGTGATTTTCTCGTGAGACATGTTTAAACATTTTTTACTTTTGTGTTCTATAATTTGTACCGGCCCAAAGTTATAGATGTAGCTAAAAAATAATAAAAGGAGAAACTGCGCACGAGTGACTCCCATAGAATACTTTGCTCACTCCTCAAGATGTTTACTTGTCTAGTATACCACTTTAATTTAGCCACAGTAGATTTCTCTACGAGTCTAGCCTACGTGAAATTCGGGCTGCTCTCCTCAGGGAGAGCACGTGGCTACAAGAGTAGCACCATCCATTATTTTTTTCTTTTCCTGTCTGCAACTAGTTGTTTCCCTACGGCACTAGCTAAAAGCTTTTTCCTAGGCCTACCTGTAGAATTTTGACAGTGACGACTCTCTAGTTGCCATGGGTTCTTTTACTTGCGCTAAATATACATGTATAACATGGATTCCTTGGTTTATTGTACCACCAGAAAGACTTTGCTTCTGGACAATGCTTTTTTATTATTTTATAAACCATAGATTGCACATTTTTTGACTTGGGTTACTCTGTTAACAACACTAACAGTGAACACACACACACACACACACACACACACACACACACACACACACACACACACATACACACACAAATAATCACCTGCAACATGTTAAAAGTAGATGAATAAAAATTTCAACATTTCATTCACTTACAGTAGACATATTTATGTAAGCTGTTCCTTATATATACAATTAAAACTTTTCTTTGAACAAACTTTCATAGATTGTGTGTACACAGATTAAAAAAAATCCACCCATCTTTCATACTATCAATCATAGAATTAGAATACGTCAGCTGTGAGTATGAATGATCAGATGTACGGACATACTCATACGGAAAAATACTCAGTAACTGAGTAAGAAATATAGATGTGCATGAAGTTAGGCTACAGTGTGTACTTGATGGTGAAGAGAATTGACTGTTGACTGCTGTCTATGTATTTAGCATTGGGGCAGTACAGTAAGATCTCCCACCTGACAAGTCAAAGTTTACATGAATTTTCTATGTAATTTATAGAAAGAAAGAAGGCAGAAAATTTAGCAGCAAAAGCAAAGTTCAGCTGGGTAAGTCAGATACGGCTTTTTCTATCAAGATTTTTACTTACTCATGTTACAGTGATTGAATCATTTGTGACATTGATGATATGCTTTGAAGTACATTAAATTTATTAATATAACCTTGAATTTTAGGATAAGGCATTTAATGGCCTAAGTAACAGCTGAATTACAACAGGAAAACATTTGCAACAGTACATGGCTTTTTAGAAAACAAAAAAAAACCCTGCAAAATAAAGCCCCTTGAATCAAAACATAGTATTTCATTGAAGATGTGAAACAAGTAAACTTCATCACGTTCATGAAGTTATACAGGTTGTGGGGTTTTGTTGGTTTGTTGTTTGGTGGTGATTATTTCTTGTTTGTTGTTTGTTGGGGTTTTTTTTTTTTGGGGGGGGGGGGGGGGGGCGAGAGCTCCGAGGCTCACCAATGGTGAGATTTTGTATATAGGACCATTTTTGCTCACCATGAAGGTAGCAGCATTGCAGCTTTTAAAAAACAAAAAAACCCTCCCCCCTCCACAAAAACCCCCTTTACATTTTCAATATCATATGTATACATACGTGTATGTATTGTTTACTGTGTGTGTATATACATGTATATGTGTGTGTGTGTGTGTGTGTGTGTATGTGTGTTTGCAAGTTGATATATATAAAAAAAAGACTGTCAGAAAACAAAAGAAAGCATGAGTGGCATATTATGGCTAAATGTCACAAAACTATTAAAAACCATCTTTTTTTATCACTGAAAACTACTAAAGTGTGTTTTGAATATATATTATATATATCAAAACCTTTTTTTTTCCTCTTCCTTTTGTGACATTCCTGTCTTGCTGTTCCCATGCCACCCTTTTTGCAGTTTGATCTGCCCCAGCCATAGCCCATACCCATGTTTGTCATGTTGCATCCTCACAGTCAGTCAGTCTGCAGGGAGCAAATATATAGGTCTAGCTGATATGTATAGTCAGCAGGGAGCCTGTCACTGTCTGGCTGCCATAGGGCCACCAGCCAGAGGGGCCCTGCACTGCTTCTGGGTCACTGGTGGTGTTCAGTCATGCATGTTTTGTGTTAACATAAGACACCACCTACTGTGTCTCCTACTGATAAAAGTGACACTGATATTATCTCAATCACAGAACCAGACCAAGTGAGATGCCAGATGGCCACCCAGGGTGGCGAGCATCACAGTGACCCTCCAGCGACCTACTTTTGTGACCCCCCAACCCCAAAGGCTTTGACCACAGGCACAGAAGTCTATACATGTTAAAACTGAAACAAGATCACCATAACTGGTATAAGACCAAAGCCACCTGGGGCAAAGAACCCAAGACAATTTTTCTCTTGTTACGTGATGATGATTAATGGTGATGAGGATGATGTAATGATGCTGCTATGGAAATGCATGTGCTTTGAGACGACGTGACAAAGCTGTAATCTATGCTTTCTATCGTGATATATATCCTGGCATCAACCAGGTCCAAGAGAAACAGTCACCTGCAGTGTTGGTCATGTAATTTGATTAACAACAATCACAATGAATCACATTTGTAAAGTGGATGGAGTTCAACTGTGTGGGCCAAGTCTTATGTGTCTTATTGTGAAATTTTATTCTTATCATTATAAAAGCAGACCAAGGAAGATTTATCTGTAATTAGGGCCATTTTATATCAACACGGAGCACGGTTGCTTTTCCCAGTTTACCAGGTAGGTTGTACAATTCTGCCTAGCTGAAAATAAAGCATACAAAAGTTGTACCTCTTGTAAATAATTTATCATTTCTTTCATTATTAGTTTCTTTTTTGTGCAACAGTATTTGTTATTCTTAATATACTGTTTGTTTGTGATTTATTTGATTAGATTTTATCAGTGAAGCAAAGGAGAGGAACCTTCAACAGATGAAACACTCCATTGATCTCAAGAAGACGGCTGTAGGAAATCAGAGGCAGCATCAAACGGAAAGGCAGCAGAACTTGGGTGAACTGCAGCAGCAGCAGCAGCCAGGCAGCAGTGCCCCTACAGGCACAAAGTCCATTCCCTTTAAACTCCCCTCTACCTCTCAGGCGTTAACCCCTGCATCAACCAGCGCAGCTTGTCAGTTTGAAGCTACTCTTGCATCAACCAGTACTGCTGGTCAGCTGAAAGTCGGTGAAAAGCCACAAAAAGCTGATCTACCAGCAGCAGTTCAAAAGCAGGCAAGTGTACAGATGCCAAAGAAAAATGCTTCACAAATGACCAGTTCTGGCAAAAACATACCAGTCTCATCTGCTTGTGCGCACAGCCTTGATATTCCAAAGGAGATTGTACCAGTAGTTACTCGGAAAATTGTTGCTTCTTCTTCTTCAAACTCACAAGATTCCTTGAATGCAGGCAAGGTAACCACCTCTATATTGCAGACTATCAAAAGTGAAACAAGAGATGGGCTACAACAGCAGATCATTATGCCAGCAAAATATGTGCCTGCCAATGTTGTGCTGCACACATCTTCGTCGGGCATTAAAAACAGAAAGCACATCATGAGTTCTGCAACAGGGAAAGCAGTGCCTTCTCCCTTTTCCAGAGAAAAGAGTCTCATCTGCACAGGAGGATGCCAGTCTCAAGGTGTGTCAGGAAAGATGATTTCTTCGAATCAGCAGCACCCAGTGCAGTCTCTTCAGTTTACAAAGGACATAGACCCAATGAGAAAGGGCCATATTATTTCTAAAAATGCAGAGAATGTGTTATCACGAGAGAGGCTTGAACACATCATTGAAGTCTGCAAGTCCAAATTGGCAAAGGTTCAAGCAGCCAAGAAAAGAATAAATTTACCAAATAAGCCTCCTGATCTACAGACAGAAGTGTCTTCTGCCAGTTTAAGACCTGGGTTAAGTAATGGTGAACCATCTTCAACAAAATGTTTCCTATCTGGCATTGAGCAGAAAAATGAATTAGGAGCTACAGAGAGTGTGAAAAAGTCTGTTGTCCCTGTCACTTCAGTAAAACACAAGGAAGAGGAAACACATATCAAGGCTCAGGGTCAGAGTTCACATCACCTGGCCAAAGATAGCTGCCCAGCTTCTGTAGTAGGCAAGACAGTGTTAACAGAACAAAACAGTGTTGAAAAGAAAGGGGTCTGTTCGGAGAACCAGCAAAATGGCTTTACCAGATTACTGCCATCACGATCAGCTCCACTGGGAAAAGCAATCTCATCAGAAGAACTAGGAAAACATTTTCCATCAAACCCAACTAAATCTGTGGCTAAAGCAAACTTACAAAAAGAACTGAAGGCCACAGAGGAAAAGCTGAAAGCCACAAGACAACGGATGGGAGTTATGTTGGAGTCCCCACAAAAGTCTAATCCGAGTGTAAGCAGTGAGAGAAGGGAACATCAGCATCTGCAGCAACTTCCACTGAAAGGTAGTAATATTGTACCTCCACAGCCGATGCCCACTTCCACACCTTATGCAAAAAAGAGGCTGTTTCCAAATAGGAGATGCTTAAAGTGGACACCTCAGAAGAGTCCCCAGGTGAGCATACCAGGGACTACTCTTGTTATCGGCAGTACACCAAACACAAGAACACTTGCGCACACCAGAACTTCAACTCCTGTGAGTATCAGGGGGAAGGGGCAAACTCCAAGGCGCAGAAAATCTCAGTTGTACTCACTAGTGAGAAACCACAGCACTCCTGGTCAATCAGCAACACAGGTTCAGAAGCCTTCAGATAACCCTGCCACTGCAAAGTCTTTTATCAGCAGGTACAAAGTTCAGAGAATCAACAGCGAATCAGGAAAAATGGCAAGTGCACCCAAGAGAACTGTGGTCCAGTCTCGATACAAGCTTATGAAATTCAGTTCCAAGGATCTGCCACATACACCCACAGGGACATCAGGTTTGTTAACACCACCATTGAGTGCCAAACAAAAAGCTGCCCAGATCATCAAAAGCAAGTATAAAATGAGGAGAGTGCCTGTGTCCAATCAAAGCAGTGTTGCGGCGCAAACATATCAATATAAGTACTTCAGTGCTAAGCTGAGAGCCTCCAAGAACAGTTATGTTCAGAGTGTAAAGAGGAACAGGTATAACCAGTTCTCCTATAACAGCGTGTACCAGCTGCCGCACTCGTTGCCTTCAGCCAGTGCAGTTCAGGGTACAGGCTATCTTGGCCATCAGAGGAGGGAGAGCCCGGCCTATTTCCAGTCAGGGTTTTGGAAAGGAGGGTACAGTGTGGGCAATCCTCAGAATGGCTGGGGATCCCAATGTCGAAGATCTCCACGACTGCACTCCAAGATGCTTAAAGCAATGGCGGCAAAAGGTTCGTATGATGATGGGTTTTTTCCAAGTTTTGATCATGATAGGGAGGACTTTGTAGAAAATGTTGTTTTTTCATTTTTGTTTAAGTTTGAAGCTATGGATTATTTTAGTTTTATCTTATGAAGAGATAGCAGAGCTTAAAACTTGCTATTAAGACCTTGATATAGAAAAGTTATGGTTACTACATTTGTTATACATTCTTTTGGTGGTGCTTTTTGTTTTGAAGGTGTGAGAGGATGAGCTTTATACAATTATAGGATTTAAAAAAAATATTGAATTAACAAAGAATACACTAATGCATATTTTGTTTTTGACAAAAAAATACAGTTATACTTCGCTATTTATGCAGGTTCTTGGGTGGTGGGTTCCCCCCCTCCCTTTTGATGCATGGTTTTTGTTTGTTTGTTTTTTAAGAAAGGGATATGATAATAATTATGAGAGAAATTTAAAAAAAAAGAATAATATAGGAAACCTTTGATATAAAGTTGTCAGTATTTAAAGTGTGTGTTGAGTGCAGTATGTCAGATAGCTCATAAGTCAGTGTAGAGAGTTATTTTCTTCTTTTCTGTTTAAAAAAAAAAGAAAGATTTTGTTTCTTTTTGTTTCTTTTTTTTAAAAACAACAACAACTAATCATGATACTGGTGTATCTAAAACTGTAAAAGCTATCTGTCATATGATATAGGTTTCATTGTATGTGTTGTTTTGGGGGTTTGTGTGTGTGTGTGTGTTTTTATAGTTCTACATGCAGGTATGACAGCATAATGCTCTTCATAAGCACACTGAAAAGGTGAAAATGTTTTAATTCAAATTTGGATTTTTTTTTCATTTTAATTTCATTTGGAAATAGTTTAAATTGGTTTTTTAAATCTTTAAAACAAAAATTTCATTGTGAATCCAGAAGTCCAGGCAAATGTGTGCACATGCAATGTATTCATGCGTGTATTAATGTAGTTGCACAGCTGTCAGTCATTTTACATCATGTAGAAATAAAACCTGTACATGTGACCATATATTGAAGATGTGCTAAACTTGATTGGTTGTGTGTAACGTTACTGTGTGGTGTTAGCGTGGAGGAGGCAGTGGCAGCAGCAGCAGTGGCAGTGGAGTGCAAACCCATACTACAACCCGATGATGGCACAGAGCATGCACATGAGAAGGCATCTGCAGATGCAGATGTTGAAGAGGCAGCAGTGGAAAAATTCCTTGTATAGTTTGAGGTAAATCATTTTTTTCCTCCTCATCAAGCCTCTGAGAAAAAAATGTCATGTGTTGCAAGTTTTGTGATATATCATGGTGATTATCTGTTGTGTTTTTAGCAATGTTTTTCATGATGATCTGAAGTAGAAAACGATACATCCTTTTCAATGTTACTTTAGTTTTACATCCTTTTCAATGATATTTGGGTTTTACTATTTTTATAATTTTAGAGCTTTGTGAAGGCCATTTTTAGGTCTTCAAGAAGTGCTTATTTGTGTGTGGTGTGTGTGTGTGTGTGTGTGTGTGTGTGTGTGTGTGTGTGCTGCAGGAATATATGCATTTATGGTAGAGGGGAGGGGACAGAATATACGCATGCATATGTGTGTGTGACAGATTTTACTTATAGTATTAGAACCACTTTATTTGGACCAGCCTGCCCTCTGAGCATCTAATTTCCTCTTCCCATATGTGCATCGTTGAATGTATTCTTCTGTGCATGGCTTGTTTGCCCTCTGCAAACTCTGCCAATATGTTCTTTTTGTAATGGAGATTTTTTATTCTTTGTAGTATTGAAATCCTAAAGACAAAAGACTGTGGTACACATGTGATAACCTGACAGTGACGCTGTCTGCTGCAATAGGAAACAGGCTGTCAGCTCACAGAAGACCAGACACCTGCTGGCTAAGCATGAACGCTTGGTGATGATCAATGGCACAGTGTACAAGTCTAGTTCCAGAAGGCTGACCAAAGCAACTGCATATGATCCTGCCGCAACATCCACTCCATCAGCTGCAGGATATAAGCTTGCTAGAAGTGAGTTTGCTTTGGTTTGCTTTGCTTCCAGTTGAAACTCAGAGGTAAAACAGACCTTATGTTGGAATTGTTATATATATATCTGTCTGAAATTGCAAGCTTTGGTCTGGTCTTGGTGATCTGTTTCTCTTTAGATAAGAAAACACCAAAATCGAAAAGAGACAAGCATTCAAAGAAACAACACACTTGCACACATGTTCACACACACGCACGCACTCACGCACGCACGCACGCACGCACGCACACACACTCACTCACTCACTCACCCACCCGTGCAACTAGATGAACCAGATGAGCATTCATGGGCACTTTTGATTGGACACCTTGAAACAAGGTTTTCAGTGATTTTTGAAACCTGTGTAAAGTGATTTGATGTTCAACTGTTCTGTTTTCTATGTTTTATGTTTTTGGCTTGGTATTCATTTTCATCATTTGAATATGATGCTGATCTAATCAGTCATTTTCAGTTTATCATGATTTGCATTCAGAAATTTTTTTTTCCTGTCAACAAAGAACAAATGCAGTTTTCTGATGATGATTGGTACTCTAATTGCTGCAGATGGAAAGTGGTCGAGAATGCAGACAGTGATGGTGAGAGGGGTTCGATTCCAGATGAACGCCGGAGGTACCCGGCTGCAAAGACTGTCCATTAGTGCCAAGAAAGGTAGGATGACAGAGCTTTATGTAAACATGTGTAGTTGTTTGTGTGTAGAGTGGGATGAGGAGGGAGGGTTAGAGGGGTGGTGGTGGTGATGGTGTGTTTAGATGGGTTCGTTGCAAACTGTTCTTTGCATTCTGGATGTTTTGATGTTCTGAAAATTCATGTTAATGGGTAGGCCAGGTCTGCGTGGCCACTGTTGTCCAGGCTGTGAGTTCAAGTTTGCTATGAAGTGTTCCTAAGACAGTTGATGGTTTTGTTAGTGCACTACTCAGAAATAAAAGTTTGCTGATAGTTTTGTATAATCCTGTCTTGGGCCTTGGCATGGTGCATGAGAACAGAATAAGGAGGAAGGTTTTGGTGCGTATTTTTTGATCCGATGTTCTTTTCAGTGATGTGAAAATCAAGGAATCGAACCCCAATCACACGCATGGCAGGTGAGCTTAAACGTTTGGGCTGAAGCTTGATCGGGTCCAAGGACATACATTGGACTGAGTAGACTGGTGTCATAGTTTGGTACTAGTGGTTCTTGATTGATTAACCAGCAGTGGCTGCGTTTTCACAAAAGTTCAACAAGAAACTACCAGTCTATGTAGTCCTTGCTCCAGAACCTTTGGCAGTAGATGCTGTCTATATGCGTACAAATGTGTGGCAGCCTTCTTTCTTTCTGTCCAGAGCTCTTGTCTTTATTATTTCTATTACATTTTCCAAAAGAGTATAAAACTTTTCTATCACTGAGAGTCATGTGTTTAGATTACGTGCTGTATTCCATTGCATATTTGATACTGTTGATTCGTTATCGATTTTAGGTTGATGTTATTTCTTTTTTTCAGGCAAGGTGACTGCTGTCTCCAAAATGGATGCAAGAAGTGCGTTTGGATGGCCAAGTCCGAGAGCTTTGGGAAATACTTTCAACACCCAGACGCAATATGTTATAAAGTAAGGCATAGGACAGTAGAATGAGAGATTTGGGTTTTCTTTTTGTATTAAAATGGTTGTGCATCACCTTGTAAACAGCTTGTCATGACCTGGATTTATTAGTTTTTTTATTTGTAAAATAGTTATGCTTCCATCATCAGTTGTTAGTGTTAGTGTTGTTGGTTTCTCTTGCTCCACATAGTTATTAGTATATTATTTTTTGATGCTTTTATCATGGGAGTTATTAGTCTACTACTTTTTGATACACTTCTCAGGCATGCAGTGCACCTAGAATGCTAACAAAGCAAAATTGCAGTTTTTTTGAGAGGAAAAGCAAAGTGATCATATATAGGTATTCTCAGATTTTGTTCCCCTTGAAAGTATAAAACTAAAAGGCTAAATGTTGTGAAATCATTATTGATCCTATTTTTCTTTTATTTTCTAATTTGTTAATAAACAGCGCTTCATACTGAAATAAGTCATCCTGAGTCCAAATAGAGCTTTGAGTATTCTGCTTACGTTATGCTGTGTACATGCGTACATGATAGGATATATAATTAATATTCATGAGTAAGAACAATTTCATTATTAAAACTGAAAGTATCTTACTATAGAAAAAAAAACACTGGCTGAAAACTTACCTGTTCGCAGTCTTTTTTAAAATTCAAGTAAAAATCTGTCAAGACTTAAAACCCCATATTGAATAGTTGTGTTTCACAGTTTCTGGTTTTTCAAGTTGTCTAATCGTACACAGACATTGTGTTGAGAAAAAAAAAATCATTGAAAAGTAGTATTGAAAGCACAACTTGTACTTTTTTTTAACACTCTCTGCTTTCTTGTCTTCTTTGCTGTACAGCCGGGTCAAGCAGCGAAGCATCCTTTTGGCAGCTGCAAAATACAGAAAGAAGGCTGAGAAGGAGAAGAAGAAGAACTGTCTGTATTTCACACGGTTTGGGAAGTGCAGCAGGGGAGAAGCGTGTCCTTTCATCCATGATCCTGCAAAGATTGCTGTGTGCACACGGTAAGACTGGCAAAGAGAATCTTTTTTTTGGTCTCTACTTTGTGAGGAATATTGGTATATGTATATAGATAAGGGGTGGTGTATAAATAATTTTTTCTCAGTAATGATGAGTTGTATGATTATTGTTTGTTAACAACTTAGAGAATCTGTTTTGATGTGCAGCAGAGTAGTTGAGATAAATAGGTCAAGGGCTGGGCATTTAAGTTACAAAAGCATAGTTTCCTCGTGTCTCAATCTCCCTAAATATCAGCTCCACCTCTGTGTTTTCAGCCTGCTTAATGCTTTCACTCCTGACGGTGGATACAGCTGTGGTTCAGCAATCCTCACTGAACTAGCAGTCTTGCTGGTCGCAGCATTCTTGTTTACTTCCTTTCAGAACCCACTTGCCTTTCATGTTTCAAGTGATGCATGTTTCAAGTGATTTTTTCAGCATGTTTTGGTTGATTTAATTTTTGATGCTTTTTTTCGCTGCATTTTGTAAAGCAAAATGTTGTCAGACATAATTATCAGTATGGCTGCTAGGAGATTTAATGTTGAAGAAATGGCAGTGGTGAAAATGGTGAAAAAAGTAATTAGTAAATAATCAGACTTGTTTTCTAATTATCTATATCCAATGCATTTGCTAATATATCAATACCATTTTAAATCATAAAACACAGAGAACAGTTGTAGATTTTGTAGAAGTTTTGTAGATTTGTTGTTCAAAATTATTTGTGTATTTTTGACATAAAAGTTGTCATTCTGATTTGCTTTCACATATTATTGTGTTTGTGCACATAAGTCTGGGAATTTACATCATGATCATACTTGTGTGTGTGTGTGTGTGTGTGTGTGTGTGTGTGTGTATCTGTGTCTGCTTGTGTTGTGTGTTGGTACATGAATGTCAACGTAGATTTTTACGAGGGACCTGTCAGGTGGAGAACTGCCCCTTCTCTCACAAAGTGTCGAAGGAGAAGATGCCAGTGTGTGCCTTCTTCCTCAGAGGGGTGTGTACCCGTGAGTCGTGTCCTTACCTGCATGTCAAGGTCAGCCAGGACGCCCAGGTCTGCCCAGACTTTGTCTCGGGCTTCTGTCCCCTGGCCGACAAGGTAAGAATGTCTTCTTTTCTGCTTGCAAGAATTTCGTTTTGGTCATTGTTGCTAGGTTTTCTAGTTAAAGGAGAATTTTTTTCAGCATGATGTCTTGTGACTTCCCAGAGTTAACTGCCACTCCCATTCCGCTTATCCTGATCTCATGGCCCACATAGCGGCGTCGCGCTTTGTTTTGTTACACATTCAAAGCCAGCAGACAGCATAGAGATGTTAGTGTTAGGCTTTTCTTTGTTGTTTTGCTTTATTCTTAGCGTATGGCTGCTGTTAGTCCACCAGCCAGAAGAGGGTCAGTTGTGTTGCAGGGTCTTTTGTTAGTGGTGAGTGGTGAGTGGTCTGACCCAACATATTATGGACAGAATGCCATGTGCCGGCAGATTGCGAGCTCAGTGCTCTGACCACGAGGCTGCCCTGCCCCTGTGTCTGTCTGTCTGTCTGTCTGGAGTGTGTGTTTTGTGTTGCAGTGCCCGAAGCTTCACACCTTGACCTGCCCGCACTTTGCCAAGACGGGGTCCTGTCCGGATGGAAAGAAGTGTCGTCTGCAGCACAGGAAGCACCCAGAGCCCAGGAAACAGCGGGCCAGGTCCTCCTCCTCCTCCTCCTCCTCCACTGCTGCTTCTGCACACACACCCAAAGACAGGTACAGCGTGAGCGTGAAGAAAAGGGAATTCGAATTGTAGAGTGTGGATGTGTAGTTGTTTAGAAAAAAAGAAAACAAGTGATATGAAAAAGACCCTGCCATCCCTTAAAAAACAGAACAAAAAACAAAAGGAACAGAAATTGAAAACAAGCAGACTGTCCAAACCTCCCCCCCCAAAAAAAAGAAAGAAAAGAAAACAATAAGAACAACAAAAGAAAGCTTAACCAAAGACACACACATACACACAGACAGAAAAAAACCCCAACCCAACCTAAAAAACACCCATCTGAGCGAACAACTTGCACGCACGCACTCACGCGTGCACACACACACACACACACACACGCACAGTCATGCCAGATGCATTTGTTCAAAAGGTAACACATTTTTCTTTTCCTTTAATACTTATATCAGAATTGTTGATAACTGGTTTTACGGATAAAGTCTACAATCATGTCATATAGCGCAAGCTCAGGTGTTGGAATGCCTCAGCTTGGCTGATTCAGATTAACCTGAAGCATTGGGCTGTCATTATTGTGTTCATAGCCAAGTTGAGGAACCACTGTTGTTGTGGGAAATTCACTGACTGACTTCTGCTACAGTGAGGAAGACCTAAAGTCACAGAAAACACGGGGGACCACAGGGTCTGGTGCTGGATGTTCTGCCTGTGAAGGGAAGTATGTGCATTTCTGAGCATCCGCTCTACACCTCTGCTTCCCAGGGATAGTGAAGCTGCAACCTCTTGTTTGGCTTGCCAGGAAAGAGGGGTACCCTTCAGAAGGGTGCTGCATAGCCTCTCCTATCGCAACTTTCCACAGCAGGCACCTACTCATTGGTGTCCCCCGTTTTCGCAAAGACCTGCTGTGGGGAGACCGAGCGCCTGGCGGGATAACCAGGTAGGGTAGGTGGAGCCCGTTTTGCTGACAAAATCCACCTAGGAGAACGGAAAACTCTGATTTCAAACCCATGCATGGAGAAGGAAAACTCGAAGAACACCCAGGAGGAAACCCTGTCATGCGCCAAAGGAGCTGAAATCAGAGGTGTCGGGCCGTCAGGCGCTCCAACCAAACTACGACACCATGTAATATAGCCTTAAATGATGTTTCCCAGGCAACGCAAAGAAGAAGAAGACAGAAAACACAGCTATTTGATTATGATAAGTAATATTATTTTCTATTCCTATCTTTTTCTATTCTTTTATTTCGAGGATAGTGGATCATCCTGTACTGTGTGCAGTGCCAAACCCAGAAAGAGACCTCTGCAGTCGGATGGAGTACAGTCAGATGGAGCACAGGATGTTAAAGAAGAAGGTGGCAGCAGCCGACCCAAAGCAAAGCATTTCAGGCCAGACTCAAGCGACCAGACAGAGCCACAGCAGCCCCAACACAGCATATCCCAGCTGCAGACTGTGTCAGGAACTGGTGCAGTCACTGCCGATGCAGGGAGTGAAGAGCGGGCAGAGGGAGGAGAGGCAGCAGCGTGTGAGGACGTGGGTGAGGACGGCAAGAGTCTCTCGTCTGAGCGAACTCTACCCAAGCTGCCAGCCTACATCTCACTGGCTGATTACAGCTTTGAAGAGTCGCCCCGGTTCAAAGCCAAGCTGGCCACCACATCTCAGGCATCTGCTTTGCTAAAGAAAGGTTGGTTCAGATATATATATCTATATCTATCTATGTATATATATATATATAGTGTGTGTGTGTGTGTGTGTATTTCATTTCTTGGCTAGAACTTCAAGGTTCACCAATTTTAAGGTGTTCCTTAAGTGATTGCCCATCATTAAGTTAGCTGTATTCCAACTTCAGGGATGATGTCTTAAAATGACACCAGAGTGCATTTTTTTTTCAATTTTGTCACCTATTCCTACAGACATGCAATGGCCTGCTCTTCTGAAAGGTAGAATGGGTTTTAACATATGTGAAAGATGTTCGTTCGTTCATGCAAGACATATCTTCTTTGCTGTGATAAATGAGGTATGTTTCATTTCTGCATACATGTCTATAGACTGTGGCATTTGGTATTAACCAACAAAAACAGTAGATGTATGAAATGAGAATTGTGCATTGCAGTCTTTCTGAAATCTTGCAATACATTGTATTTCGCCTGAAGGGTCAATGGAACATTTAAGTTTCTGTTTTTGTGTGTGTGTGTGTGTGTGTGTGCGGGCGATTGTACACACATGCATGTGTGTGTTATCACGGTATGTTCCAGGACAAGGTCTGCAAATCAAACCTCAGCTATGATGGCCAGAGTGTGGGTCAGGACATGCCACAGGTTTTATTGATTGCTTTGATGAGTATGAGAAGAGTTGTGAAATACTTAGCAAATTTTTCTTTTAATTTTGGCACCAAATTCAGGGTAAAACTTGTTGATATAAAGGAAAGTAAGAAGCTTAACAATCTTAATTTGGGTTTTGAAAGAAAGCAAAATGCTAAACTATTTTAATTTGGTTTTTGGTTTTCCCAGCAAATAAATGGCAACTAAACATTGTTTTACTCAATTTCTGTAAGGCGTGTACGTCATACTTGTCAGAGATCTTTTTATGCTATTCAAGCTGACTTTCAACTCTGCACAGTTTTTGAGAGCTTAAATTTGGTCATATCCTGCTTGAGCCTAAAAAATTTATATGAATGAAATTTCTACCTCATTTTACAGTTTGTAAGTTACAGTTGCCTTTTAAAAAAAAAATCTGTTGTTGTTGTTGTTTTCATTTGTTATTACAGAAATTATATTATCCTTTTCTGTTTGTACGATCAGCTTACTTTTGAGGAATGTTGTTGTTTTTATTGCTCATTATTTCTGCAATTGACAACAAGTATAGATTGCATTTTATATTTGATTGTTTTGTTTTTATTTATTCTTTTTTATCTATTTTGTTGTTGTTGTTGTTGTTATTCTTTGGCTAGTACTCTGAGGTTCACCAGAGGTGAGATTTTTGCACACGTATATGACCGTTTTTGCTCCCCCCCCCGCCACCATTTAGGTAGCTGCATTCTGACTTTGGGATATAACACCTGTGTACATGTGTTTTTGAAAATGTTGTCATCCATTCCTACCAGCACAAAATAGCCTACTCTTCCAAAAGGTGGAGTGGGGTTTTAATGTATGCATGGATGTTCTGCATACTTTTGCCATGGGGCCGTAGTTTATAGTCTCATCTGAAGGATTTTGACATTCTTGTCGGACTGGGAAGAAAGGGCAAGGCTGGGCAGTTGAACCCAGAACCTCACAGTTTACTTAGGCAAGCGAATGTCTTAACCGTCTTGCCTCGTTCCTTCTTATTCCTATAATGTTTTGTTAATTTTTGGCATGGCTAGATTATGTGCTACTTATTTTTGCAAAGTTACATGTATTTTATAGTCTTTTTACCATGTGCATTTGAATAAGTTATGTTAAGTGTTATTAAGCAATTGGTCAGTATCTTTATATTGGTTCAGAGAATTTTGATTATGTATACTATTGTCAGTATGTTTAATGTAATGTGCATTAGCATGGGCCTAGTTATTCATGAGAGTGAGTCAGTGAGTGTGTGTGTGTGTGTGTGTGTGTATGTGTGCGATTTTATTTAACATCTCTTCACAAGCTGTGATATTAGTTGGAAAAAAATTCAGCGCCCAATAGGGGATGAACACGTGTGTGTGTGTGTGTGTGTGTGTGTGTTTTTGCTTGCATGTGCACTTGTGTGTGTGATGCGTGTGCACAAGTGCATGCATGTGTGAGTGTCTGTGTGCATGCAGATGTGTGTGTGTGTGCCTTTGTGTGTGAATCAGAATCAGAAAACTTTATTGCCATTAATTGAGAATGATACTCATTTGACACCAAACATAAATGTATTCAACATTTCCTAAAAGATGTATTTATCTGTGCGTATGTGTGTACATGGGCTCATGTTTCAGATTTCGCAAAATCATTCATGTAGCATTAATATCATGTTATTGTTGGTTTGTATAGTCATGTGTGCAATCAGGTGATCATCGGGAGGATGTGAGAAAATGTTTACGCAGCGGCTGAGGAAACCAGTGACATCGGAAACGAACAAGTCTCCTTCCAAACTGGTAACTATCATTGTATGAGATGATAAGTGAGTGTGGTAAAAAGGTGATAACAGAAAACATGACAAAACAAACCACAAAAAAGAAAGGCTGATAAGTGACAGTTGACTTACAGTCTGTATTTATGTTGTTGTAAATAATAAATGTGTTGAAAAAATGCTCAGGATTCTTTCAGTTCTTTTTGTGCTATGTTGGTATGCAGAGCTATGCAGATTAGTATGCATGGACAAGGTCAGGGCATATGGAGACAGATAGTCTGATAGAGTGTTTGTGTGTGTGTGTATGGCATAATTTATGGCATGCACTCAAACAGCTCTCCATGTAACCACACTGGTATGCCCAGAATTGCAGACAACAGATACATTGAGGATTTAACATGTGCATATCCATCCTGCAAGTCATTCTTTTATCCCAACACACACAACACACACACACACACACACACACACACACACACACACACACACACACACACACACACATACACACACACACATTATACTGTACCATGCCAAATCAGAACATAATGAATGCAGAAACTATACCAACTCGCACCACATTTGCATACACACACTATTATTGACGGTATACTAACAATGCACAGTTGTGTGATAAAACTTAATGGAATGTGATCATGAGAGGTTATTGTTATATTTTTGTTAATGCAAATTTATGTTGATTCATTCCTTGCATTATGTTTGGAAGATCCCAGCAATATCAGGGCTCCCACTGTTGTTGCTAATTTATGATTTTTCACAAAAAAGTAGAAATATAAAGAACCACACACACAAAAAAGACATAAAATTTAGACTGAGGGTAGGAAGAGAAAATGATAAAGGAAGAAGTGGTTGGTATTAGCAGAGCTATCAGTTTTTCCATGCTAGCAATCAACACTTACAGGGTATAATACAAGAGTGGACGGTCACCATTTTGTTTGTTGGGTTGAAGGTAAAAAGGATATTATGTTGAACAAAACATTTGTCATGCACCAACTTCATGCAATGGCATGTGGCTGAGTAGAAATGAGACTGACTGAGGTCATACAATGAAGCAGTGCTGGTTGCAGTTGGATCAAAGGTGTGTAAAACGCAGCTTAGTTATGGAAAAGAGGAAAGGCAATCTTTCCCCTTGTCATGTGAAGGTAGTGTACAGAAGTAGGCATGGTCACCACATTGATATCAGAGACTATAGTGGATAGTTCAACAATGCTTCACGATGCAAAACTGAGGAAGTTTGCTGGGAAGAGCGGTGGAAAACATTTGTCCAGCTGAAGTTTGAAAAGTGTACTCAATTATTTTATTTATCTATTTATTCTTTTATTTCGAGGATAATGGAATTAGCACTCATGTGCTTTTTTTCCATCTCGTCCCTGTGTGTATGCAGTTTTGTCAACTGTTCCCACTGGCACACAATGGCCTACTCTTCCAAAAAGCGGAATTAAATTAGGGAGGTATCGCAAGATGTTCTTGCAAGCGTTTGCACATGGGTCCTCAGTTCATAATCTTATGTGAAGGACTTTAGGGGGAGTGGAGTCAGTACTGATGTTAACTCCGGGGGAAATCCCCTTTATTGGATATCTCACTGGTGGCTTGATCATGGGCTATCAAATTTTGAGAGCAACACTGTAACCACCAGGCTATCCCACCCTCATGTTCATATTTGTATCAGAATGTGTCATTTTCAATTGCAAGTTTCAGGCTCCTTTTGCTGTCTTGGTGGGGGGGGGGGGGGGGGGGGGGGGGGGTTGTTACATGGTTTTGGACTCCCTAAGAATTTCAGGGATTTTTGGTTTTCTTCAGTGGGAGCCAGAGTTGTGCTAAAAGTTGTAGAGGTTTTGGTTTTCTTTGTTTGGTTTTGTTTTTTTTCTACCAAGAGGACTGGTGCTTTTGATGATGACAAATTTTGGATTGCAAACAGCATCCGGAATACAAAATTTCAGTGTCACATAATGAAATGCAAAGTTTGCAGTAATTATAAAGTTGATACGAGTAATGCATTTTATACACCTTTTTTTTGGAGCATTTTGTTTTGCTGTATGTTTTTATGAATCTTTTTTGGAAGAAAATAAAGAAAAATGAAAACAACTTTGTGTGTGTGTGTGTGTGTGTGTGTGTGTGTGTGTGTTTCTACAACCAGATTTCACCATCCTTGGCATGCTCAGGCATTTTTTGTTTGTTTTGTTCTTTGGCTAGAGGTCTGAGATTCACTGCTGGTGAGATTTTTTGTATGTGACTGTTCACTCACCATTAAGTTAGCCACATTCTGCCTTAGGAGCTGTCTAAACACAACATCACTGTGCATGTGGGGGTTGTTTTTTTGGGGTGGGGGACGCGGCGCATTTGTTCCTACAGGTGCACATTGGCCTACTCTCTCCCAAGGCGTAACAGGTTTTAATGTGTGCTTAAGATGTTATGTGCATGTATGTTGTACACAAGGCCTCGGTTTATTATCTCATCGGAAGGTCTTTTATGGGAATGGAGTCATTACTGATGTTAACTCCAGGGGATAAAAAATTCCGTCAACTGGGCATCTCGGTGGTGGCTCAAAACCACGCCATCAGATCACCAGTTCAATGCTTTAAACTTCTCCTCCTTCTCTTGTTCGCTTTTTACACTGTCAGATGTGTTCATGCTCTCATCACTAGGCTATCCCACCCCCTGTAGGCATTCAATTATTCAAAACACCTTTTATCTGAGCATACACATTTACAAACAACCTGACCTCACAGGTAGATTTTTGCATCCATGAACCATTGATCTTGACGCAAAGGCATCCATCCATATTCCCATTGAAAGGAAAAGCCAGACATGAACTACAAGCATCCCTCAGTACCAAACTATGATCAGCTGTAACTTTCACTCCATTCTCCAGGACCAGGGTGCGTAACTTAAGGCTACAACACAGCAGTCTCGGTTCCAATTCCTAAAGTAACACTTGGGTATGATATTAGTTAAGGACACACCTCCATGTCTGGATAATTGTACCATGTCCCCCTTTCAATCACGGCAGATCTCTGTGCGCAAAGTTCCAGCTGGTCTTCCTGGGTAGTGTGGGTCTCCACAAGAGCAGTGTCGCCCTACCTCCCCCTCCCTTTTTTTGTTTGTTTAATTTTTAAGTGTCCAGTCTGCATGTGTTTAGGTTTCCCTGCAAGACTTTTTTTTTTTTCTACAGAATTTTGCTGGGGACAACACAACTGTTGCTGTGGGTTCTGTATTTGTGACATGTTAATGTTGCACACAGAACCTAGGTTTTTCGTCTCGTCTGAAAAACAGGCATTCAGGTCACAATGATCTAGTGGATGGGGTTAAAGTTCAGGTTTAAACAGGATTGAACCTGTAAATTCTCGCTTTCTAGACAGGTGTGTTATATACAGGCCACCTGTCCACAACCTTCTCCTATCCCTGTTTTTTCCTCTGCTGCATGCAGTGATTGGGCAGGCATCAGGCACGCTCATTCCTGGATGCATTCCCATGTCGCCTTCTTGTCTGTCCCCTTGTGCTCCTAGCCATGCAAGATGGTCGGGGCTTTTAGAGTAACATTTGTTAACAACTTCACAAAATGTTAAGTTCAGGAAGAATTGTTGCATCTTGGATCACCTGCCCATGCAAAGACACATTAATTTCCATAATAAGATAGTGTCAAACAATTTATTTATTTATTTTATTTATTTATACCACTTTAAGTCACGAGATTTCTCTGCGTGAGATTCGGGCTGCTCTCTCTGGGGAGAGCGCGTCGCCTTAAGAGCAGCGCCACCCTTTTTGTTTGTTTGTTTTTCTGGTCTGCAACTGTATTTGTTTCCCTATCACAGTGGCTTTTTCTAAGAATTTTGCCAGGGACAACTCTCTTGTTGCCGTGGGTTTTGCGTGCGCTGAATAATTTTGAGTAACACACGGGACCAAGGTTTATCGTCTCATCCGAAAGACTAGCGCCCAGACCATCACTCATGGTCTAATGGATGGGGGAAAAGTTTTGGGCCCAAACAGGATTCGAACCACCGCACACTTCCGACCCGGACTTTTCGCTTTCTAGACAGGTGCGTTACCTCTAGACCACCGATCCATGGAAACAATGTCAAAGAGTATAAATATTGCCAATGAAGAAGGGCTTTGATCGTTCACCTGCCTAACAAGTAAACCATGAGGTTACTGGCTTCGATCCCCAGCTTTGCCCTTTCGTCCTGTTTGATGGGAAAATCATCCTGAATATTGAGTTTTTCGGGGAGACTTTAAACCAGTCAGACCCATATGCTCACAAACTTGTGTATATCAAAAGAACCCATGACAGTTGAAAATTGAAAAGAGCATGGAAGTACCCCCTGACTGTCCTGGCAAAATTGGTAGGTTCAAATCTCAACTGTATCCTGAATGTGGCTACCTCAATGGTGGGAAAAAAAACGGTCATATACCCAAAACTAGAGCTCCAAGGTCTACCACTTGTGAGATTTTTGCGTATGCCACCAATTTTGCCCACCATCACAACTTTGGGGATGATGTCTAAACAGGACATCAGTATGCATGCAGATTAAAAAAATGTTTTTGGTCATCCCATTCTTACTGGCACGAATGGCCTACTCTAATGAAAGGCACAATGGGCAAGTGTGCAAGATGTTCTGTGTGCGCTCGCACAAGAGGGTGGGCCACAGTTTACAGTCTGATCTGGAGTCATTCACTTTGAATGAATTATCATACAAAACTTTGCCTTATCACTGGATTTTACTACCCACACACAGTGGGCTTTGGTTTATCATCTCATGAAAAAGAAAACTGACACATTTGCACTACCATACACCACTCAAGACCTTGTGGAAGAGGCTGGCAGTTCAACTCAAACTGATACACGTCATTTCTGCACACAAACCAGCACAGAGCATAGCTCTCACTCTTTACCTTACCTTTACCTTTTAAGTCCTGTTGCAATCTTCTTTTCTGACCACACTACCACCAATGAAAATTTTCTTAATAGCTTATCCAATCACATGTAGGAGAGCTTAACACATGCATGATGCAGATACCCTGTGCCGACAAATACCTAGATTTAACCAATTCACCGTTGGATGCTGCTGTGGAAGTGCATATGCTTTGAGACTACTTGACAGGGTTGTACTCTACGCTTACTATCATAATATATCCCGGCATGAACTGAGCCTGAGAGATACAGACACCTGCAGTGGTGGTCAGGTAATTTGAGCAACACTCTCAAACTCGCATCCGTTAAGTGGATGACGCTCGACTGTGTGGTCTCAGTCTTCCCACTGAGCCCACAGCACACTCACTCTGGGTAGGAGCCCTGGAGTCCGAAAAATCCCTATGACTTTTATGGGAATCGAACCCGCGACCTTCCAGTCTGTAACCCAAGGCGCTAACCACTGCGCCAATGGCAAGTGTGTGTGAAGTAAATAGCTTAGTGTAATATGTAGTCTTGAAAAAAACTAAAAGAGGCTTATTGATAGTTTAACATTAGATGATTAATGTTTTTATATTCTGAAGTATCCATGTCTTTCTCTGCTCTTTGTTATTCCCGCTTCAACCAAAGCACATATACATAGCATCACATGTGGTCTATCAGGTGCGAAATGAGATTTGAACAACGGACCTATTGGTATCGAGATATGAGAACTACCAGTACACCACCAAACTGTTGTATTAAGAGATAATGTACACTGACTGCATTTTACACACACATCTATCTATCTATCTATCTATCTATATCTATCTATCTATCTATATCTATCTATATCTATGCTAATGAGAAAAGTCTGGGACACTGATATGTCCCAGACTTTTCTCATTAGCAAGCTTGTGGCAGAAAATGAATTAAGCTTGAGCCGCTTGTCAAAGGTCAACAGCAATGAAATAGTGATAGCTCAACCTCATCCAGGATAGTTTAATTAATTAACCCATTAGTGGGTATAATTAAGGACAACATATCCTGTTTGCACAAATGCATCAAAGCAGACTTATCGTATAAGTGAGATAAAGTTTGTCCTCATTTTTATTATCATATCTCCTCGTCTTTTTCCCTTCCGCTCGCTGATCGGTTTTGTTTTTTGGCTCTTTCTACCCAGATGATTCACGACAGCATCAACAAGAGCACGTGGTGTCCACACCCCTTAATTGTCGCCGTTCTCGCTTCTCATTGGTCCACATTTCGATCAGCTGTAACATAGCCTTGACCTCTCGAGGTCAAACCCTTGAGCTAGGCATGTCGGTGTATTTTGAAAAAAACAGTTTTTGATAGCCACGACACCTCTTTTCAGACGCAAAACAAGACACTAATCATATTGGTTAGTTACACTAGGATAATCTAAACATAGTTCCTGTTATCTTTAGACTTTGTAAATCAATATCGCAAAAGTACCGGCCGGCCGGTGTGGTTGCTTCGCGGAAAGGGCAGCATGGTTAGCAGCTGATCTGATCTTTACGTCAGATCCTGCGATATCAAAAATAGAACACATGCTCAGAATCTAGCAAAAAACCCGAAGAAACTTTTTCTTTTTAAAGTATTGATATTGTGACTTGTTCCATGTGAGATTGTCTAAAACTTACACACATGCTCATCATTTCCTTTGCTTGTTTTCTTTAAGGTAAAGTAAGAAGGGCGTGCACGTGCTTCTACGAGACTCTCAAACGAGTCATTTCCCCCTCCGGTTTTTTTCCATTTAAAAAAATCGTAGAAATTTCAAAATTGAACTCGCTGACATTTCGTGTTCATCTGAGTTTCATCTTTATACATTAGCCAGGTGAACTGAGGGGTGTTGAGAAAATGTTAACTAATAAGCCGAGAATGGGGTCGGTAGCAACACACCCATCTCTGCAAAGCTGGGATCCAAGTGCTTCGCAATTTCAATCTTAAATTACAAACAAACCAGGCTGAATTTAGATGTCATATTGCACACTTATATTCTTTGTACATTGCAAAAGCTGTTTTGCGTGTTGAATCATTTTATGCATTCGAGATTTAGAAGCTTCAGAAATTTTCACGGTGCACTGCACCAACATACATATGGCCTGGTTGATCGATTGACAAGCAGCCTCCATGTGGGCTAGCCTCACTCTGAACATGGTGCATGTTTCCAAAGATAGGATATCAGTTGTATTTCATTGGTTGAGGTGCTTTCGGGTTGCCACTGACGTCACACGAAGTATTTAAACAGGTGGTATATCCTGACACACTTGTTGTTGCCTGCTCCTTCCACCAGCTCATGTCGTCGTGGTCGGGGTGTCGGTCCACGTACGATTTGGCATTTCTGCTCATGACACATTTGTTCTCTTCGTGTGTCCAGCAGTAGGCACTTCCGTGCTGTGTCTGTCTGTGTTGCTGGGTAAGTGTACGAGACTTTTGTGAATGTCTTGATGAACGATCGTAAAAGCCGGTCTCCTGCAAAATCTGACAGACCACAGGCCTCGAGTTGAGCACTGACCTAGATAGGGAGAGCAGGCAACCACCAGGCTCAATCAACTTGAACCTTCACAAACCTAGGTCTCTGCACCGTCAGTATGGATCCGGCCATGGAAATTCTGGCTCAACAGTACATCGAAGACTTCGACATAGAAAAGCTTGAGTTTGATTTCCCACCTGTGGTGAAACAAGAGAGTGAAACGAGAATTGCATCCACGTGCATGGCAGAACAGCCTGCAGCAGTACTTGCCAGCCCTGCCGGGACTTGTGCAAGTAAATCGCCCTCGACTTCCAGCTCTCCAGGGCCTGAACCCCTGACACCACCATCACCAGATGTTTTAGTTAAAGAAGAAGTATCAAGCCCCGACTGCGACAATGCACAGAGAACTATTTTAGATGATTTACCTTGGATGAAATTGGATAAAACCGGTCGGGAATTCTGTCCAGAGGCCGGCGCCATGTCGGCTGACCGAATGTGGGAAGAGTTGATGAAATCTGTGGTCAAAGAAGAGGCTTTTAGCCCTGGGTCCGACAGCAATAGTAGTGTTTCAGTTCCCCCACGCCCTGCAGATGATGATCTAGACGATTCGGACATTGACATTGATATGGATGGTACGTTTTTCGAAAGCTCGGCTGCTTCCAGTGAGTGCGGTACAATAGACACCCCTCCCGACACCCCTACAACTCCCTTATCCCCAGAAGCTTCCAGCCCATCCAAGAGAAGCAAATCAAGAGGTTTATCTAAAATCTCATCCTCTATCAACATCAGTGATCTCGATCTTGTGACCCTTCCAGTCCGTGAGCTGAACCGTCGTTTGCAAGGCTACCCGAAAGAAGAGGTGCTGCGGCTGAAGCAGAAACGACGCACGCTCAAGAACCGTGGTTACGCGCAGAACTGCCGTTCTAAACGTATGCTTCAAAAGCACGAACTTGAAAGTACGAACAAAACGCTGCAGCAACAGATTGCCATGCTCAAAAAACAATTGACCATCATGACACGGGAACGCGATTTCTACAAACACCGCTGCGAAATGTTGAGGACCGGTGTCGCCCAGGCGGTCAAGGCAGGTGGGGGGTCACAACTGTGTAACCTCCCTGCCTCGTTGAACTTGTTGAGCGACACGGTGGGTTCCCCATAGACTAATCTGCCAGCAGCCACATCGCCACCACCACCACCACCATCTGATCTGCAAACCTGGTTTTTAGTTTTATTCTCTTGGAGACTGCCACCGTAAAGTCAGGGAAGACAGAAACTTTTCCCCTCCTTTTGCTTTTAGCTTGTGTCATAGTTTGAACTCTTAGTATTTTAAAATGTGTAGGCCTACATTACTGTCTGTTGATTCAGCCCTCACCTGAAAAAGAAAAATTCTTCACTTTTTTAATATTATAATTTGTAATACATGTGCATTAGTGTTACATGAGAATTATTTTTTGAAATTTTGTCTTGTTATTGTACATAGTTTGCAACTGGCAGTGATCATATCTGTACAATTTTCACAAGTCTTTCTGGGAGTCTTGGCACTGTGGGCATTGTGGAGAAGTTCAAAGATTTTGCAAAAGGTGTCAAAGTATCACCTTTGCACCTCCCCCCAATAGTTTTCACTTGAAAAATTTGAAATGGTTTAAATAAGTTGTTAATAATAATAATTTTAGGAATTGTGTAACAGGTACTGAGGTAGTATTGCATTATTTTCACATATGATTTATCTCACTGAAAATATTGTCATAAAAAATTGTTTTGATGTGTGCTATATAGTATACAGTAGCATCAACACTTTCAATACTAGGCCTATAGGGACTCTTGAGCAATGATCAAGTTTCAGCCATGGGGGAAGTTTTACTGCTGTTTTGGCTGAGGTTGCTAGCACGTTTCAGTGCTGGAGAGCCTTTGGTTATCTGTCAGTACAAACTAGTAAAGTTGTGGCATGAATCTTTGGAGGTTTGCTTATCATTTGTCTGTTCACTCTGCAAAAACTATTCTGCATCATTTTGATGATGTTCCCTGTCATGAAATTTTCAGGCATCAATATTTGAATGTTTTCTTTTTTAAAAGAATTACCCAGAAATTAGAACTAATATTACTATTATTAGTAATAAAGTTAGGGCTCTAAATGTGACAATTTTTTTCCAAAGTAAATGTGAATTAAGAAACAAAACTAAAATTAAGAAATAAAAAATGAGGGTGGGGGTTGCATGTTACTAGCCTATCCATCTGAATAGATGTTGTCAATTTAAATGTGTGTGGGTTTTGTTTTTTTTATCAGTTAACATTGTCATTAATTAATATTCAATGTGTATTATTTGTCCTGCTTGGACTTGTCATTGTGTCAGAAAAATACTTGTACAATTCAAGCAAAATTTGTTGTTATTCTTGCCACTTATTCGCTGGTTCGCATTTCAGGAAGTGTTTCTGAATATACTTCATAATGTTATAGCTTAGAGTTACAACTTGAGTTTAGCTTTGTTTTTGTGAGGAAGACTAGTGAGAGAACTTTTAAAAAAAAGAAAAAAAAAAAGGATATAATTACTACTAACCAAATGAATGTGCTGTTAGTAGGGTCCTGTGACTCTTCTTCTTTACTGGGGAAGAGATACTGTAGCCCTAATAATAATAAAAAGTGTAGTAGGCCCCTAATACTAATAGTATAATCTCTTCTGTAAAGCTGAATATGAGTGAAAATAAATTATGAAGTACTTTCAGAAACGGTAACACCATAGTAAACAGCCTTGTCAGTTTCTGTTGCTACTCATATAGATCCAGGTCCCAGTTGATGCCTTGTGTTGCTGTCACTGCCTGATTGAAGACCGTTGAAAGACTGAGTGAGTGTGATACAAGTTGATAGCTGGCAAGAATGACTCCAGATATCTGGAAAGCAGTCATGGAATGTAGTCTTCTGACATCTGCATTGGCAGGGTCAGGTAGACCTATGTTTTATTTCTTATGTGTTAATTTTTGTTCTTTTTTTTAAAAATCCAATGCTACAAAGTTATTTCGCACCTGTTTTGTGTTCAACCTCTTTCATGCAGTTATGAATGGCTTCATTTTTTAAAATGTTGATGTGTCACTGTGAAGCACTGAGTGAGAAGGTCTTTTAACTGTGATTTGTTCATATATGGTGTTCTGTTGTATTTTAACGTGTGATTGTTTGATGATGTTTTCTTCATATTTGAGTAAGAGTGATGATGTACAGAGAAACAAAAAACCCCAAAGTATCAAAGGGTATGGAGAAAATTCTTTACGTAATGACTGGCTTTTTTCTAAGAATGGAGAACTATATTTTATTTCCCTACAGTTACTATGAATTCAATAACTTTTTTTATAATGACTGTTAACTTTCCGCTGTTCAAGATACAAATCAAATTGTGAAGCAAAGAGGGGGAAAACCCAGTGTAATAATTAATGACTGAAAAGAGGAGATGAGATTTTGCTTTTCATTGGTACTCACTAATTCAGGAGGTGGGTACGAAGGCTCAGGAGAAGAGAGGGAAGGGGGTGGGGACAATTTTTTTTAACCCCTCCCCAAGAAAAGCCGGGATGGGTTTTGACCTCAGTTATGGAAGTTTCTTATTGTTCATCTTATGTCGAAGTGCTCTTGCCTTTTTGTTGAGACTGATCAATACAATGAATTAATCAAGGTCTTTCATGTCGCCGGGTACATTGTCTGTGTGATGCAAGTGAAAAGTTTACTGAAGTTGAAAAAAACTTAACGTCAGAAGTCTGCACAGCTGTAAGAAGGTACTTTGTTGTTGTTCAGGTTTTCTGTGGGGAGAGTACTGATATGATTTGTTCTTTTCAAATCAGGTAATAATATATATTATACTGTTATTTTAAAAATCAGTGTAATTGATTTCTTATTTGATGGAGATTTATGTTAACAGTATTGTTATCGTTCTGTTGCAGTGTTAGAATAAAATGCAATAGGTTTTGAATTTTTGTCATAGCATACAGTACATGTATACAATAAGACTGCACACACACAAAAAAAGAATCGTTCAGTCTCACTTTATGTACAGATGTCACGAAAAGTTGACATTATTTTAGAATAAAGCTAATTTTAAGTATTTAAAAAAAGGGGTAGGTACCTTTGATCAATCAAGATTCATATTAAAATGATAGAGAAGTTGTAAATTGTTTGCTAGCATTTGTTTTCCTCTACATCTTGTACAATAATATTTTGATATAAACTGACTTGGGTACAGCTTGTGTATAAGATTCTTGATCCCAGTTTCTGGAATAGTTCCTGATCAATTCAATGATTGTACGAATCTTCACTTTTTACTGAGGAGTTACTACTCCCATTAACGGGAATTTTCCATAGCCTATGTCGGCGTCATGTCTGCCAAGAAATCCATTTGGCAGATGTTTTGTCAGTTGTCTAGCGCCATACAATGTGAAAAGTAACTGCTGTCTTTGAACTAGATACACATTCAGGTACTTGCATTTTATACTAGAATTTCAGTTGAACTTTTAAGATTTCAGTTCAGCTTCATCTAAGTTCAAGTGATCGCTGTTTTCAACAGCGTTAAAGAGAGTGACTATATCTGTCATATGTGGCACTGTATTTCGTGTCAAAGAAAGTGTATAGAATTGTATTATAAAGTTCTGTAAATGTGAAAAAGGATATCTGGCAGCTTTGCAGAACCAACTGGTTATGGAATCATGTCTGTGATGAAAATTGAAGGTAGTGTTGATTAGATCTTTTTATTAGGCCGGGTTTTTTTTTGGAGGGGGGGGGGGGGGGGGGGGGTGAGGGGATGTTAAAGTGGATTTGTTGTGTGCGTTTTATTTTATTTTTAATTATGGAAGATACATTTTCTTGTTTGAACAGAGAATATATATTATATAATCTATTTTTTTGTTTGTTTAAAAGTAAGATAAAGTGTTGGTCTTCTAGAGCTCTAGCACATTTATATTTAGATACCTACAACCATCCTTAAATATGTCGTTCTAAAAAAAACCAAAAAAAGTTTCTTGTGTTTTTATTATTTTTTGATCAAAGAAAAAATTTCTCGACTCTTCTGACCTTGCTCTTTATGTTTTTATTATTTTCACAATTAGGTAGCAGAGGTGTACATCCATGTCATGATTACTATAGGATGTAAGTTTGTGGGAAAAAAGGTGGATCTTCACGATACTGTTTCATGGTAAAGTACTGTGTATGATATTGGTTTGTTTTGTTTTTTTCCAAACTTGTTTGAAGAAATTTCTTGACTGTGTTTTCAAACAACCTGACCTGTGCACATTCTCATAATCCCAATCACTGATTTTTGTTGTTGTTTCTTTGTTACCAGAAATGTCTGTTGACATGAATAATGTGTTCTTACGTGGTCACCAAAGTAGTGATTGATAACATCGTGAAAGACTGAATAGTCGTGAAGTACTGAGCAATGATATGTCTGATGGAATGTTTGTCCTTTCTAATGATTTATTTAACTTACGTTTTGTGCTGTATGTGGGTTTGTGTCCGGAGAACTAAATATGGATGTACACCTCTGTTGGAAAAGAGAGAGGTCTGACATTTACTGTTTTGTTATCTAGTGCCACTGTTGTAACAGTCGTTTAGTCTTTCAGTGAAGAGTGTTATGTAACCTGTTGTTCAATGGGGTGAATGTGCATGCACAAGTCCTCTTATTTGTGGGGGGGCAGAAATCATGTAACCTGTACTATTTGAAACGCGATTTCATGATTTTTGTAGAAGGGAGACTGACAACACTATATACCTGTTAATTCTGTCTGTATTCATTACTTCCAGTGTCTTGTCATTTGCTTTGTGAAGATGATAATTTGGAATGTTATGTACTAGAACACAGTAAAAGTTTAGTGTGACCATGAAACGGGAAATGTTAGAATTCACAGTATAAATATCAAGAAATTTTTTTAAACTTAACCGATTTTTGACAGATTTGGTAGTCCTTTTTAATTCTATCCTCCTTGTAATTCTAAGCTGTGAGATTGGAGTGTTTAATGCTTAGAGATCTATGGGAGTGGTAAAATAATAATTGACGATGTATGACTGTGGGGAGAAAATCTTTAGTCACTGCACAGTCTCTCAGTGCTTTTGTGAAGACTTGTTACTTCCACAAATATGTAATCTCTATAAAAGACGTGACAGCATTTTGGTTTAGAGTGGAAAAATTGTCACGCATTTTAAAACTTGAATGATAAGATCATTCAGCAGGGTAGTGGTTGGCCTGAATCAAGTCTTGCAAGATTTTTTTCTTTTTTAAAGTAAGCACAGACCATGATAAAGGCATTTGTCTCCATTAAAAAAAATAAATTCTGTGTGGAAGGGAAAAGTGAGACTATAATTGTAATAATCACGTCTGCCTGAGATTGTGTGAGAGAGGTAACCTTACCTCAGGGGAGTTTTCGTTGGTTTTTTTTTCGTTTTTTTTTTAATCATGATGTACCCAGGTGTCTTTTTGTTGTTCGTGAGAGTAGCGTCATGAGATGGCCACGGCTGTCGGCATGGCTTACAACAACAGCTACCTAACCAACAATTGTGATCAATCTGTTGATGAGAAAGCCATTTACAGACTACTGTGTATACCTTAAAATCTGCCACAATTCTTACCCCCATGCAAAAACAACAAAACTTAACCATTCTGTGATATATCTCTTCCCCCTGGTTTTTTTTTTTTTTTTTCCTTTTCTGCCCCCTTCCTCTCCCTCCTTCCTTCCCTCCCTTCAGCGAACATCATCCATGTACAGTAAATACAGGAAGCAAACAGGATTGCAATCAAAAAGGGAAAAAAAACCTCTTGTTTGAATGACCCGATTTTTGCTCTTTTGTCTCTACGCAAGCATGTGATAAACTGAAGACAGTGCCTGTCAGGAGAACTTGATTGCTTGTAATGAATACTTTCCTCAGTTTGAATCCAAGAAGCCTGCCAAGGAAGGAATAAAACCCTGTATTTTGGTGTAAAAGCGCTTCATTTTTGTTTGTTCTTTTTTTTTTTAGAGATAGGGGGTACGATACGATTGGTGTTCAGAACAACGTTTGAGGCGTAGGAGGCTTAAAAACAGTTATTGAATCGTGTTGGACATTTGTGTGTTGTACATGATGTATTTCCTCCTCTTTTTTTTTTTAATAATCTTTTTTCTTTTAAAAAAAAAAAATCTGTATAAACCAGTAAATGGTTGTTATGTTGGTGTTCACTGTTAATTAGTGATAACGAGTATTTGTTATTGATGGGGTGATGCTTGTTTGTCATTACTGTGTGATTTAGGATGTGTTGTTTATTTCATGTAATTTAATGAGAGAGAGAAAAAAAACACCCTGAGAATCTCTCCCTCCCATCCCCACCCCATCCCTTTGTTTTTAAGTGTCTTTCCCCCCCCCCCATAAAGGGGAGAAAGATACCCAAGTGTGTGCAATATTAACACATGAGTACAATTATAAACGTAGAAACAACAGCAATCTACAACAACAACAACAAAAAGATTGAAGAGTTCTCAATGCTGTATAACTGTTCAGTTTGCTTTAAAAAAAAAAAAAAAAAAAAAGGTACAGTTTTTGTGTTTGTCTTTTTATTTTTTTGGTTCTGGGTTCCTACAAACTTGTTCACACTTTCGTTCTGTTTACGGTTATCACTTCCAAGGGTTGTATTACTGACATCACTGTCTCTTTTGATTACCGTCTTGGGCTTGCTGGTCACCAGGGGTGGCAGTGCTTCTTCTCCACCATTTATTTCATCAGTCAACTACTTTGGGCTGGGGCTCTGAGCATACAAAGAAACTTGATTTGTGGGTTTTTGTGTGTGTGCAAAAACTGGAGCGAATCATGTAGTAGAGAATTAGAAGTGATAGAGGGTGTTTGGGGGATTTTTGGTGTTTTTTTTTTCTTCTCCGCCCAAGCAGAATAAGAGGTGGTTGATCCTTGTGAAGTGAGGGGAAGACTGTCTTTTTGACTTGGTGGACATTCTGGTCTGCTGAGTCCAGTTCAGAAGAGTGGTTTCATCAACAAGAAAGAAAGTTGAGTGTAAATTTGAGGCATGGATAACTTGAAGACAAAGAGGCAGTTTTTCTCAGTTAAATGTGTAAAACTTACCTCCTGGCATTGATTTGTCCTTATGAATGATGCTGAAAAGTCTTAACCCCCTCCCCCCAAGAAAACCAAATCAAAACATTTTTTTTTAAAGATTTCTAAAGAAGGTGACATTTGTGTTTTGTTTTATTTTATTTTTATTTTTTGCTTTCAGTTAAAAGACAAAGGCAATATTCATATTGGGGGTGGGGGGGTAAGAAGGTATTCTATTTCCCACTTAGTGGCTGACAGTGTATGCTCTCTGTGACTGTTAGCATTTGATAAAGCATTTCATTCTTCTGTGGAAGTATAATTAAGCCACAGCTACTTTTTCTTCAGACAGAAAACGACACTTGTGAACTTGAAGAAAAAACCCTAAACATCTTCAGATCCATGGGACCCTGTCAGAAGGCCTGTATTTTATTTTATTTTTTGTTTCCAGGATGCAGCTTTCCCTCTGTAACGGGAGTCGGCTTGCAGTTTTCCACCCTCTAAGTCACTGTTATGTTATGACTTGACCAGCTGCTGTTCTGTTGACTATGGAGTTCACTTATCGAAGGCGTTTCTCTCTTTTCGTTATGATTCTGCTGTGTTTTCTGTTCGTGTTATTTCATATTGTTGATCGTATTGGTGCTGATAAACGAGGTCTTTTCTTCTTCTGCCCCCCCTCTCCCCCCTCTCCCTCTCTCTCTCTCTCTCTCTCTCTCTCTCTCTCTCTCTCTCTCTCTCTCTCTCTCTCTCTCAAGTAAATACAGTGTATTTCAGTGATGATTTCTGAAGTGTAACAGACTTTGAATGTTAAGAGATTGAAAAACTGTCCACAAGTGTTTATGAGAATTATGAGGAGAATGGAAGCAATTTTTTTAATTAAAATCTTTCCCTTTGTCCTCAACCCTGAGCAACTACCCTATGGAGAGTAGCTGGGTATTTTTCATCCTGTTTCTTCATTTTATTGTTGTTTAGATAGTCTGCTTTTGTTTAGTATTGAAATGCATGCTTTCCTATACTAGCAGTCTCGTTGGTATTTATAGTACAAGGTACCAAAAAGAAGTGTTCTGGCTTTAGAAGCTTGCATGTTAAAAGGACATTTGTGTAATGGTGTGTAAAAATTACGCTTCTATTTAGTTGGTTGTAGAGTTTTGAAAACCGTTAACAGTGTGTTAGTAATTGTATCATAGCTGTTTTGTCTTTTATTTTGTGTGTGTGTGTGTATAGATGTTATGTTAGTTAACCCGTAGCTTTTATTTAGCCAACTCATTGGTGAAGTGCGTCATGGTTTGTTTTGCAATATTTTCTAGAGTCTGTGTGTGTTTTGTTGACTTTTTTTGGTTTGTTTTTGGGATGGGTAGTAACTCTTGCATGTGTATGGTTCAGTAGAAACTAATAGCAAGAAGCTGTAGTAACTCAGGCTAGGCACCATTACTTACTTTTTGCTTTGAAGAAAAGAAGAAGAAAAAATCATCGGAGCATTTTTTTGAAATCGCTTGCTGGTTTCAGCAGGTGTTTCAAATGAAGTGTGTTCTGCAAGGATGATTGGTGTCTTTTCAACTTCAACCCTCTGTATCTGTGATAAAATAAATAAAATATATATATACATGCGCTCGTGGGATGTATACCACTATGTGTGTTGATAACTATGTACACTGCTTCTGTGGACGGTTTCGGAGAACGTTTGTCCTAGTTCCCTCCACCTCCATCCTGCCATCTCTCCTTCCCCCCCTGTCGTCTGTTTCTTGTACACTTTTTGAATATGACATCATTGTTGAGGTTTGATCCTTTTGTTGTTTTGAAATGCGTTATCTGTGGCTTTTGATTTGGGGAGAGGGACGTACAAAAGGAAAACCATGGCTTCAGAACGAGTTTGTTCTTGGCAGATGAGATCCTTTTGTAACCCTTTCTCTATCGTCAGCCCAATTGGACTCTTTTCGAGGAGGACATTGATTCTGATCAAATTATTATGGTTTGTGTGAGGCTAGACATTTCGTTGGTATGC
This sequence comes from Rapana venosa, assembly GCA_028751875.1. NCBI lineage: Eukaryota > Metazoa > Mollusca > Gastropoda > Neogastropoda > Muricidae > Rapana > Rapana venosa. The sequence goes on from CM054143.1 coordinate 33,793,799, forward strand.
ATCACGTTCAAACTGTCAGTAGAGGTGGTTGGCGATTTTGTTTGTTTTCGCTTTATCCTTCTTTTTTTTTTCTCTTTTAGTTTTGGTTTTATTTCACCAAATATCCAAATTTGGATCAAAGTTCTGCAGTTCTTAGTTTAACAAAAAAAAATGTTTTACTGTAGCTTGCTTTTAAAGATACATGAATAACATCATGCATCATTTGTGCGCATGTGCGGTAGTGGGGAAAAGAGACAGATGGAGGCGAAAAAGGCGACTGACTGTATGGAAGTGAGGAAAGGGAAGAGTACTAGTATAGCTTGAAATGATTGTGACTCCAGTCCCACCTCGTTCCACTCTCTCTTACATTGTGCAGATTATTGGATGACTTTTAACAGCAAATTGAAATGGATCTCGAATAAGCCAGTCTTAGTTATATATATATATATAAATGTTTATTTCCCCCTTCCTGTTTCCCCGTTGTTATGTACCACATTTATTGCTTTGTACAGTGGAATTGCAGCTTTGAATTGTGAATCATGATGCATTTTTTTTCTTTCTCGGATGCTAAGAGGAGAGATTGTTGTATTTTGTTAGGTGAGGTGAAACACTTCATATCACCAGGTTCCGATAGTTTCAATGGTTCCACAATGCCTGGCAGATCAGTGCAAATGGAATGTTGGAAGCTTTTTTGTGTGGAAATTTTGTTTGTCGCTTTGCTTTGCCGAATTTTGTTGTTTGTTGGATTTTTTTCCCTGTGATGTGTGTGTATGTGTGAATTTGTTTTTGTGTGTGTGTGTGTGCATGTGAAAGAAGTTACCCTTTGGGCTCAGCAGAAAGTATACATTGAAAAAATGAGCACCACAATAAAGCGTCACCCTTGCCCTACCTTTGAAATCTTTACCCTCCCACCCACCCCAAACATCCCACCCTCACTCCTAAGTCCTTTCCCCCTGCTTTTGCAGCTTTGTTCTGTAGGAAGCCTAAGCCTTCAGTTTTGCTCATGTGTTGATAATTTATCATTATTGGATTGACATGGAAGCAGCATTTGTTTGGAAAGTGGTTTGAAGTATGTGTGTGTGTGTATGAAGAAAACTTTTTTTTTTTTTTTTAAAATACCAGGCTCTTTCCACAAGTGCAGCTGATACCTATCAAAGCAGGGATACTTTTGCTGTTGCAGCAGAATTGCGCATTGCAAGGCTATCTGACCAAGAAGGGCCATCGCTATGGTGGAATATCACATGGAAGAGGGTTTTACTCCACACACCATTTTATACTGAAATCTGTGTTCTTTCGATTTTTTTCCCTCCCCCTTCATTCTCTCTGTCCCCTCTCAGGCGAGGTATCCCCCTCCCCCCCCTCTTCCGTGTTCCACAACTTTAACAAAAGTGGCAGCTGCAAAAAGCAAGGCAGTCAGGCTTGAACAGAGTTTACTGTGACGTGGGAAGGAGTGAAGTGTGAGCATGTAAGATCATTTATTTTGAAATCTGTGATCCAGAGATACGTTGAATATCAACCCTCAGTTTTTAACCCTCACCACCCTTTGCCTCTCTCATGCCAGTGTTTTATTATATACAGTGTATATGATCGGCTGTACACCCGAGAATGGAAAGTGTGTTGTGTCTTCAGGTTTGTTTGAAGAGTTTTGCGTGCCTTTTGAGTACAATAGATCGAAACTTTGACTGATTTGAAAACGTCAGGAAGATCGGTTTGTAGTTCTAGCAATGTCAACTCGGGGGGAATTGTGCCATAGTTTGCTAATCGTGGATATCATTAGCTTGGGGGAAAGGAAGTGCCATAGTTTACATATAGAAATATGTAGATATATAATTTATGAGGAGAAACATAAGAAGTTTTTTGGTTTTTTTTACACTTATGGGGATACTTTTCATTTGAAGAACACGATTAAAAATTTATTTTTTTAAAAATTGCGTTTTAAGAAAAGTAACACACTTCTGTGATTTCGTCAATAAAACATTAAAGCAGTTGAGTGTTTTAATTTGTTTCTGAAAACGTGTCACAGAATCAGAATGCTATGGTACACCAGCAGTTCATCAATTTCTTTTGCAGATTTACACCAGAACTAGTGTAAGAGAACCAACCTTGGCCCCCTCTCCCAACCACCCCCAACTAAAAGCATATTGAGATGGCGCATTCGAAGATTCATACCCCTTGTAGTACAAACCAAAAGTTAAAAAAACAAACAAATCTACAAGCTGAAATTTAAGGAGTTAATGTTTGTGTTTCAGAACATGGGGTTTGTTCTTTGTTTTTATCGATTGATTTTAGCTACTACAGTCATAGTGAGACCGAATCAGTGGAGAATGATATATATCGCTTTATTACTGGCAGCATGACGCCTACCTGACTGAGATGAGTGAAGAGGAAAAAAAGAAACCGTTAGTATGTGAGAAGGAACTCGTTTCCAGTCTGGCTGCCTCTGCTTTTTGCAATTATTCCTGTACTTTTTTCTACGATAATATAAAAAAACATGTGAGAAACGTGTTCCTCTGTAATAATGTGTGCGAAAGTTTTTTGAGTGATGAAGTGCATGAAAATAGCCATTTCCAAGCCCTGACTCTTTAAGCTCTGCCTGTGCAGTTAGTACAGATATATTATATAGTCACACAGAGAGAGAGAGTTTTGGGTTTGATCGCAGCAATTTCAAGATTTGTGTTGTTACTTGCAGACAAAAAAAAAGTGTGTATGTAATTTCACTTGTCTTTAAAAAAAAAATGTAATGGACTTTTATGACATTGTACATAGATGTATTAAAAAAAAAAAATCTAACTTTAATACAGTTTACGAGAGTGTCTCACTGTATATCACAAATGATTACTGTTATGTGAAAGAGAACTGAGTTTAAAAAAAAAAAAAGAAAAAAAAAAGAAAAAAATATAAAAATGTTAAAACTTTGAGAAAAAAAAGTGCTTTATCAGTTTTGGATGGCAGTATGTGTATTTCATACTCATTTCTGTCTGTGCATTACACATGTGAGTATACTAGACTGCTTCGATCTAGCATTGGATGTTGGCAGTTTATGTATTAAAACTGAATAAAGTTGAATTGGTATTTTGCTGTGATGTGTGGGCAGTTTGACTGGGTTGATGAAAGCTGATATCCCCCCCCCACCCACTTCTGTCTGTCTGTCTCTATCTCTTCTCCCCCGCCTCCCCTTTCTATATCTGGATGTGTTTTGTTTCTCAAGTTTTTTACAAGAATGAATGAAGCTAAATAAAATGGGAGTTAGGAATGGGGATAGCCTAGTGGTTAGTGAGTGTTGTCTTTGTGATCCGACGGCCTGGGTTTGAGCCAACATAGAGGCCTCCATTTTAGGAGACTTTGCCTTGGAGTTAACATAAATACTGACTCCCTCCCTCACAAGTTCTTTGGATGAGACTATAAACCAAGACCCTGTGTGTGAATGTACACACACCTAGCCCACACGATTAAAAACCCATTCTGCCTTTCAGAAAAGTAGGCCATGCGGATGTGTTCATGTTTTAGACACTGAAGTAAGAAAACAGCCTCCTTAATTGGGTACCCATAGAAATGGTCCCACACGCTAAATCTCGCCATTGGTGAATCTCAAAAGCTGTAGCCATGGAAGGACAACAGAATGGAATGAGAACTCCCAAGTAACCAGACAACCCTTTGCATAACCAGACATACGAAACAAAATCTCTGAACATAAAACACTTCTGACTTGCATCACAACACTTGTCAAAGAAACCCAAACAGGACAGAGAGTGTACAACTTGACATTTTTTGATACTGCAAGTACAAGTGTTAGTTTTATTCATTTGGTAATGTTAGGAAGCATTCTCTTTTCGTTAAATGTTCAAAGCTTTTTTTCTGACATGCGCACATACATATACAGAGGATTATGCACACGCAGACTCTCGCCACACATGCATGCTTGCACTGGCACAGGTGTCTGGGTGTGTGCATACACACAAGTACACTCATTGATAACTGATAAAAATTTGCCCTCAGTTTAAGGTTAAGTAAAACTAATTCTTCAGGATTAACACATTATTTTTTTCCCCTCACGAATTTAGCCCTCGATCATATTGCAATATTACAAAACTATCATATTAAAATTTACTTTTTCAGTGTTTTCCCACAGACAACAAAGAAGGACAATTAGGCCTACCAGGAACGATAAACCATAGCGACCTTGCCCTTGTCACATTCTGACCTTGCCCTTTTTAGCTCTAGGACAAGGTCAAAACGGCTCTGGGATGCTGAAAGATGGTGATTATCTCCATTCTTTCCTCTCGCTCGTGCTTTTTCTGAGATTTTGTGCACGCTCACGCGCGCGTACGTGCACACACCCAC
>CM054143.1:33803118-33806445 GCA_028751875.1 Rapana venosa
TCTCTCTCTCTCTCTCTCTCTCTCTCTCTCTCTCTCTCTCTCTCTCTCTCTCTCTCTCCACACACACACACACACACACACTCACACACACACACACACACACACACACACACACACACACACACACACACACACACACACACACACACACACACACACACACACAGAGAAAGAGAAAGAATCTCGCTTAGAGTAATATGAAAGCCTTAGACTTGATTTTTACCAACCAACCAACCAAACCAACCAACCGAAACAAAATTCATAGGATTCGACTATAAGAAATTCTTTAGGAAAGTTGGTTTGATGTCTAATTTAATTTAAAAAAAATAATTATTAGTCTGAAAAAGAACATAAATGTTCGAAACGAATTTGATAAGGAATTGATTTTTTTTTTTAAATCCTGCATTTTTTTTTATTTGAGAGAAAAAGGGAAGGGGGAAAGAGGAGCGGATGAATCAGTGAGGGAATACAACTACTCCCATCAAACTTTTGCAGACATGAAATATAGACCTGAGATTTTTTACCCCATGGGTATCAAAGAGAGAGAGAGAGAGAGAGAGAGAGAGAGAGAGAGAGAGAGAGAGAGAGGGGGGGGGGGGGGGAGGGCTTGGGCAGCATTGGCACTAACAGTAATGTACGTACATAGGTGCAGAAAGCTGTTGCAGTCAATCATGTTGGGTGGGTGCTGGCAACTGCACGCGTGATTGCCATACAGTCGGCCGACCTACCTACACTAGCTGAGTGCATGCACACACACACTCAGATGCCGCAGCACTGACTGTGAAGCTGCCTGAGGTATACAGTACCTTTGCCTCAGTACTTGTTGCACGTGCCAGACTATGACTTGTCCCAATGGCGCGAGGCGTTGATTGCTTGAAGGCGGAACTTCCCACCCACACTCGGTATCTCTCCTGTTAAAAAGATAAATTCATGTTCATGTATATTCTTGAGAGCGAATGTCGATAGTATTATCTGATTACTTCCCTTGTGGGAATGCCGGAGAGGGTGGAGGGGTGGAGGTGGAACCTGTCAGTATAAATAGCACCCCCACCTTCTGCAGGTATCGCTTCTCGGCCTTCTGGCTAAGATCAAAGTGTAGTAGTGAAAGTGTGTGGAGATATTGTGCCATGATTTTCCTCTTTTCTATCCCTCTCTTTGTTTTTTGCCTTGCTTCTTTCCTTCATGTCACCTCCTTCTGGACTATTTTCCGTCTTCTTGGTCCATTCTTCTGCCTTTTTTCCCCTTCCCCAGAAAGACTTAAAAGATAATAATTCTCTCCCACGCCGAGGTCGGATGCGCTAGGCCTGACTTGTCAGGTGCTTAAAGGCAGCACAGGACACTTATAGCAGACAACAATAGCCGCTGTGAACGTGGGACGACGACGACGAAGAAATATTATTACTTCTCTCAGTGCTGCATTGACTACATATTTATATATTTTCATGTTATAGTTTATTCTTTCATATCGAGGATAATGGAATAAGCGCTTACGTGCTTTTTTACGTCCAGTCCCCGTGTGTATGCGGTTTCGTAAATTGTCAACTGTTCCCACCGTCACACAATGGCCTACTCTTACGAAAAGCGGAACAGGATGTTTAACGTGTGCGCAAGATGTTCTGCGTGCGTTCGAACACGGGGCCTCGGTTTATAGTCTCATCCGAAGGACTTTTGGGGAGAGAGGAGTCTGCACTGATGTCAACTCCATGTTAATCGAACCCGGGTCGTCAGATTGCGAGCGCAATGTTCTAACCACTAGGCTATCCCGTCCCCCCTCATGCTGAGAGCGCAGTAAAAGTAGGACAGACTAATTGGATTAAAGTAGCTAGGCCTACCGGTGTCTGCAGAAGACCAGTACATCCAGGTTAAAAAAAATCCTGCAGGTCCTGTCAACGCTCTGTAGGTGATGGACACACAAACACTGCCCAGCACACGTATGTATGTGTATGTTTGTCCGTCGTGTCCGACGATGACCTCCAAAACAGCAGAGGAGGCAGCTGCTGTTTTGGAAACTGGGCAGAAATTTGATTATAGTGGAGATGCCTTGCCCACAGTACATCCCCACTCTCTCGGCCAAGTGGGCATAAGGACAGTCAGCGTTGGAGATGTTCTCCAAAAGGCCAACCAGCCCCCAGGGCTGCAGCACATAAGGACTGTGCGAGTCAAGCCTCCTAGTCAGAGAGTCATAGTCGATCACTAAAGACTAAGCTGTAAAGTGGATTTCCATGAGTGGAAAAGCCACTGGTCATACTACAGCCTCTCACCTTGCTATTGCAACCCAGCGTCAATGGTTTAATCAAGAACTGTGATAAAGCCCAGGCGCTGACGGCATAGAAGACCAGTACATCCAGGTTAAAAAAAACCTGCGGGTTCTGTCAGCGCTCTGTAGGTGATGGGAACACAAACACTGCCCGCCACACAGTCTGTATACCTAAAGGAGGATGGGCTCCGCCAGATACACCTTGCCCAAGAGACATAGCCTGAAAAAGAAAAATTGCGTGCGGTAATGATTCATCAAGGAGTTAAGAGAGAGAGAGAGAGAGAGAGAGAGAGAGAGAGAGAGAGAGAGAGAGAGAGAGAGAGAGAGAGAGAGAGGGGAGAAGAAGGAGAGACACAGAGAGAGGGGGGGGGGAGAGAGAGAGACAGAGAGAGAAAGAGAGACAGAGAAAGAGAGAGGGAGAGAGAGAGGGAGGGAGAGAGAGAGAGAGAGAGAGAGAGAGAGAGAGAGAGAGAGAGAGAGAGAGAGAGAGAGAGAGAGAGAGAGAGAGAGATCAAATCAAACCATATCAAATTCTTTAATTTCGAGGATAATGAATAAGCACTCGTGTGGTATTTTACATTCAGTCTCTGCACTCATCCGGGATAGTATCAAGTGTGAGAGAACTCGAACGATCTCGAACTCGAACGATTTATTCACAAAAAGGCCATTGGCCCATACATGAAGGGGGTTGCCGAACTGCTTAGTATTTTAGTTTTAACACACACACACACACACACACACACACACACACACACACACACACACACACACACACACACACACACACACGCAACGCACACACACACACACACCACACACACACACACACACACAGAGACCAACATGTTACTGTATAACACAAAGTCAGCTACAAAAATATCACTTAGGATAACATTATCTCTCTTATTCTGAAGGCTTTACACAAATATAAAGTGAGGCTGCGCACAACCTCAGGATGACTTGATGCCAGGAGTAAACAGAGTCTAAATAAATTAGGCTGTCTACTATATTTAACAGGGATGTAGTTCTGCCTAACATCCTCAAATACTGGACAGCACAAGACAAAGTGT
>CM054143.1:33821945-33824445 GCA_028751875.1 Rapana venosa
TCTTTCATGACACAGACACAGACAATACTTAAAAACAACACAACACACAAAAAAATACCCCAGCACTTTACACCACCACACAACCCCAACCTCTCTACAGACAAAAACACATACCACGCACAACATATCCCTCATGACCACACAACACATACACCCAAAAACACACACACACCCAAACACACACACACCCACGCACACACTCTCACTCTCCTCTCTTCACACACCAAAACACAAAAAACCAACAAACACCAACCAAAAAACACAAAAAAAATTAAACCCCAAAACCACCAAAAAACACGCACGACACCACACACCACGCGCCACCACACAACAACATACCTTCACACACACACACCCACGCGCACACGAACGCACCACCGCGCGCCCCCCCAAACACACACACACTTTTCTCAGGGGACGTTTGTTCCCAAGAGCTGGCTGTTGTTGATGGAGGTAGTGTAACCACAAAAAGCCCCACCCCCACAAAAAGCAATCTACATAGGCCCACAACAACAAAAACACAGAGAGGAGAGAGGAGAGAAAGAGAAGGAGAGAGAGAGGAGGAATATAGAGAAGAGAGAAGAGAGAGAGAGAGAGAGAAAAGGAAAGAAACGACAGACAGATGACGACGACCGACGGACGACAGACATACGCTGACAAAGGGAACGCCAAAAAGGAGAGAAGAGAGAGAGAGAGAGGAGAGAGGAAGGGGAGAGAGGAAAAAAAAAAGAAACAGAAGAAGACGAGAGAAAAGGGGGGACGCAGACAACAGACTACGGGGCCCACGCGAGGAGAAGGGTAAAGAAAAAAAGCAAGGGGGAGAGAGAGAGAGAGAGGAGAGAGAGGAGGAGAGGAGAGACAGCGGGCGAGCCCCCAACAGAGACAAACAGACAGTAAACAGACAAGGGAACGCGAGAGACAGCGAGACAGAGAGAGACAGACGCACACAGGACAAGACAGTTTAAACAGACAAGGGGAACGCAGAGAGAGACAGGACAGAGAGAGAGAAGAGAGAGGAGAGACGACAAAAGACAGACAGACAGAGACAGAGAGAGCACACGACACAGGAACACATACAGAAAGTAAACAGACACGGAAAGAAGGGAGAGACGAGACAGGATGAGAGAGACAGGGAAAAGGGCAGGCAGAGAAAAAGACGCGTCAAACAGCAGGGAACGCAGAGGGAGAGAGGAGAGAGAGGAGAGGAGAGGAGAAGACAGACAGACAGAAAACACACACACAGACACTACAGACAGTCAAAAGACAAGGGAAAAGCAGAGAGAGAAGAGGGGATAAGAGGGGGGAAAAGGGGGGAGAGAAGACAGACAGACAGACGACAGAGACAGAGAGAGACAGACAGACACACGAGACACGAAGTAAACAACGGGGGAACGCAGAGAGAGGAAGAGACAGAGAAAAGACAGACAACAGAGGGACGGACAGACAGAAAGACAGACAAGACGAGGCAAGACAGACAAACAGGCAGAAAAAGGGAACGCACGGGAGACACCAGAGAGAGAGAAGAGAGAGGGGGGAGAGAGAGGGGAAAAGAGAGAAGAGAAGGGAAAAAAAACAGACAGACAAAGACAACAGACGGACAACAGAGAAAAAAAATAAAGCTGTTGGTGTTTTTTTTTTTAAAAGACAAGAAGGGGAGGGAGAATGAAATAATCAACAGAGACAAGGGGGGGAAAGGGAAAAAAAAAGAAAGAAACACAGACAGAAAAAAGACAGAAAGAAAAAGAAAGAAAAAAGAAAAAAAAGACAGACAAAAGAAAAAGAAAAAAAAAAAGAAAAAAGAAAGGAAACAGACGACAGAAAAAAGAAAGACAGAAAAAAAAAAGAAAAAGAAGACGACGACAAAGAAGACAGCAAAAAAAAAAGAAAGACAGAAAGAGAGCAAAAAAAAAAAAGAAAAGAAAGATGAAAAAAGAAAAAAAGAAAAAAAAGAAAGACAAAAAAGAAAGAAAAAAAGACGAAAAAAAGAAAGAAAACAGACAGAAAGAAAAGGGAAAAAAGAAAAAAAAAAGAAAAAAGAAAGGAAGACAGACAGACAGAAAGAAAGAAAGACAGAAAAAAAAGAAAAAAAAAGAAAGCAACAGCAATAGACAGACAGACAAAAAAAAAAAGAAAGACAAAAGAGAGCAAAAAAAAAAAAAAAAAGAGAGAAAGACGAAAAAGAAAAAAAGACAAAAAAAAAAAAGAAAAAAAAAAAAGAAAAAAAGAAAGACAAAAAAAAGAAAGACAACGAAGACGAAAAAGAAAGAAAAAAAAAGAAAGACAGACAGACAACAGAAAAAAGACAGACAGAAAAAAGAAAGAAAACAAAAAAAAAAAAAAAGAAAAAACAGAAAGAAAAAAAAAGAAAGAAAAAAAACACAGACAAAAAACAAAAAAAAAAAAAAGACAGAAAGAAAAAAAAAAAAAAGACAGAAAGAAAAACAAAAGAAAAAGAAAAAAGAAAGGGCCAAAGGATAGGGGGAAAGATGGTAAAGACTCA
>CM054143.1:33839445-33849445 GCA_028751875.1 Rapana venosa
AAGGCACTACAAAGCGCTACATACAACGCGACACAATACAGTACGATACAAAAATACAATGCAGTACAAAGCAATACAATAATAATTATGATACAAAAGCACTACAACATGGCAACAAAACGCGACGCCATACTCCTATGTCACTACGCGACTATACAGCACGACACAACACAACACGACGGGACACTACACTACACTGCACTACATCCTGCTACAACCTACCACACTACATCGTATACACCACACATCACACCACATTCGTCAACACACTACACTTTATCCACTTCCTGCATACACAGCATCATTTGTTCATGCATTGCACTCATTGCATGCACTACACAGCACGACAATGCACTGCTTCACATAGCACTGCAGTACAGTACATTATACTCACTGCACTCTGTCCATTACTTCACTCCATTCAACCACACACCACACCACACCACACCCACAACCATACCACACCACACCATTCCTCACCACACCACACACCCCACACCACACCATACCACACACTACCATTCCTCACCACACCACAACCATCACCACAGCACACCACACCACACACACACATTCCACCACACCACACCTTTCCCTCCACCACACCACACCACACCACACACACCATACCACACCACACCACGCACACCACACACACCACAGCACCACACCACACACAGCACACCACACCACACCACACCACAGGACACTACATTTCACTATACTACACTCTACTCCATCATTCCACTCACACCACACACGCCCGCACACACACACCTCATCAGCCACACACCACACCACACCACATCACCACCACTCCAAACACACCACACCACACACACCATTCCACCACACCACATCATTCCTCACCACACCACACCACCACAGCACACCATACCAACCACACCACAGCACACCACACCACACCACAGCACACACACACCACACCACACCACACCACACCACACCACACCATACCACACCACACCACACCACACACACCACACCACACCATACCACACCACAGCACAGCACACACACCACACCACAGGACACTACATTTCACTGTACTACACTCTACTCCACTCCATTCCACCACACCACACCACGCCCCGCCCACACCACACTCATCATGCCACACCACACCACACACACCACATCACACACCACTCCAAACCACACCACACCACACCACTCCAAACCACACACACACCACACCACTCCAAACCACACCACTCCAAACCACACCACATCGCACCAAACCACATCGCACCAAACCACACCACACCACACCACACCAAGGCACCCCTAGAACCCAGAGTAATCTCTGACACTTTTCTTTTATTCCTTTAAAAAAAAATTCACTCTTTTATTTCGAGGACAATGGAATAAGCACTCGTGTGCTTATGTACATCCAGTCCCTGTGTGTATGCAGCTTGGTCAATTTTGTCATCCGTGCCCACCGGCACGCAATGGCCTACTCTTTTCCAAAAAGCGGGACGGGTTTGAACGTGTGTGCAAGATGTTCTGCGTGCGTTCGCACACGGGACCTCGGTTTCTCGCCTTGTCCGAAAGACACTGCTGTGTGCTGCGGGTGTCCTACACTTTGCACTGCCCTACAGTGATGGATTGCCGTGACTGCTGGTAGCCTGTACTGGTGTAGTAGGCTAGTGGTGATGAGGGTTGTAAAAGTGAGGTGGTGTGTGTGTGGGGAGGGGGGAGGGGGTGTATGTGTGTGTGTGTGTGCACGCGACATAAGGTGTGTGTGGTGTGTTGTGCGCGGCGCACGACATAAGGTGTGTGTGTGTGTGTGCGTGTGTGTGTGTGTGTGTGTTGTGTGTGTGTGTGTGTGTTGTGTGTGTGTGTGTGTGTGTGTGTGTGTGTGTGTTGGTGTGTGTGTGTGCACGACATAAGGCGTGTGTGTGTGTGTGTTGTGTGTGTGTGTGTTTGTGTGTGTGTGTGTGTGTGTGGTGTGTGTGTGTGTGTGTGTGTGCACGACATAAGGCGTGTGTGTGTGTGTGTGTGTGTGTGTGTGTGTGTGTGTGTGTGTGTGTGTGTGTGTGTGTGTGCACGACATAAGACATGTGTGTGTGTTGTGTGTGTGTGTGTGTGGTGTGTGTGTGTGTGTGTGTGTGTGTGTGTGTGTGTGTGTGCACGGACATAAGGCAGGTGTTGTGTGTGTGTATATGGACGCCTGCGCGAGTGTGTGTAGTTATGTATATGTGGTTACATGAGTGTTTGTGTGTGTGTGTGTGTGTGTGTGTGTGGTTATGTATATGTGGTTACATGTGTGATGTGTGTGTGTGTGTGGTTATGTATATGTGGTTACATGTGTGTGTGTGTGTGTGGTTATGTATATGTGGTTACATGTGTGTAGTGTGTGTGTGGTTATGTATATGTGGCTACATGTGTGTGTGTGTGTGTGTGTGGTAATGTATATGTGGTTACATGGGTATGTTGTGTGTGTGTGTGTGTGTGTGTGTGTGTGTGTGTGTGTGTGTGGTTATGTATATGTGGTTACATGGGTGTGAGTGTGTATGTGTGTGCGTGCAACCCTGCTCGACAAAAGGCATGTGTCTGTGTGTGCGTGTGTGTGTGTGGTTATGTATATGTGGTTACATGGGCGTGAGTGTGTATGTGTGTGCGTGCAACCCTGCTCGACAAAAGGCATGTGTCTGTGTGTGCGTGTGTGTGTGTGGTTATGTATATGTGGTTACATGGGCGTGAGTGTGTATGTGTGTGCGTGCAACCCTGCTCGACAAAAGGCATGTGTCTGTGTCTGTGTCTGTGTGCGAGCCCCTCCATGCTTGCATGGTTTTTAATGTGTTTCATAGGTCTCATTTCCTTGAAACACCTCCATAAACACAAGTCCCGCCTCTGCTCTACACAGAGATGACACTTCTGTTCTTTTTTTTCTTCCAGGGCCACACATCAAAGGGGCCAGCAGGCGCCGGTCACACAGTACTGCCTGTGGTCTGCCTTCTATTATATTATCACTATGCTCTACTTGTAGCCTAGTGCTTCTACCATTCTGACTATCATATACAGTACAGGCAACACTCCAGGGTTAGCTTTAGGGTCCAGTAGTGTCTTTTTGCGTAAGGTTTGTCCTCAACATCATTCTCTGCGCATTGTAGAATATTTCAAAGGGAATGGGGGGAAAAAATGTGCTGGATGTTTGTTTTGGGGAATTGTGTAAATAAGGCGAATTTCTGATAGTTATGAGAAAGTTGTCAAAGGTCATCATCATATGAGGATTGATTGTTTCTCCATGCTGATGATTCTAATAATAATAATAATAATAATAATAATGTATGGAATTTATATAGCGCTGAATCTTGTAAAGCAACAAATCAAAGCGCTCAGGGTTTTTTTTAATCGAGGATAATGAAATAAGCACTCATGTGCTTTTTTACAACCAGTCCCCGTGTGTATGCAGTTTTGTAAATTTTGTCATCTGTTCCCACCGGCACACAATGGCCTACTCTTTCGAAAAGCGGAACAGGATTTAACGTGTGCGCAAGATGTTCTGCATGCGTTCGCACACGGGACCTCGGTTTATAGTCTCATCCGAAGGACAACAATAGCTGCTGTCTGAGCATTCGACGACAATGATGATGATGATGGTGGTGGTGGTGGTGGTGGTGATGATGATGATGATGATGGTGGTGGTGGTGGTGATGATGATGATGATGATGATGATGGTGGTGGTTGGTGGTGGTGGTGGTGGTGATGATGATGATGATGATGATGATGGTGGTGGTGGTGGTGGTGTGATGATGATGATGATGATGATGATGGTGGTGGTGATGATGATGATGATGATGGTGGTGATGATGATGATGATGATTATGATGGTGATGATGATGATGGTGGTGGTGGTTTGGTGTGGTGGTGGTGGTGGTGGTGATGATGATGATGATGATGATGGTGGTGGTGGTGATGGTGGTGATGGTGGTAGTGATGATGATGATGATCATGATGATCATGATGATCATGATGAAGAAGAAGAAAACAGACATCAAAGAAAAAAAGAGGATATCAATCAAATTTGTACAAAATCACACGAGTCGTGAAGCATGCACGAGCGCAGTCTCTCACCATAAAATGCTTTTTGTCCTTTTCAGAGCTGCGCATGTAAGTGTTTGAGTCTATGTGAAAGGGAAAATGGACACCAGAAAATGAAGGTGGAGTGTGGCCTAGAAAGGCAGTAGAGAGATAGTCATGGGTGACTGCCCTGTAACTTCTCTCTCTGACTGGCACTTTCCCACACCATGCCACTATACCTCTTTCACTTCACCTGCCTATCCTTAGACCGTGGTCGTGGGGGGCGCCACTGAGATCTTTGAAACCAGCTCATCCACTTCTTGTGGTTTTCAGCTTCCTGCGTACGGTGTTCCACTCAAGGCTAGCCCCTCCGATGTTGATTTCCATGTGTACCTCTGTCTGCCTCTTCTTCGTCTCCCTCCTTGCTGTTTCCGAGGGCAGTCTTGGCCAGTCAGATGTTCGTGTGGACATCAGCCAGTACCACTTAAGTTGTTGCGCTTTTCCCCACTAAGTCGGGTGCTTTTCTATGGTCTGATGGCCTTTTTTTCTTTGGTCAAAAGGTTTAGCAATGTCAAAAACTGGTTAGGGGGGGTGGAAGGGAGGAGGAGGTGGGGGGGGGGGGGGGGGTTTACAGTGTTTGCTGAAAAGTTAGTAAAAATTCAAACCTACCAAATTTGTGCAAAATCTCATGAATTGGGAGTCAGGGGGCTATCCTTTTCCCCCAAAAAGAAAGAATTTTTGTCCTTTTCATAGAAGCGTGATGCAAGTGCTGTATGCATGTTTGAGTCTAAGGGGGCTATCCTTTTCCCAAAAAAAGAAAGAATTTTTGTCCTTTTCAGAGAAGCGTGATGTAAGTGCTGTATGCATGTTTGAGTCTCTGAGGAAAAGGGAGGAGAGTGGAGTGGATACCAGGAATAAAGGTGGAGTGTGGCCGATGAAAGGAGCAGACAGATAGTCATGGGTGGCCGCCATGTGGACTATTTTTTAACTTCTCTCTCTTTGACTACCCCTTTTCCCAGCCTACCATAGGCCTACTATACTACATCTTTTTGGTATGAGACACGCACAGTTGGGAAAATCGTCACTAGCTCTTTCAGAGAAACCTGCTGCTAGTACAATACATTTTGACAGATCTTTAGTGGTCATTTCTGGCCAGTGTGTGTTAGAAAGGAGACTCTCTCTCTCTCTCTTCTCTCTCCTCTCTCTCTCTCTCTCTCTCTCTCTCTCTCTCTCTCTCTCTCTCTCTCTCTCTCTCTCTCTCTCTCTGGGGACGGGATAGCCTAGTGGTTAGAACATTGCGCTCGCAATCTGACGACCCGGGTTCGATTCCCGTTCAAGGGGATATTTTCCCCTGGAGTTAACATCAGTGCCGACTCCACTCTTCCCAAAAGTCATTCGGATGAGACTATAAATCAAGGTCCCGTGTGCGAACGCACGCAGAACAACTTGCGCACACGTTAAATCCTGTTCCGCTTTTCGTAAGAGTAGGCTATT
This sequence comes from Rapana venosa, assembly GCA_028751875.1. Classification (NCBI taxonomy): domain Eukaryota; kingdom Metazoa; phylum Mollusca; class Gastropoda; order Neogastropoda; family Muricidae; genus Rapana; species Rapana venosa. Next base: position 33,844,987 of record CM054143.1, read on the forward strand.
GTGTGTCGGTGGGAACAGATGACAGAATTTGCAAAACCGCATACACACGGGGACTGGATGTAAAAAAGCACATAAGTGCTTATTCCATTATCTTCGAAATAAAAGATTTAAATAAAAAATCTTCTCTTCTCTCTCTCTCTCTCTCTTCTCCTCTCTCTCTCCTCCTCTCTCTCTCTCTCTCTCTATCTCTCTCTCTCTCTCTCTATCTCTCTCTTCTCTCCTCTCTCTCTCTTATATATATATATATATATATATATATAGAGAAGAGAGAGAGAGAGAGAAGAGAGAGAGATAGATAGATATAGATATATATATCTGTGTTTATTTTTTAAAATTTTATTTATTTTATTCTTTTATATCGAGGGTAATGGAATAAGCACTTGTGTGCTTTATTTACATCCAGTCCCCATTTGTATGTGTGAATGAGTGTGTGTGTGTGTGTGCATGTGCGTGCGTAGGTACATGCGTGAGTGAGTGTGTATGTGTGTTTGAGTGAATGAGTTAGTGAGTGAGTATGTATGTATGTATGTATGAATGTATGTATGTATGTATGAATGAGTGCGCGCGTCTGCACACACTCACACACACATACTCACAAAGAGCAGTAAAGCTTGTATTGTTAAAAACAAGCACCCTGACAATTGAGGATTATAAGCAAATAAATGTCCTGACATTTCGAAACCGACTTTTATTCAATAAAGCTGTGTTTATGCAAAAAGTTGTTAATCAAAACGCACCTCCCAAGATTACCAAAGCTTTCAAAGTTAACCAACATAGACACAACCATTTGCTAACATTTCCAAGACCCAGAAATAACCTATATAAATCGAGCCTCTTGTATTCAGGCAGTGACCTATGGAATAAACTCCCCCAAAATTTGAAATGTATTAAAAGCAAAAATCAGTATAAAACACATCTAAAAAGATATTTCATGAATAAAAGTACAGAACACTTAAGAGAGTGATTTAAGTGTCACTGACGTTATTCTTGTCATTAAAATCAGATATGACCCAAGTTTTCATATTCATATAGAGTACATGTGCAAGCATTGATCTATATATGGGTTGATACGATATCAACCCCAGCACGCTTTGAATCGTGTGTGTGTGTTGTGTTTTGTGTGTGTGGTGTGTGTGTTTGTTTTGTGTGTGTGTGTGTGTAAAGTGTGTGAGTGCGTGTGTGTTGTGTAATTGGTTCGGTTTTGGGTTTTTTTTCTTTCTTGCTGTTTTGGCCTTTTTTTGTTTTTTTTGTATTACACATAAATATGTGATTTATTTAGTTTTGTCGCTGTTAGTTTTCTGTTTCATTGTATTAGATGAGCTAAATTGTTTTGCTGACGTTAGTATGCTGGGGGGGTTTACATTGCCTGAATTTATTCTTTGATCGAAGGAATTAACGTTGCTCTGCCTCAAACCAAAAAGCACATGTACATGGTGTATATGACCGGGGAAAGGGAGGGAATGGGTGTCTTTTTTATACTTCTTTGCTCTGAATCAATAGCTGTTGGTTATTCTTGTTTTCCTTATAAAATGAGTTATTATGTGGTGATGGGGATATGGGTGAGGGTTTGTATGTGTATGTGTATGTAAGTGTTTAAATGATAATCGTTTCCTCTGTTTATAATCCATTTGGTTGTGTTGTTGTTATTGTTGGTAGTGGGGGGGGTGGGGTTTTTGGGTTTTTTTTGCCGTTTGGGTTTTTTTTGGGTTTAGGGTGGTTTTCTTGGGGAGGGGGAGGGGATTTTTGGACTCCTTTTTCTCGTCTTTTGTTAGTTCTTATGTTCTTCATTTGTCTTGGCTGTTATCTTGTCCTATGTTAGTTATTGTCGCTGTTGTTGTTGTGTATGTATATTAGTGTTTGTTTGATTGTTTAATTTCCTTGTTGTGGCGTTCTTGTTGATTCATCTTTTTTTGTTTTGTTTTATTCAGTTGTTTGTATGGTTGAAGGTTTGTGTGTTATGTGTGTGTGTGAGGGGGGGGGGGGGGGGGGGGGGGAGCAGTTGGTGTGGGTTTTTTTATTTTTATTCTGTTTTGTCTTCTTTGTTTGTTTTGGTTTGGTTTTTCTTTTTGCTTGTTTTTTGTGTTATTGACGGATATTTTTTCAAGATTTTTGAATTATTTGAATTGTATGGTCTAATATTTTTCTGGGTTTTTTGTTTTGGTTTTAATTCCACATATGCATATGTTATTTGTTTTTTTTTGTTGATTTGTATAGTTTACCATAGATTGGGTTTTTTTTATTTATGTCTGCATATACATTATCTTTTTGTTCTCGCTTTTTTTTTTCTTTCTTTAGATAGGTGGCTTGATGAAAAAAGCAAATGCACTGCTTATTCAATGTACCATCTGAAAATAAAAGTTTGACTTTTGACTTTGACTTTGACTTTGACTTTGACACACACACACACACACACACACACACACACACACCACACACACACACACACACACACACACACACACACACACACACACACACACACACACTGTCTCCCATATATAAATTCCCATGTATCACACAAACAGCTGCGGATCCTTGCACTCTCTCTCTCTCTCTCTCTCATCTCATCTCTCTCTCTCTCTCTCTCTCTCTCTCTCCTCTCTTTCTCTCTTCACTCTCTCCCCTCTCTCTCTCTTTCTCTCTCTCTCTCATGCGCGCATCAAAATCAAATTGGTGTGTGTAAGATATCGATCGGGTTACACACACCCGTGTCTTTGATCTTGTCTTATCACTGCGCTCTACTTGCTCCTTCCCACGTCCACACTGTGAAGTGAAGCAGCAGACAGGAGCCACGGCAGGTTACTGTGCCACCAGCCCCCACAGCTTTCAATGTCCCCTCCCCCCTACTTTCAGCTATCTATCTATCTCTATCTGTCCCGTAGTCTGACGACCGTGGGGGCACCCTCAAAGACTCAACAACCAGTTCCCTCCATTCCTCTCTCTGTTCTGCCTTTCTCAGGGTTTTGATGAGTTCTAGGCCTGTCCATTCGCTGATGTTATCCTCCCAGCTCTTCCTTGGTCTGCCTCTTCTTCTTCCTCCTTGGACAGTGCCTTGTAAAACTGTCTTTGCAAGTCCTTTGGATCTTGTGACATGCCCATACCATTTAAGTTTACGCTTTTTCACGATCGTTAGAAGGTTCTCATAGGGTCCAATGGTTTGCTGGATTCTGTTATGCACGCTTTCGTTGCTTATGTGGTCTTTGTAGGAGATGCCAAGGAGTCTCCGAAAGCATCTCATCTCCACCGCCTGTACTCTTCTCTCCAAATCTGCAGCTACTCTCAGCAAATAGTTATTATTCCATCCCAGCCCGGCCCTAGCTGGGGCTAATTATAGCAGAGACTGACCACACTCGGACTTGGTAATAGGAAGGGTGGGGGTGGGGGTGGGGAGGGTTGCGCTAATTTTAGCACTGGGCCCTGGACCCTTGACTGAGTCCTTCGGATGAGAGACTATAAACCGAGGCCGCCCCGTGTGCGAACGCATGCAGAACATCTTGCGCACACCACGTTAAATCGTTGTTCCGCTTTTCGGAAGAGTAGGCCATTGTGTGCCGGTGGGAACAGATGACAGAATTTACAAAACCGCATACATACGGGAGACTGGATGTTTTTTAAAAAAAAAGCACATGAGTGCTTATTCCATTATCGTCGATATAAAAAAGAAAAGAAGTCATCTGAGCGGTTTGATTTGTTGCTTTACAAGATTCAGCTGCTATATAAATTCCATACATGATTATTGTGTGCCGGTAGGAACAGATGACAGAATTCACACATCCGCATACACGCGGGGACTGGATGTAAAAAAACACATGAAGGCTTATTCCATTATCCTCGATATAAAAGAATAGAATAGATAAATTATTATAGTTATTTGGGATTTGCGCGCTGTGCCGGCCATGTTTGTCCTCAACAGGTCTCTTTGACTTGCGCTTTAAATCCCAGCCTCCCTTTGTTGTGGACAGAGAGAAGGTGGACACTGGCTTTGTCAGGTAGGATACTTTTATTATTTCATAAAATGGAGAAATACACGTGGGTTTCGAGCCTTACATACAAACAGTAAAACGAGAAAACATTGATCACAGAACACTACCACAAGACAGTGCCCGAACATTAGCTTGCAGGCACCACAAGATTAAAACAACAACAACATCATCATCAACAACAACAACAACAACAACAACAACAACAAGTTGTGGGTGATAAAGTGTCAGGAATCTTTGGTTTGGTTTTGGGTGTGTGTGTAATCACAGTTGAGAAGGGTGTATGTTTCTATCTGTCTCCCTATCTGTCTGTCTGTCACTATGTCTGTCAGTCCGTCTGTCTGTCTGCCTATCTGTCTGTCTGTCTGTCTGTCTCTCATGCATGTCTGAGCGCATTCCTGAATGAAAACTTCTATGTATATGTGTGTGTACTTATATAATGTGAGAAAGAGAGAGAGAGAGAGAAGAGAAAAGATGAG
>CM054143.1:33856945-33861945 GCA_028751875.1 Rapana venosa
TAGGTTATGGGACACCTTTTCCATTTACTTTATTCTTCGATACTTTTGAGCAACTGTGCAGAAATAATTCAACAGTATAATGCAGCTGCCGGATAAAAACTGGCTACTACAGTCTAACTGAAAGCATATCTAATTTTGGGGGTGGGACGAAGCCACAATAATTATGCATCCCAACGCTTTGATACAACATCAGAGAGTGGACTGGCCTTGAGTGGAACGATTTGCTACGGAAAGCAGAGGACCGTGAGGGAATGGAGGAAGCTGGTTGTAAAATTCTCATTGGTGCCCCCCACGGTCCATGGGACTACGGGATAGGCGAAGGAAGGAATGCTTTGATGTTAAATGGGAGAATAATAATAATAATAATAATAATGATAATGATAATAATAACAATAACAATACTACTACTACTACTACTACTACTACTACTACTACTACTACTACTACTACTACTACTACTACTACTACTACTACTAATGTATGGGATTTATATAGCGCTGAATCTTGTTAAGTAAACAAATCGAAGCGCTTGCATTCCAATCATTCACACGCATGCAACCGTCCACAAATATCAGGATAAACAAAATATCAAATTTATACACACAACACGTTTAGGTGGGGGTGGTGGAGGTGAAGGAAGCTATTGAAAAGTAGGAACAGATAACAGGGGAAGATCTCAAGAAGAAAAGAAGTGCGTTTTGAGGCTGGATTTGAAAGTATCAAATGAAGGCTTTTGGCGAAGTGGGAGAGGGAGGTCGTTCCATGTGGACGGACCAGAAAAGGAGAAAGAGCGACGGCCAACACCCATTCTCAGAATCACGGTTATATTCCAACATTATGATACCAATAGCGGACCAGTCCTTCGGTTGAGACTGTATTTAACCGAAGTCCTATGGGACGGGATAGCTCAGTGGTCGGAGCACTCGCTTTCCCCCAGCCAAGTTAAGCAGCGTCGAGCGTGGTTACCAGTTGGATGGGTGATCGTTTGCGCGCCTTGGCTTCAGTACAGTTCCCCCAGTTCACCCAGCTGTAAATGGGTACCTGCCTTCTTTAGGGTCAGGGAAGGTAAAGCAGCGAGGGAGAGGAGATGGGCGCCGCCCTCAATATGCTGGCCCTAGAGAAGTGAGGTCTCTGACGCCTCGCTCCCCTACGACCACATAGGTTATGGGACACCTTTTCCTTTTACTTTATTCTTCGATACTTTTGAGCAACTGTGCAGAAATAATTCAACAGTATAATGTAGCTACCGGATAAAAACTGGCTACAATCTAACTGAAAGCATATCTAATTTTGGGGGTGGGACGAGGCCACAATTATTATGCATCCCAACGCTTTGATACAACATCAGAGAGTGGACTGGCCTTGAGTGAAACGATTTGCTACGGAAAGCAGAGGACCGTGAGGGAATGGAGGAAGCTGGTTGCAAAATCCTCATTGGTGCCCCCCACGGTAGACGGGACTACGGGATAGGCGAAGGAAGGAATGCTTTGATATTAAATGGGATAATAATAATAATAATAATAATAATAATAATAATGTATGGGATTTATATAGCGCTGAATCTTGTAAAGTAAACAAATCGAAGCGCTTGCATTCAAATCATTCACACGCATGCAACCGTCCACAAATATCAAGATAAACAAAATATCAAATATGTACACACAACACGCTTAGGTGGGGGGGGGGGGGGGGGGGGGGGGGGGGGTGGAGGTGAAGGTAGCTATTGAAAAAGCAGGAACAGATAACAGGGGAAGATCTCAAGTAGTAAATAAGTGCGTTTTGAGGCTGGATTTGAAAGTATCAAATGAAGGCTTTTGGCGAAGTGGGAGAGGGAGGTCGTTCCATGTGGACGGACCAGAAACGGAGAAAGAGCGACGGCCAACACCCATTCTCAGAATCACGGTTATATTCCAACATTATGATACCAATAGCGGACCAGTCCTTCAGTTGAGACTGTATTTAACCGAAGTCCTATGGAACGGGATAGCTCAATGGTTGGAGCACTCGCTTTCCCCCAGCCAAGTTAAGCAGCATCGAGCGTGGTTACCAGTTGGATGGGTGACCGTTTGCGCGCCTTGGCTTCAGTACAGTTCCCCCAGTTCACCCAGCTGTAAATGGGTACCTGCCCTCTTTAGGGTCAGGGAAGGTAAAGCAGCGAGGGAGAGGAGATGGGCGCCGCCCTCAATATGCTGGCCCTAGAGAAGTGAGGTCTCTGACGCCTCGCTCCCCTACGACCTTATAGGTTATGGGACTCCTTTACCTATGTGCGAACACACGGTGAATATCTTGCACACACTTTAACAGCTGGTTAGGAACACTTGGCCGTTTCGTGCCAGTTGGAACAGATGACAAAACCTAACAAAGGCGTACACACTGGTGTCGTGTTTGGACTCCAAACTCGAAGTCGGAATGCGGCTACCTTACATGTTGGCAAAAAAAACAACGGTCGCACACGCAAAAAAAATCTCATGATTGGTGAACCTCGAAGCTGTAGCCAAGGAACGGGGGAAAAATGGCGGAATGAGACAAAGGAACTCATTCTGAAAGTCTCAGGTGTTGCCTCTGGAACATTGCGGCTTTGGACTACTGATTGTAAAGGTGAAGGTGTCCCATCACCTATGTGGTCGTAGGGGAGCGAGGCGTCAGAGACCTCAACTTCTCTAGGGGCCGGCATATTGAGGGCAGCGGCGTCCACCTCCTCTCCCTCGCTGCTTTATTTTCCCTCCCCTGACCCTAAAGAGGGCAGGTACCCATTTACAGCTGGGTGAACTGGGAGACTGTAATGAAGCCAAGTGGTAACCACGCTCAATGCTGCTTAACCTTGGCTGGGGAAAAGCGAGTGCTCCGACCACTGAGCTATCCCGTCCCCCTACTGATTGTAGAACTCGAAATTTGAGAGAAGAGGGGAGAGAGAGAGAGAGAGAGAGAGAGAGAGAGAGAGAGAGAGAGAGAGAGAGAGAGAGAGAGAAGAGAGAGAGAGAGACAGAGAGAGACAGAGAGACAGAGAGAGAGAGACAGAGAGAAAGAGAGACAGACAGAGACAGACAGACAGAGATGATGATGATGATCGTGATGATGATAATGGTGGCAATGGGGTGGGGGAAGTGTAGTTACACCCGGAAAGGAGAAAGCATGATGAAAAGGACAGGCACTTGAAGGTGGATTATTAAGAAGTAGTAATCTTTGTTTATTTATTTGTTTCTTTCATTTTTAGCATTCTCGTAAGTTAATCTATTTATTATTCCTATATCCACCTTCAATTACTTTCCTGGTCTGCTCGTTTTGCTTACTCACTTTTACCGATAACATTTCTCTATATCTTTTACTATTTTTGTGCCAAAAGAACCCCCCCCCCCCCCCCCCCCCCCCAAAATTTATATGTTCCGAAGTATTCCTTTTGAATGACCATGAAAACATTAGCGCTTGTGTACACACACACACACACACACACACACACACACACAACACCACACACACACACACACACACACACACACACACACACACACACACACAAACAACCAAACACAAACACACACACTTAGCCGACAACAACAGTAATATGAATTATACAACAAAAAGTAACAGCTGCGTTAGGATTATCAAGAAAAGCACAACAGCAGCAGCAGCAACAACAACAAAGACAAAAAAACGCTATCACCCCCCCCCCCCTCCTCCCTCCCCGCTCCACCCATCCCCATTGTCATCATTATCTTCAACAAGAAAAGGAATATTGGCGATATTAATTCATTATCTTTTTGTGGGAAGGCATATGTGCATGCATACACGCCTAGGTGTTCATCTATCTGTCTATCTATCTATCTATCTATCTATCTATCTATCTATCTATCTATCTATCTATCTATCTATCTATCTATCTATCTATCTATCTATCTATCTATCTATCTATCTATCTACCTATATATATCTATCTATCTATCTATCTATCTATCTATCTATCTATCTATCTATCTATCTCTCTCTCTCTCTCTACTCTCTAACTATTATATATATATATATATATATATATATATATTAATGCGTTCACAATGTGTTCACACACATGCACACACAGACAATTTATTATACACACATACACGGCAGTTGCGCGCACACACATGCGCACACACAAACTCACACACAGACACTTACACACACAGACACACTAACACTTACACACCACACACACAAACACGCGTACTCACACACACACAAACACACACACACACACTTACATACACACGCACACACACACGCACGCACACAGACACACGCACCACACACACTTACACACACACACCCTTGCACACACACATACACATCACACGCGCACACACACACTCTCTCTCTCACACACACACCACACACACAGACACACTAACACTTACACACACACGCACGCACACACACTCTCACAACACACACTTACACACACACACACACTTACACACACACCCACACATTTACATCACACACAAACACACACTCTTACACCCACACACCAACACCCACACACACACATGCTCACACACACACACACCACACACACACACAACACACACACACACACACACACACACACACACATTCACACACACACACACACTCACTCTCCCCCCCCCCCCCCCCCCCCCCCCCCCCCCACACCACACACATCCCTCCCCCCCACTTACCCCCCCCCCCCCCACCACCACCATCCCACACACACACACACACACAGACAGAAAAGAATCAGATGAACAATGGATACACACGCCATTCCCTTAAGGTGGTATGACATCCCTCGGAAACAAGGTCAAACACAGCACCAGTCAGACTGCATGGAGAGAGGACCACACAGCTGCAGACTTCCATCTCGTGGCTGGCTTCACCTCTCCCTTCATTCCTGGCAGAGTCATCCAAACTCTGCCCTGAATATTTGTTCAGGCAGTTGTGTGTCACGGGCTACTTGCACCCGGCGGAGTCAGTCCATCCCCCGCCAGGTTAGCAGGACGCATGCT
>CM054143.1:33876945-33879445 GCA_028751875.1 Rapana venosa
ACAAGATGGCGCATAATATAATCATCGACTAGCTTGTTTACCTACCACAACAACCTTGCTCTTTCCATCATCTTTCACACAAGCTTGCTGCGTGGCTTGTCAAGTACATCATTGACTTTTGCCAAAAGGTCAGAGAGAGATATCGCACATCTTTACTGATCTTATACATCGTCTTTAGCAATCAGTGATACATGTTAAAGGAGAATAATTTGAAAAGAAATGTTAAGGAAGGAAGGAAGGAAAGAAGGACGAAAGTGACAGATGGCAGGAAAAGGACGAAAGATCAGAGATGGATTTCTACATGTGCTCTCCCTGTCTGTCTGTCTGTCTGTCTGTCTCTGTCTGTCTGTCTGTCTCTTTCTGTCTGTCTCTGTCTGTCTCTCTGTCTGTCTGTCTCTCTATTTGTCTCTGTCTGTCTGTCTCTGTTGTGTCTGTCTGTCTCTGTGTGTCTGTCTCTGTGTCTGTCTCTGTCAGTCTGTCTCTGTCTGTCTCTCTGTATGTCTCTGTCTCTATCTGTCTGTCTCTGTCTCTCTGTCTGTTTGTCTCTGTCTGTCTCTGTCTGTCTGTCTCTATCTGTCTCTGTCTCACTGTCTGTTTGGTCTCTGTCTCTCTGTCTGTCTGTCTCTGTCTGTCTGTCTCCGTCTGTCTTGTCTGGTCTGTCTGTGTCTGTCTGTTTCTTTCTTTTTGTGTGTGTTCCTATGTAGATGGTTTGATTGGGGGAAAAAATCAGGTACATTGCTTATTCAATGTATCATCTGGAATCTGAAATTTGATTTCGATTTGCGTAGGGCGGGAGAATAGGTCATAGAGGTTTGTTTTTGTGAGATTGAAAGATTTGAAAAAAACTAAACTATTCCTTAAGGACTTTTCTTTATTTTATTTTTCAAATTATTTTTTGAAGAAGTGAGTGTAGTGTATTAGTCATTCATAATGGGGATTGCAGGTATAAAAATGGACAAAGTTGGGTGTTTTAAATTTTGTGACGGAGCGTAAACCACAAGCCACTTACGATTTATTTCTTTAACCCCTTTGCTTTCCATTTGGAAGTCGGCAATTTTAGGATTTGCAAAGCGTTCTCAAAAAAGACGAAATTTTAAATAGCAGCAGTAGCAGCAGTAGAACCAGCGGCGGCGGTGGCTGTGGCAGTAGCAGCAACAGCAGCAACAGCAGCAGCAACAGCAGCAACAAGCGAATGTCTGTAGCGTCTGGTGAATTAAGAGTAAGAGCGCTGATCATCTCTCTCCTTAACATGAATGCAGACCTGCCAATGCCTTCGTTTAAGGGCATGCAGGAATTGAACTGTTCAAGTTGAAAACCTCATATCTCATGCAATCATTGCGAGTTGCGAAGAACAAACACATATATACGGTACCATTGTGTGCCGGTGGGAACAGATGACAGAATTTACAAAAACCGCAAACACACGGGGACTGGATATAAAAAAAAGCACATAAGAGCTTATTCCATTATCCTCGCTATAAAAGAATAAAATAAGCATTTAAAAAAATACTCTCCTGATGCTTCTCAAGCGGTCTCGATCTAGCGTTCGTTAAGTATCTTGTACATAATAGACTTACTATGATGTATTGAACTGTACTGTACTGAACTGTACTGAACTGTATTGTATTGAATTTGTACTGCATTGTGCTGCACTGAAATGTATTGTATTGTGTATTGTATTGTATAGTATTGTATGCCACTTTCAGTCACGGCAAAGGTCTCTGCGTGAAATTCAGGCTGCTCTCCTTGGGGAGAGTGTGTCGCCACAAGAGCAGCGCCACCCCTTTGTCTTCAAATTCGTGTGTCCTGTTTGTGTGTTATATAATTTTCTGCTGAGATTGCATTTCTCCGGACATAATTTTGCCGAGGAAAAAAAGCCTCTTGTTGCCGCGTTCGTTTGCTGTTTTTGTTGCTGTTTTTTTATATTAAAAAAAAAATTAAATATGTGTTGCACATGGGACCTCAGTTGTCATCTCATCCAAAAGAATGGAACCCAGATCCCCGTTACAGGTGCTAGATACAACTCTCTAGCTGCGTGTGTTTATTTTTTTATTTCGTTTGTTTTTCTTTTTGTTTTTAAATTCAATATGTACTGCACATGGGATCTCCGTTATCATGTCATTTAAAAAAAAAATTATTTTATTCTTTTATATCGAGGATGACGGAATAAGCATTTATGTGCTTTTTTAAAATCCAGTGCCCGTGTGTATGCGGATTTGTAAATTCTGTCATCTGTTCCCACCGGCACACAATGGCCTACTCTTACGAAAAGCGGAACAGGATTTAACGTGTGGGCAAGATGTTCTGCGTGCGTTTGCACACGGGGCCTCGGTTTATAATCTCTTCCGAAGGACTTTGGGGAGAGTGGAGCCTGCACTGATGTTAAACTCCAGGGGAAAATATCCCCTTGAACGGGAATCGAACCCGGGTCGTCAGATTGCGAGCGCAATGTTCTGACCACTAGGCTATCCCCCCCCCCCCCTCCCCAAACGACTAGCAC
>CM054143.1:33906945-33911945 GCA_028751875.1 Rapana venosa
CTCTCTCTCTCTCTCTCCTCCTCAATTTGTATAATCAAAAAGAGTGTTGAGGTGATCCTGTGCGTCTTGAGAATTATATATTTAGAATTATCCCGAAATAAAACACACACGCACTGCACACACACACACACACACACACACACACACACACAAAACACACACACATACTCACTCTCGCTGACTTTATAGGGTTTGGCTTTTCTTTCTTTTCTTCCTTGTTTTTATTGTTGCAAGTGCATTGGAATTGACATTTTATTTCATTATCATCTACTATATAAATTTTGTACGAGTATACCAAAATGACGTCAGGTCAGGTCATCAGAGAGATTCCTGTTACTGCTACTGGTAGACCATGTAACCGCCAGTACACCCTGTCGCCATGTGGTGGAGGAAACCCCAAAAGAAAAAAAAAACCCCAAAACATATGGAGACCTTGAGAGGAGATTGCGCCACCAAAGGAATATCCTAAGCCACAGAAAAAACATGAAAAGACAACATGCAACAGCCAATAGATACAGGATCGGTCGAGGCCCGGTTACCAACGACCCGGCTTCTCCATTGATCCACACCAGGGTGGAAGTAGATAAAGGTCAGCTACTGGAGTTAAAACATTAACTTAAGCTCCCCTATAGTCACCATTGGTACATGGGGGGAACGTCCGTACACTCTACCTAGTGCGGAAAAATCAAAGAAACATCCAGAATATGGAGCTCTCCCTATAAATGGACATTACATTGACTAGGAGAAGTGAGATGGGACAGGATTTTGGTAGACATTGACTGAAGAAGGCAACAAGATCTGGTACAGTTGGCAAAGAGAAACACCACCAACATGGAGTGGCATTTATTGACAGAAAGGAATAGTGGGTTCATTATCAGCTGTACACCGGCTTCCACAGGATTATCAGCATCCGGGTGTCGCCAAGCCACTAACACACAACCATCATACACATCTATGCACCATCATCTGACCAATGCAGATGAAGAACAGTAAGAAGAACTATACTTTTTGACGAAGATCTTGAAGAGCCAATATGAAAATACCCAAGAAGGAAACATCATCAACCCAAGGGATTTTAAACGCCCAAGTAGGACCCCTGACGTCTTTACAAGCACCCCAATGGCCGGCGAACAGTTGGTCAGTTTGGAACTGGAGAACCAACGACAGGGACTACGTTCTGCTGGAGTTGCCACCTGCACCCCCAGTCTTCCGCATTCCAATACACTCTAATCCCCACAACAGTCAAGGAGGACAACCTGGCAAGCGCCAAAACGGCAAGATCCAAACCAATCGATTTTATCTCTAACACCACGGCGCACCAAATCCATCATCAACAGATGCCATACAATAACCTACCCTGTATCACAGCTCGACATAGGCAGCGACCACGACCTTGTGCAGCTGGTATTCAAAATGAAGCTGGAAGAAAAACAAAACACCTGCAAACCCACGTAAACAAATTTGACGTGGAACAAACTGAAAGGATCTAGATTAGAGAAGAACTTCCAACTTAAGGCTTGGCGTGACGTTTTGTGCGGCATTATCCCTCCTGTTACAAAGACAAAGTACCCCACCAACACCTTTAATAAGGCCAGTCCGAGACTAACAGCAGAGTAGGTATCTCGGTCCGTCAGAGGTAATAAACACCCACCCTGGACTACCAATGACACCTAGGACCTCAGCGATACAAAGAAAGCACTGAAACCAACCAGGTCCTTCCAACCCAAAAGAAACCGGATTGCGAACAAACTTGTTGAAAAGTCAATGTTACAGGCCAGAGAAAGTGATCATGTATCAATGTTAATAGATATCGAAAAAACATGAAAGTGGGCAACAGTAAAAAGGAAACGACACCCGAAGAAACTCACAAAACCACTCCAAACCAAATCATCAGTCATTGACGACAGCTCCGGAAACCTCCTCACAGAAAGCTCAGCTGCATTGACATTGGGTCTGATTATTGACAAGAACTGTATAGCAACTACCAATACGACCTTGACAAGGAGGGCATCATAGGGGAGAGGAGAAAGCAGCTACATCAAGAGCACTCCCCTCTCCATTACCTTTACTGAGGGAAAAGTGGAAGAAGCCATCCTCTCTACATACCAGTAGGAAAGTCCCCAGGAGCAACAACAAACCAGCAGAGGCTGCTCAAGCATGGTGGCCAAACAGTCCATCACACAAGTTACAGCTATCTGTCAGAAGATTTGGGAACAAAACAGTGCCAACGGGGAGAATGGACACAATCACTCAACATACACCCTGCCCAAGAAGGGGAATTTACGCCAATTTGCCAAAACATAGAACAGTCATCCTCATCAGCTCACGCCAGCAAGATCAAGCTTCAAAGTTATTTTGAATCGACTAAGAAGAGGAGCCAGATCCACCACCTGCAGATTAACACGCTGGGTTCAGGGCATGCAGGAGCACAATCGAACAGATTTTTAACTGCCACACCATGATGGAAAAACATCTGTCAACATCAAGAGAGAACCTTTTTTCCACAACTTCATCTACTTCAAAAGGCTTTCGACAGAGTATGGCACGAAGGCCTGGGCAGTCCTCAAATGTTTGGGCACTGAAGAAGGACTAGTGCAAACCATTCAAGCATATACAACACCGGCAACAGTGCAGTCCTTCTGAGCAATCAGTTCGTAGACTACCTCAAAACCACAGTTGGGGTCCGACAAGGATGCCAGTTAATCCACCAGTCCTGTTTAATCTGTTTATCTTGAAAACATATGAGAGAGACCCCTCCATGACTCCACTCTACCATCTCCATTGGCGGCGACCCTCAACAACTTGCGGATTTGCCGATGACATGACCGTCGATGGGCGGAAGTAACACAGAGCTGCAAATCATACCCCAGACTTGAGAAAACGAGAGCTGGAGCATATGGGAGGGAGGTGAGCTCGAGAAAAGTAAAGTACATGTGAACAGCACGAAGCAACGCCACTGCTAAAGATTTACATGAAGCGCCATCAACTGGAGGGAGGTAAGACGCCTTTTAAATACATGGCATACACTCAAACGGACGGGCCGCGATCGACGACAGAAATCAAAGTTCAGATAGCCATGGCAACATCTTCCATGAAAACAAAACTCACCACCAAGGAACAGTAAAGATCAGTTTCCCAATCAAACTAAAATGCTCTACAAGGCCCTAAATTTCAGACTATCCTGCAGTACGGAGTGAAACCTGGACATTGACTGCTGAAACCAGCAAAGCGAATCCTGTCATGAAACAAAATGCCCTAGAAAACTGCTGGCAATATCCTGGAGATAACGAAAGACATGAATTTGTCAAGGAGACAAAATAACACGGCTGCAGGTCCCCCGGGAACCTCCATCTCACCATCGTCAAGAAGAAAACTGACATGGTTTCGGCACGTCACCCGCCACAACACTCTACCAGAAACAGTACTGCAGTAACAAACTGATGTGGTGGCAGAGAAGATGTGAAGATACAGAACAAGTCATGGATGACAACATCAGAAGATGGACCAGGATAAATGACACGGCACTACTGTGCGCAGAAGCGAGACCGAGATGGATGAAGGAGGCTTACCACGGCTCGTCTTTGTGTCTCCCCCACGACGCCAAGTTCACGGGTCAGATGATGATGAAGATGATCAAAAAGATGTTGATGGTGATTCCTGTGCGTCCATAGAATTAGATATTAGTGGTTATCCCAGAAACACACACACACACACACACACACACACTCACACCACACACACACACACACACACACACACCACACTACACGCACACACACACACACACACAACAACACTCCTCTCTCTCTCTCTCTCTCTCTCTCTTTCTTTCTCTCTCTCTGACTTTATAGGTTTGGCTTTTTTCTTTCTTTTCTTCCTTGTTTTTATTGTGAGAGTGCATGGGTATTGAGTTTATTTCATTATCATGATATATAATTTGTACGAGTATAATCAAAATAAGTGTTAATGGTGATCGTGTACTGTTTTAAGAATTATATAATTTAGTATTATCTCTCGCTACTCTCTCTCTCTCTCCTCCTCCTCTCTCCTCTCTCTCTCTCTCTCTCTCACACACACACACACACACACACACACACACACACAACACACACACAACACACACACACACACACACACACACACACACACCACACACACACACTCTCTCTCTCTCTCTCTCTCTCTCTCTCTCTCTCTCATCGCTTTCTCTCTCGTTCTCTCTGTCCTCTCTCTCTGTCTCTGTCTCTCTCTCTGTATTTTGGCCTAGAGCCGATGTGCAATTAAATTATTCTCTCTCTCTCCTCTCTCTCTCTCTCTCTCTCACTCTCTCCTCTCTCTCTCTCTCTCTGTATTTAAATAATAATAATAATAAATGGAATTTATATAGCGCTATATCTTGCAGAGACAAATCAAAGCGCTTGCACTCAACTCATTCTTACACAGTCATACAACCAGTGACAAGCAATAGTTCCATCAAGTCCAAATGTGCACACACGCACAACACACACACACACACACACATCACACACACACACACACACACAGTCACACACCCTGGCAGGCAATAGAATCTTGGTTGTTGAAGCAGGAAAAAAACTATGAGATGAGCAGGAGAGGAAAATCTAGGTTTGAAATAAATATGTCTTGAGACTGGATTTAAAAGTGTCATAAGAAGGCTTTTGGCGGAGAGAGAGAGGGAGATCATTCCACATCAATGAACCAGAAATAGAGAAAGAGCGACGGCCGATGGTGGATTGGTTGAATCTAGGTATTCGTAAGGACAAGGTATCTGCAGCAGAGCGGAGAGAACGAGAAGGAGTGTACAAGTGAAGACATTCAGAGAGGTAGGCGGGTGCTGTTTTGTTATAGTTTACTCTCTGTGGCACAGGCAGCCAGTGGAGAGATTGCAAGAGAGGGGTAATATGCTCAGATTTTTTCTTTCTGAGGATTAGACGAGCTGCAGAGTTTTGTATACGTTGAAGGGATTGGATAGATGATGC
>CM054143.1:33916945-33934445 GCA_028751875.1 Rapana venosa
ATTTGCCTGCCTTTTGTGTCCATCTTGGGGGGCCAGGGTTAAGGTTGAGGTCAAGTGGTAAGGTTTATGTTAAAAGTTAATGGCAGGGGTGTGTGTGTGTGTGTGTGTGTGGTGGGGGGGGGGGGGGGGAGAGTTGTCTGTCAGCTGGTCGGTCTGAATGTTAGGATGCATGTGGACACCGCAGCACACAGACAAATGGCATGTAGCTACTACACCAAACGATAAAAAAGGGGGAAACATTTCTACTGATGATCAGTCTCAAAACTACCAAAGACTGGCATTTTCATGAAGGAAAACTATGGAAAGAGCATTTTGGGGGGTAGGTTGCTCTACTTTATTGCAGAACATTTCTATCAAGGCAACATTGTTATCATCACATAAGGAATTTACAGAGACAAAGTGTAAAAAACAAAAAAGTAAAGGTGTTCCCATAACCTATGCAGTTGTTAGGGAGCGAGATGTCAGAGACCTGGGTTTCTCTAGGGGCCAGCAAATTGAGGGCGACGCCCATCTCCTCTCCCTCGCTGCTTTACCTTCCCTGACCCTAAAGAGGGCAGGTAGTACCCATTTGTGGCTGGGTGAAGTGGGGGATTGTACTGAAGCCAAGGTACACGACAGGTCACCCATGGAAGAGGAAATCACGCACAGTGCTGCTTAACCTTGGCTTGGGGAGAGGAGTCAGTGCTGCAGTGTAGTAACATCCTGCACAAGACATTGTCATTTCACTGTCAATAATTATAGTTTTGAACATCTTGAAATAGCATTTGAATATGGTGCTATGTTAAAAAAAAAAGAATTCTAAATCACAAATATACCAATATTAGGTTTAGTTTGTCAAACATTTATACATACATATGTACACTTCCCTACAGTTGGAATGCGGCTACCTTCACTGTGGACAAAAACGGCGGCATACCCAAAGCCTCACCATTGGTGGAACCTCAGTTTATCGTCTTGTTCGAAAGACTAACACCCAGACAACCGCTCAAGATCTAGTGGTTGGGGGGAAAATTCGGGCTCAAACAGAGATCGAACACATACTTCTTGCTTTCTAGGCATGTATGTTTCCTCTAGACCACTGCTATGATGTGCCTTAATTTAAGAATGAACCAAGGATAACGACGACGACGACGACAAAAACTTGTAACACCACAACCAACAACCCCTTCCCCTCCAACTTCATCGACTGACAGTATGGCAGAAAGGACTGAGAAATAATGGACAGACCCAGGGTCTGGCACACACCCGACATGATTAGAGGAGTATTGTAGCACCCTTGTGACTTTTCGGGGAAGTGAGATCTGTCTCAGATGCACGCGCACGCGTCCACAGACAGACACACGTTAAAACCCGTACCGCTTTTCGGAAGAGTAGGCCATTTTGTGCCGGTGGGAACAGATGACAAAATTTTAAAAACCGCATACACACGGGGACTGGGTGTAAAAAAAAGCACATAAGTACTTATTCCATTATCCTCGATATAAAAGAATAAAGAAAAAAAATTAAAATAGAGTATTGTAGCACCCTTGTAACTTTTCCGGGAAATGAGATCTGTCTCAGATGCACGTGCACGTGCACGTGCACGCGTCCACAGACACACACACACACACACACGTTAAATCCTGTTCCACTTTTCGTAAGAGTAGGCCATTGTGTGCCGGTGGGAACAGATGACAGAATTTACAAAACCGCATACACACGGGGACTGGATGTAAAAAAGCACATAAGTGCTTATTCCATTATCCTCGATATAAAAGAATAAAATAAATAAAAGAATAAAATAAATAAATAAACACACACACACACACACACACACACACACACACACACGCGCGCGCGCGCGCGCGCGCGCGTTAAAACCCGTTGCGCTTTTCGGAAGAGTAGGCCATTGTGTGCCGGTGGGAACAGATGAGAAAATTTACAAAACCACATACACACGGGGACTGGATGAAAAAAAGCACATGAGTGCTTAATCAATTATCCTCGAAATAAAAGAATAAAACACACACACACAACACACACACACACACACACACACACACACACACACACACACACACACACACACTGATTTTGAATCCACACACAAAAGTATTTGAAAAACAACTTTCCGAAAGTTGTTTTTCAAATACTTTTGCGTGTGGATTCAATATCAGTAATTCAAGCCATCAGCTCTATGCAAACAAAAGCAAGATCTGAATTAGTCATTGAAATTTGTCATTTAATTAATCTTATCACCTTAAAAGGCTCAAATATAACTTTTTGTTGGATTCCATCTCATTCTGGTATATATTACAATGAAAAAGTTGACATTTTAGCAAAAAAAAAAAAAAAAAAAAAGGGGGGGGGGGGGGGGGGGGGGCAAAAGAATAATAGATGTGGCAAGTTTAAAGCTCCATCTGTCACTACAAGAATGTTATCACCTCGTTCAAAAAACGCAGCAAGAATTATTCCATTGTGAAGAAAAGAGACTTGGTTGTCTAGATGTATATGAAGAAATGATAAAATTTGAGTCTTTTGTTAAAAGACATGAAACTGATTCTTATCGTATAAAACAAATTTTCTCTCTAGCTTGTCGATGGAAACTGAACTGTTTTAAGACAAAATATGTTGGGCATGTCTCTTGTATATGTGGCCATAGTGTAACTGTTGATCATATCTTGATATGCAGCATGCTACAAAGCTATATGATATATGTTTTCCAAATCGCTATTGCACAGTCCAATTAGTTCATTATTATGATAATTATGGACTACAAAGTGACTATCTTCCTGTGGATTATATTTTCTCTTGTTGGTTACAGTTTTAAAATATCGTTTTTTCTTTATTGGTTAGATTCTGTTAGAAATTGTGTTTTCTTACTTGTTTATTGTAGATTTAGTAAATTACCCCCTAACCATCTCCCAGAAACCCCCATCCTCGCACCCCTGGCCCTTTTGTGTCTAATATCACATTTAGTGAAGGGACATAAAACGAAATCGAACACACACACACACACACACACACACACACAGAGTCCCTGGTAGCGACATTCTATGGATTCAATTGTCATCATACGAAAATAAGTATACCATGCCCTTAACTTCGTAGGCTACCTGTTTTGACGTCGTGAAATAAATTTTAATGAGAGTAATCTATCTATCTGTCCCGTAGTCTGACGACCGTGGGGGCACCCTCAAAGACTCAGCAACCAGTTCCCTCCATTCCTCTCTCTGTTCTGCCTTTCTCAGGGTTTTGTTGAGTTCTAGGCCTGTCCATTCGCTGATGTTATCCTCCCAGCTCTTCCTTGGTCTGCCTCTTCTTCTTCCTCCTTGGACAGTGCCTTGCAAAACTGTCTTTGTAATTCCTTGGGATCTTGTGACATGCCCATACCACTTAAGTTTACGCTTTTTCACGATCGTTAGAAGGTTCTCATAGGGTCCAATGGTTTGCTGGATTCTGTTATGCACGCTTTCGTTGCTTATGTGGTTTTTGTAGGAGATCCCAAGGAGTCCCCGAAGCTTTCTCATCCCTGTATCTTCTCTCAATCTGCAGTCAGGTCATTTCAGGCATACAGAAATTGGAATGACGGGGGAGGCATTAGTCTGATCTGGAGAAAAAGTGAAATATTTTTATTTCCGATGGTGTTTAGTTTTGACAAATGTTTTGTCTGTGCAGTCCTGCATACTACTTCTGGCTTGGACCCTGGTCTGATAAAAGGGGCCCCCAGGTATTGAAGTTTTAAAAATTTTTTTCCCAGCTTCTGGTCTTTAAACCCCTGATATCAGTGCTAATGCGTTGGTGTTATTAGCAAGTTTGGTTTCTTGCTGTTTCCTGCCGTATGTTTTGGAGGCCTTTTACCAAGTGTTCCTGTTAGGGGCTGGGCAAGCTCTTTTTTTGATTTCCCTGCTTTTTCCTAATTTTGGGGCCAAAGGGAGTTTGGAAAAACGTTTTTCCACCAACGGATGTTTTTCAGATAAAAACCCCCTTGAAAACCCCTTTTGCTTTATTTTTTTTGGTTATGACCAGAGGGAAATTTTTCCGAGGCTTGCTTTCAAAAAAAAACAAAAGAAAATCAAAATTTTGAAAAAGGTAAATCTGAAACAAAGTAAGATGTTCTGGTTTTTTTTTTTAAAAATAGCGGGCAGTTTTGGGGGGTTTTTTGTTTTTCTTTCGAGGGATTTAATTTTATTTAAGTTAGTACAGAAAAAAAAATTTTAGGAAATGTATAACATTTTATTATTTTGGTTTTTTTTCTTTTAAAAAAATGGGAATCAAGGGGGGGAGAGGGGTGTTAAATTTTTTTGAAAATTTTTGGGGGGGGAAAGGGGAGTAGGAAATGCCCAGTGAGTATTTAATTAAAAAACTTTTTTTAAAAATAGAAAAAATTTTTTAAAAAATATGGTTTTTATAAAGAAAATTTCAAGGGGAATGGGTAATCAAAGGTAGAAACGTGTCATGTCAAAAAAGTATCGTGCTCAAGTAGTGACAAGTGTGTACAATGCATCCTGGTTTTTTTTAATTGCTTCTAAAAGTCTGACAGCATAGGTGTATGCTTGTCCCCTTAAAAATATTTTGCAGTAACAAAAAGAAATAACAGACAAAAAATAAAAGTGAGGAATAAACCCCCAAAGGAAAATCAGGGTTTTGGGGAAAAGGGACAATACATTGTTATGACTTTCATCTGGTCATGCTCTATTGAGTTTTGGTCTTCTGCTATTGCTTTTTGTTTTAAAAATGTCTTGGGTTTTTTAGCAAGCAAGTTTATCCTGCTTTGTTAACAAACAATTTGTTGTAAATATGTTTTAAATTTTTAAACAAAATCAAGTTTTTCTTAAACCTATCATTTTAAAAAATATAATATAGATACTAGAAGGGTAACTATGACATTGTGTTATTGATTGCCATGCAAGAAATTTATGTTCACATGATTAACTGGTAAAAACAAAAACTAAAAACTTTCCCCTTACATGTGATGGGTCAAGGGGGCAGTTTCTTGGGGCATTGATAATTTAAAATTTTTTTATAAATTAAAATCAGTGAGTTGGGCAAATTGTGACCTTCTGACGTGCTTACCAGTGATGTAGTTATATTGAAAAAAAGGGGGCCCTTTGGGGCCCGGGGTGACAAGGACAGGCATGCAGACCCCCCCCGGTCTGTTATTCCCCAGTTTTTTCATATAATAAAAAATTTTTACTTTTATGCTTTCCCCTCGAATCTTTTGTCTTTTTTAAGCAAACCTGACAACTTTCCCCCCAAATTGTATAACTTTGGGGTACAAAAATACAATGTATTGTGACAATTTAGAAATGTTAAAAATAAGAAAATAATGTTTTGGGGGCTTAAATTTTAATTTGTTACTTATTTAAGTTTATAAGGGTTGGAATATTAAATTCGTTTTTCAGGATGCACCCTGTGCTTTTTTTTTGCTTTTTTAAACTTTGAAGTGGCCCCACCCAAACTAAGCTTTTTTCCCCTTTTCCCGAAAATTTTTTCCCTTTTATTTTCATTTCCCTTTTTTGCTTATGAAAAGGCGAAAGAGAAAAATTTTTTATGATCTGAGCAATCCCCTTTTCACTTTTCAGAGAAATTTTTTTTAGATACAAACATCCCCTGGAAAAATGGGCGTGTGACCATGGCCCCTACGTGAAGACCTGTACAAAATCCTTTTTTTCACCATCCAAAACAGTTCACAGCCCCTTCAACAAGGCTGTTGCAGAAAAAAACTCTGGTAATATTTTTTTCCCAAAATCTCTTTGATTAAGAATAGTCTAAAATTTTGATTCAAAGATTATTTTATGGTGTCAGATTGTTTTGGGAAAGATGTTGGTGGTAATTTTTTAACAGAAGGTTATGGATTGTTAACTTAACAGTTTGCAGTATGTTGGCATGACATTCTCTTTTCATTGTCATTATGACATTAGCCATTAGGGTAGATGATGATATGACTGATTTCTGTTGACCAGTTCATAATGAAAGGAACGCAGTAGGAACATTTTTTTTTTTTAAAAAAGAGAGAAAGGATTAAAGCATACAATAATTTGATGGTTAACACAGAATGTTATCCAGTTGTGTAACTTGAAGGTTCAGGTTACAGTGAGAAGATTAGAATGTTAAAAAATAGAAGTTTATTCATCATGAGAGGTTTGAATTACAGTATCAATTTTTGTTACTGAAATGTAGTGAAAATAATAACTGTACCTTTCAGAGAAAATATCTGTAGAAGCTTTTTGTTGTATGTTCATACTACAATAACTACAGTTTATGAAAAGTCCTAGTGCATGATACAACTTTCAGTTTCAGAAGCGTTATGATTGTTTTCTTGTTCTTCGTCAAACACTCAGACAGCCAACCAACTAATTGTTGTCTGTTGAGTGAGCGAAAAATGTGTTCAGCTACCGTTAAGTGCCTGACAAGTCAGACCCAGCGCATCCGACTTTGGCGAGTCATGATTGTTTCAAACTTACGATTGTTTTATCCAGCCCAGTAACATGGGGAAAAAAACCTCTCACAAAACTGATTCATGACACTTGGCATTTTGTGCTTTATGACCAGGTATGCATTCCAAAGTATTCGTGCTGCTCACAGCACAGGATCACAGAGGCCGATGTCATGGACCATGTTCTCTTTCCTGAGACCTCTGGGGAAGAGGTGGAGGAGGAGGAGGGAGAAGGCAGTCTGTGTAAAACTCTCTCCGATAAGGTTTGGTTTGATTTTTTTTCAGATCTGTGTGTCAGTGTGTTTTATTTATTTTATTTTCATTTTATTCTTTTATATCGAGGATAATGGAACAAGCAATTATGTGCTTTTTTTTTTTTTACATCCAGTCCCGTGTGTATGCGGTTTTGTAAATTGTCATCTGTTCCCACCGGCACACAATGGCCTACTCTTATGAAAGCAGAACAGGATTTTAACGTGTGCGCAAGATGTTCTGCGTGCGTTCGCACACGGGACCTTGGTTTATAGTCTCATCTGAAGGATGTGTGTGTGTGTGTGTACGCTCATGCACACATGCAACAGAATACTTGGTGATTTGTGTGCATTTGTGACACACATTAACATTGTGTGTGTGTGTGTGTACTTGTTGAGATGTATGTGTGTGTGTGAGATTATGTGTGCACATGATGTGCACACATGCATCAGTTTATGATTTGTGCACATGCATGGCATACATTATATGTGTGTGTGTGTTCACTGTTTGAGAGATAACTGCATTTTAATTTTGACATTCTTTTTTTTTATTGTAAGTTGAAAACGATTAGAATGTTCAGTACCATGGAATTAGTTAATTCATTTGTTACTACCCATAGAAATTCAGGTGAAATAGTTAAAAAAAAAAAAAGAAGACAAAGAGTACCCAGAAGCCAGACTATGGGCAATTTTACATTTTAAAAAATCATGTCAATTGATACCATCAAACATGCTTAATTGCTCAGCCATGCTCTTCTTTAGCACATGTATGCGCTTAAGTACACACGTAAATACAGACATGCATGCATGCATTCATGTATGCATATGCACACATTGTTTGATGGTGGAGTACACTATAAGCTATTAGCTTGTTGCTGCTCCAAATGTATTTGTGTAAAATGTGTTTTTCTTTTCTGAATAAACATTTGCTTAAACCATGTGCACACACACTTACACACAAACACGCATGCACGCATGCGCACACACACACACACACTTTTTCCCAAAATAGAAACTAAGAGGATCAGGTCATCTCACAAAACTTTACTGAACAGGAGACTTTTTTTTTTTTCATAATTGAAAGCGTGAGGTTACAATACATGATATCATTGTACAGAAAAAGATCCTTGTTCAGGTGGTTATAAAAATGGCAAGCTTTATACCAAAGATGTTGAACATAGCAATCGGTGAGCTATATCTACTGTCAAATTTCTTTTCTGTTCCTTTATGTTGATTGGGTGAGGTTTGATGAGTGAGGTGGTGTGGAGGAGAGGATGTAGGTGGGTTGTTAAGATGGTGAATGTGTTTTAGTATACATGTGTACACACAGTTTTCTTTGTGTATGTTTTCAAGTATGTTGTGTGAGTGTGTGGTGGTGTGCGTTTTATGAGTGCGTGGTGAATGCATGTTGCATTTGAAATGCAGGTGGTTTTGTGGTATGCACACTCTGTGATTAAAGGCATGCAGTAGAGTGATGGTGATGTGTGTCAGTGTGCATGCATGGTGCTGTGTGTGTGCATGTGCTTTTGAATGCATGGGGGACTGTTAGCATTTATTTTACATGCAAGTATGTGTAGATTATCACCATGTTCTTATTGTGCTGTTAGTATATAATTCTAGGTCTGCATATGTGTGGTGGCATTGTGTATGTGTGTATGGACTGTTGATCTGTATATTACTCCATGCAAGATGTGTAGTTTTTGTTTACAAAGTTGCATTCACTTGTTGTCCTGTTAGGTATAAATCAAATCAAGCCTCTTTAGGCCAATCTGTATACATGTGCAGTTGTGTGGTTTACTATATGAATATGTTACAGATATGTTGTCATGAAGCTGTGGAGTTTCTTTTGAAACAACAGACTTCAGGCGTTGTTGTTGAATTTTCAGGTGCGGCTGCTTTTTGAAGAAACGTTCCACAGCGAAAATCGACAACAGCTACAGGGTGCTGTGTGTGGAGCATTTCCTCAACCACTTGCCTGGTACTTGTTGTCTTGTGTTGTGTTGTGTTATCAGCTGGTGTTTGTCTATATTTGTGAGTGTTGACTGGTGAGAGACAGGTCTGTGTTTTATCAATGTAAAGCGAACTGCTCTTGTTTGATTCATTCGTTGGTCTTTTTTGTAAGTGTGTGCATATACATACTTGTGTCAAAGTCAAAGTCATACTTTTATTTCCAGATGGTACATTGAATAAGCAAAATACTTGCTTTTTTTTGTCAAGCCATCTAAGAAAAAGGAAAGGTGTGTGTATGTGTGCATGCATGTATGTGTTTATGAGGGTGTGTGTGTTATCATTCATTTATCGATTTTGTCTAGATCACTTTTAGTGAAAAGACATATTTATGTTTAACCTGAAAAGCAACATCCGCGTATGGTTAGAAATATTGAGAAAAGCAAGCATTTGTATCATATCGTTGATGCTGGCTGGAATCATTCTTTTATGAGAAACAATATCAAACATGTTTCAGTAGCTTTTTTTCGTTTTTTGATTCTTACTGTTATCATCATCAGTACAACAGCAGTAGTAGCAATAGTAGTAGAGGTTGAAGAAGTAACAGTAACAGCAGGAGCAGAGGTAACAGCAGCATTATCAATATTATTACTGCTATACAACTACTACGCTGCTGTTGCTACTGCTGCTGCTGCTGCTGCTCCTCCTCCTCCTCCTCCTCCTCCTCCTACTCCTCTTCCTTAACTGATGTAAGTTCAAATAAAGCCAGAGCTGGTCAGTTATTTTCAGTTAAAAAAGATATTCTAGAATATCAGTGATATATTCTAAAGCAGATCATTTGTTGACAAAATCATCTTTTGTTAACTCCAGTAGACATCATTTGTTGTGAAGTTCAGGTTTGTGTGCTTTGAGTGCATTGCGTTAAGTAAAATTTGAATGCTACACTCATAGCTTTGTTAGTAATCATGTAATAATCCAAATGAAAAAAAATGCCAGAAATTTTCAATGCCCAAGTTGTTTTTGCTTAACATGGATGTCAGAAGTAGCAGCAACTCCTCAAATAAGTTATAAAAAAAAATATCATAACTAACCTCTTCAATTGATAAATATAATAACATAAGATTGATTGATGTATGAAATACAGGCCAGAAATCTTTTGAAATCAGGTACCTTAAATTTGTTTTGTATTTGACTGAGAGTAGAATGTTTTATAACTGATATTAAGTTTTTGTTTGTTTGTTTTTAGAAGAGTGTACTCAATTTCACTAGAAATGGTGTGCGTGTGTGTGTATGTACACACATGTGTGGTGTGTGTGAGTGTGCGCGTGCATTCATTGGTTCATGCGTACATGCATGCATTTATGTGTGTGCGCATGTATGTGTAACAGTTGCACCCAGAAAAGACAGTGGACGGTCCCATTGCCCAAACACGTACGACCAGTGTTTGGATCTTCTGTGGAATCACTCAGGTAATGGAACAAAACCGTCCTGTCGGTCTCCTTCATTATTCATTTATATATGTTTCAAATGAATTTCTTATAGTCTCATCTTTTGCATTCCTATCCTGTTGTCTCCATGCCGCTCATTCCAGTCTCTCCTCTGCAGTCCTGCCTAGGTTTGTCATGGTGCTGTCTGAAGGTCTAAGTCCAGAGGGGCTTCTTCTTTCTTCTTCTTCTGCTTCTTCTTCTTCTTCTTCTTCTTCTTTCTGTCTTCTTCTGCTTCTTCTTCTTCTTCTTCTTCTTCGCTTCTTCTTCTCTTCTTCTTCTTCTTCTCTCTGCTTCTCTATCTTCTTCTTTCTTCTTCTTCTTCTTCTTCTGCTTCTTCTTCTTCTTCTTCTTCTTCTTCTGCTTCTTCTTCTTCTTCTTCTTCTTCTGCTTCTTCTTCTTCTTCTTCTTCTTCTGCTTCTTCTGCTTCTTCTTCTTCTACTTCTTCTTCATCTTCTTCTTCTGCTTCTTCTTCTTCTTCTGCTTCTCCTTCTACTTCTGCTTCTTCTTCATCTTCTTCTACTTCTTCTTCTTCATCTTCATCTTCTTCTTCATCTTCTTCTTCTTCATCTTCTTCTTCTTCTTCATCTTCTTCTTCTTCTTCTTCTTCTTCTTCTGCTTCTTCTCTTCTTCTGCTTCTTCTTCTTCTTCTACTTCTTCTTCATCTTCTTCTTCTGCTTCTTCTTCTTCTTCTGCTTCTCCTTCTACTTCTGCTTCTCTCTTCATCTTCTTCTACTTCTTCTTCTTCATCTTCATCTTCTTCTTCATCTTCTTCTTCTTCATCTTCTTCTTCATCTTCATCTTCTTCTTCTTCTTCTTCTTCGAAAGCTCAGACAGCAATTTTTGTTGTCTGTTGTATGAGTAAAAATGCGTCACGCTGCCATTAAGTACCTGACAAATCAGGCCCAGCGCATCCAACTTTGGCATAAGAGAATGATCTTTGAAGTCTTTCTGGAAAAAAAGGCAGGAGAATGGACCAAGAAGGCAGAAAATAGACAAGACGGAGAAGACAGAAAGAAAAGGAACAAAGGAGAAACAAAGAGAGTGAAATAAAAGAGGAAAATTCCTTGCCCAGAATTTCCAGAATGTGGGGATGCTATTTATGCTGATAGGCCCCTTGGCATCCCTGAGGTGGAAAGGGGTTTGTCAGTGTGAGGCCAGCAGTGTGCTACCTGTACAGGAGTAGGGATGGGCAGGCTCTGCTGGGTTCATCTTGCCCAAGACACTTTTCATGAAAGGTTGGGGTTTTTTTTTGCCTTCAGTGCATTGCCACAGTGACTTCTCATCTGGAGAGAAGAGCGACGTATCAGTTCAGAAATTCTGAATGAGGGAAGCATTCTTTGGGCAACGATTTGTCTAGTTTGGTATTCATCATCAGCAATATAGGATCCACACCAGAAATAGTCTCTTTGAGGGCAAAGACAATTGAAACCTGTGTGGAAGGACAACAGTATCTTCTACTTGCACTAGTATAATTATTCCGTCTCGTTCTGTGTGGATGTGAAACGTAAAGTTTAAACTCTTACAGTCTAGAAAGAGGCGTCAAAGCCATGACAATTAAGTTTTATGACTAGATACTAAATAGCAGATACATGGACACACCTCCATTGAGTAATTGCACCAAACCATCAAACAAGTACATTGGGTCATACAAAGATCTGCTGAAGTCAGTTCAGAACCAACACAAGTGTTGGAAATGCTTTGTAGCAAGATCCAGTGATTTTCTGAAGGAGGGTCCCAGGAGATGGATGGATGGATGGATATAAATAAACAGTGGATCCACAACATTACTGAATGCACAGGAAAACCATGTAAAGAGACACAGGCCTTGGTACGCAACCAACAAAAACAGAAGAATGCAATGAACAGCTCTCCAGTACTGATCCATGACAAAAAAGATTTCTCAGAGAGTTCAGAAAAAAAAGAACAATATTGATTAAGAATGTTTTTAGAAGACTGTCAAAAGTTGTGTGTAATTCATAGCTTCATTTCCACATGACTAAAGCAAGTGTTTGTACAGTTGATTGTTGTGATGTAGGTGGTCAGAAAACCAGAGACAATCTGGACAAGATGATGACGGCATTTGGAGATGTCTACGGCACGCTGGAAGGAGGAAGTCTTCGCAGCGTTGTGGTAAGTGTAACTTAACCATCACTGAAAAAATGCCTGAATAAAACTACCCTTACTCCCCCTCCCCCTGAAAAAAACCAACAACAACAAAGTCCCCCAAACCAAACCAATCCAAACCCTCACTGTTATGGTGATTGTGGCAAATGTAATGGAATGTATAAACTGTCTGTCTGTCTGTCTGTCTTTGTCTGTCTGTTTGTCTGTCTGTCTGTCTGTGTCTGTCTGTCTGTCTCTCTTGTCTGTCTGTCTATCTATCTATCAATCTATCTCTCTATCTATCTATCTATCTATCTGTATATATATCTATATCTCTCTCTCTCTCTCTCTCTCTTATATATATATATATATATATAGATATATATATAAAACACTTTTTCGTAAACTTAATCTGGTCCTGGAGATACGTGCAATATGCTGCAGAAAGAAAAATGTGTGTTTTATGAATGGCTTTGGATAATGGTGATTTTTGTATTTGTCATAGTGACGTAGCAATGTTGAAACTCTTAAACTGTACTTAGGTATTTGCTGTATAAGATTTGTAATCACCACATAAGGTTTTTAGAAGCAGAAGTTATTGACTCTGGTTTGCACACATTTCAGTATCTGTAAATTGTTAGCTCACATTACGACATTTTTCTTGTTTGTTTTGTCAATCATTGTTGTTTGTTGGTGGGCTTTTTTTTTTTTTTTTTTTTTTTTTTTTTTTGCATACAAAGCTTATGAAGATAAACTGTTACACTTTTTTAGCGGTGTTTTTATTTCCAGCTATGAACAGTGATTGGAATAGCATTAAATTTTTTGTGTTGAAATTGTTATTAGAGTTTCATGCTGTACATATTATTATTATGATTATTGTTTTTTAAAATTTTCATTCCTCAGCTACAGGTCAAAGATTCATCAATGAGATTTTGCGTATGCAACCATTTTTACCCACCGTTAAGGTAGCCACATTCCTACTTCGGGGATTCAAATTGTTGTCTTGTTAGTGTGGTTATAAAAGTTGTAGTCACTGTTGTTTTTATTGACACGCTTTTGATTCTGACCTGTTTTCAGGATATGGCAAACGCACATTTCACCAAGGCCATGCAGCTTCTGTTGAAAGACTCTGTTGTGGTATGATGATTTTTGCTTATTGTGATAAGGAAATGTCATTTGCGATATGTAAATATCATGTGTTGCTATTTAATAATGTAAGTGGTTACTATGATATAGGGAATACCATGTGTTGTTGTGATATTAGCTTATACTGTTTTGGAGGTCATCGTCGGACACGACGGACAAACATACATACATGATATGGGAATATTGTGTGTTGCTGTAGTATTAGCTTTATATAGTAATATGATAATATTCTGTGTTAATGAAGCAAGCCTGAGCTGTGACATGGAAGTTTTGTGCGTTGTTAATGAGTTTAGTTGATGTAAGTTCATACCACAGGGTTTTTTCCCCCTGAAAGTGGTATGAGATTGAGTTAATGTTGGTGGACATAAACAGTGTTTTGCTCTCTAATACCACTGTAAGGTGGATAGACGTTAAAACGAAGACACAGACACAGACACACACACACACACACACACACACACACATACACACACTCACACATGCATCATTTTGGTCTGAAGCAGTATTTGATCAGATGAATCAGAAACTGGCTTGATTGATGTGAAAGTGAAACAATTTTTGTGATGTGAAGAAACAACAACCAAACAAACCCAGTGAGTATGGTGGACATTCTGCTTTCTTGAATAGAACCATCTTATTCGCTTTGATTGTTGTAAGAAATGTTTAAAGTCTTGATGATTGTTGTAATAAATGTCTTGCTGCACTTTTTAAAAATTTATTAAAAAAAAAATCTTATTCTGGCTCAGTGTGTGATAGTATAAATGGTACAAAGCAAAATTTCATCAAGACTTCTTCAATCGGACATAGAGACCTTGTCTTCATTGATCATTGAGTATGGCATCAGTACTGATAGATATTGCATTAGGAAATTCACTTTATCAAATGGATTAAGTCAGTATGCTTTCCAGGATTTTATTGTGGCTTGTTTTTGGTTTGGTGTTGGTGTCTACGTTATTTGTGTATTGGCATTGACTTGTTGCATGAAAGACGGTGTTTATTTACAGAGGAGATCGGTGAAGCACAACCCAGCATACATGGACAGTCTCAAGATAGCAGTGGAGGTAAGCCATCTTCATTATTACCTTTGGCTGCATGCACACCGGAGTACAGTATTTTTCGTAGTTTTGTGAACCATAGATGTTCAGTAAGAAGAATTTTTTGAAATATAATTTTCTGGACCATGTGCTCAGCAAAATAATTATTGACAGTTCTGCGGATCATATTTTCCTGGTAAGTGTGCAGGAAAATTGAAGATGCCAGGTCGGTGTGGCACTACTGGGGATAATTTCTTTGGATAGTGCATTGGGTTGTTGCATTGTGAAGAAAACTTTATCACATTTTACCTTCAGATGGACAAACTTAGATATAAGTGTGAAAGTTGAAAGCCATTTGTTTCCTTTTTTATGCTACTTTCAATGTTTGGTAAAAAGGTACAGCTTGATCAATAGAAGAAAACCAAAAATGAAGTGGAAGAATCTTTTCTTTTGTCATGTACTTGGTCATTTTTCCCCCCTTCCACCATTGTGGCATGACATTGAAAGCAAGGATTTGTTTGACTCTTTCAGACCTACCTCATGAACGCAATCCACGTGCGCCTGTTCCGTGTGGTGACTGCCATGATGGCAGAGGAGGACTCGGAGATCAACAAAATGACTCGCAACTTGTCGTCGCTGCAGCTGCAAGACATTGGTATCCGCAAGATTTTCAGGTAACAAAAAAAATGAAAGAAAGAATATTATTTTTGTCTTCAAGGTAGGCTTTTGGGATATCTTTGTCTTTATCTTGATCATTTTTAACCTACAGACTGACATTGGGTGTGTTCATGTCATTCATAATACTGGCTATATCTGCTCTTCCCATCTGTGCCAATTGTAGGGGTGAAATTTTCAGCATGTTGGCAAGATGTTACACGTGTGTATGCACATAAGATTTTGGTATAAAGTCTCATCCTAGGACTCACAGGGAACGAGTAAGAACCAGTTTTGACTTCAGTGGTAATTCCTGCTACAGATTTAGTTTTTATTAAAAAGTTTATTTTTACCAATTGATTGAAAAACGGAATATGAAAAGGTTTAAGCTGTGTCCAGGAGATATGCAGAATAAATGTATTAATTTCTGTAATCATTTCCTTGTTTAATGCTGGAAATTATATTTGATTTTTTTTCCCGGAAGATGTTGAGAAAAAAATAGAAAAGGAAATTGGGATTTTAAAACTGTGTCAATGAAGGGAATTTGAATCTGTACTGGTTGGAATTGATGTGTGTGTGTGAGTGAGTGTGTGTGTGTGTGTGTGGATTATATGCATATGTGTGTGTGGATGTGTGTGCATGCACATGTGAAACACATGTCTGTGAAAAGGGATAAAGAGCCAGGAATATTGTGTAGCTTCTTTTAAGATATCTACAGGCTCCTTCCCCCCTCCTCTCGATATTTTTCATGATTCCATGCACTATTGCTGTGGCTGCCTTCAGTGTAAAATGCCTTGCTTTGTCTCATTTGTTCCTTTACAAGATTCAGCGCTGTATAAATTCCATAAATTCCATACATTCTTCTTCTTCCTTCTTCTTCTTATCCTCTTCAGCCGAAACATTCCGCCAGCCAAGAAGGAGCTGGCCACACTGAACAGGTTCAGCACACCCATGGGGCGGCTGTTCTGCATCAAGAGGGTGGTCACCGCTCTCACTCGTCCTCTGAAGCAGTCTGGACAGACCGATAGTGAGTGGACACTTTTAGTTTTGGTGGTGGTTTTCAGTTACTGCAGTTGAAGGTTATTGATACAGTGTGTTCTTTCTTTGAATCATTTTTGTTGTTGCTTTCTTTTGTTTTTTGTTTTTTGTAGCAGTGAGGGTGTTGGGGGTTGAGGGTGGGAGAAATTATTGTAAAACGTGTATTGTTTTCCATGTTTGCTGTGAATGATTATTGATTTCTGTTTTTTTTTTTTATTAATCAGGGTGGTGGCCTCTGTGACTAAGATGATTAATGTGGTATTGTAAAATCTTGGCTGATGATATAACCTATGTTTTCATTTTGTTATTTTTATTACAAGTTTGAATGTGCTTACCTGCACTTAAAGTTGTCAAGTGAACTTTTTGTCCCTTGAAAGTTTGAGAAAATGTCCAGACCTAACAGGTTAAAAACTTCTTTTTTTTTCCAGGACTTTTCCAAGTCCGGAGAAGTAGCATTTTTACATTTTATGCATTGTCATACTTGAAGAAGCCAAGCAGAGATTAGTTCATTTGTTTATCTATCACTTTGTGTTATGGTTTTCACTGCTTCTCTGATGGTGAATAAGTCTTTTATTTGTTGTTGTTGTCATTTGTTGTGTTCGCAGATAGCACTGCCCTAATGACAACAGACGATTTTCTTCCCATCTTGATATTTCTAATCATCAAATCAGAAATTCCTAACTGGTGAGTCGTTTTCTGAGGACCGACTGTACAGTCATTCATTATTTTGTCTCTTACTGTCTCTCTGTGCAGTTTAAAAAAAATTGTTTTAAGCAACACAGGTCACATTGTGTTGGCAAGAATGAACATGTAGTATTGTAGTGCGTGTAGCGGTAAGGGATGTTGTAGAGCTTCTTCTTCCTTTTTTGTCATGTTTCTCCCAAGGGAGGTTTGACATTGATGAGCCTTCTCCATCTCTCTCTGTTTTGAGCTTCCTCCTTATTTATGCCCCTTTCTCTTAAGATCATCTGCAAAGGCATGTAGCAGAGCTGAGCATGAGTATTTAAAAGTGTTTGTGAACCAAGCAAAGGCACAGCATTGAAAATGAAAGGAAGCATGGTTTATGAAGTGCACAAATACCTCAATACCTGTAGGCCTGATTTGCAGCACTGCAGAAGTAGCAGCCTGAAAAGATGGTGGGAGTGAGGAGGGAGCAGAGAAATATGATCATGAGCGACACACATGCAGAGACTGAAGCACACCAAAAAAACCACAGCTTACACACACGCATGCATGCATGCACGTAAGCATGCATACACGCATGCATGCATGTATGCACATACACACACACACAGACTGACTGACTGACTGATCCACTCACAAACACATGCACGCATGCATGCATTCATGCATGCACCTTCACGCGCATGCACGCGCACACACACACCTATACACACACACACACACACACACACACACACC
>CM054143.1:33939445-33944445 GCA_028751875.1 Rapana venosa
CAAAAACCCACCAACTGATATATCCGTGTGAAGAAAAAGCCAAATTTTGAGAGCACTATATTTTTTATAAAAATACTTGAGGAGCATAGTTCTCACGAACTATCCATCCATATCTGGTGATCAAAATTAAACAGAGAAAAACGTACAGGAGATTTTAAAAAAAGAAAAGGAAGTTATGATGCACATCTATCCCTCACAACATTTTGCCTTTTCATCCTTTTTTTGGTTGGTTTGTTCCTCAGCTAGAGCTCTGAAGTTCACCGGCAGTGTAATTTTGCATATACAACCATTTTTACCCACTATGAAGGTAGCCACATTCCGACTTCTGGACTTTTTTGTCTATCAAGTCAGATGACTTATAAATTGCCCCTGTCCCACAAAAAACCAAGAGAGGATGCAAGGTGACGATGCTTTAGTGATGATTCACAGCTGTCAGTTTCCCTCACTTTCAGCTACTTTCCATTCCATCCCAGCCCAGCCCAGCTGGGGCCAGCTGGTGCTAATTATAGCAGGAACTGACCACACTTGGACTTGGTAAAAGGAAGGGGTGGGCTAAATTTAACACTCTTGACTGAGTGATGTTGGAGGTTTGTGCCGCTGTGGATTCATTTTGTCTGTGTTTATGTTGGTCCATGTTCTGCAGAATGTTCAAGACCAAGAGAGGATAGAACATGACGATGCTTCAGTGAAGATACAGTCATTCTGTCTGTTGGTCTGTGTTGTGCAGAATTTGCAGGACCAAGAGAGGATAGACCATGTTGATGCTTCAGTGAAGATTCATTCTGTGTGTCTGTATGTTGATCTATGTCCTGCAGAATAGAATGTGCAGGACCAAGAGGGGATAGAACATGACAATGCTACAGTGAAGATTTATTCATTCTGTCTGTCTGTGTGTATGTCTGTGTCCTACAGAACATGCAGAACCAAGAGAGGATAGACCATGATGATGCTTCAGTGAAGATACATTCATTCTGTCTGTATGTTGGTCCATGTCCTGCAGAATGTGCAGGACCAAGATGATGCTTCAGTGGGGGATGGCATAGCCTAGTGGTCAGAACATTGCGCTCGCAATCTGACGACCCGGGTTTGATTCCCGATCAAGGGGAAATTTTCCTCTGGAGTTAACATCAGTGCCGACTCCACTCTCCCCAAAAGTCCTTCGGATGAGACTATAAACCGAGGTCCCGTGTGCGAACGCATGCAGAACATCTTGCGCACACGTTATATCCTGTTCCGCTTTTTGTAAGAGTAGGCCATTGTGTGCCAGTGGGAACAGATGACAGAAATCACAAATTCGCATACACACGGGGACTGGATGTAAAAAAAGCACATAAGTGCTTATTCCATTAGCCTCGATATAAAAGAATAAAATAAAAATAACAAATAAATAAAAATAAAGTGAAGATACATTCATTCTGTCTGTCTGTGTGTGTGCTGGTCCATGTCCTGCAGAATGTTCAAGAACCAAGAGAGGATAGAACATGACGATGCTTCAGTGAAGATTCATTCATTCTAACTGTCTGTATGTCTGTGTCCTGCAGAATGTGCAGGACCAAGATGATGCTTCAGTGAAGATACATTCATTCTGTGTCTGTCTGTCTGTGTGTATGCTGGTCTGTGTCGTGCAGAACGTGCAGGACCAAGACGATGCTTCAGTGAAGATACAGTCATTCTGTCTGTCTGTGTGTGTGTGTGCTGGTCTTGTGTTGTGCAGAACGTGCAGAACCAAGAGAGGATAGAACATGACGATGCTTCAATGAAGATACATTCATTCTGTGTGTTGGTCTGTGTTGTGCAGAATGTGCAGGACCAAGAGAGGATAGAACATGACGATGCTTCAATGAAGATACATTCATTCTGTGTGTTGGTCTGTGTTGTGCAGAATGTGCAGGACCAAGAGAGGATAGACCATGTTGATGCTTCAGTGAAGATTCATTCTGTCTGTCTGTGTGTATGTCTGTGTTGTGCAGAATGTGCAGGACCAGGACGATGCTTCAGTGAAGATACATTCATTCTGTCTGTCTGTCTGTCTGTGTCCTGCAGAACATGTAGGACCAAGAGAGGATAGAACATGACGATGTTTCAGTGAAGATTCATTCATTCTGTCTGTGTGTATGTTGGTCTATGTCCTACAGAACATGCAGAACCAAGAGAGTATAGAACATGACAATGCTTCAGTGAAGATTTATTGTCTGTGTATGTCTGTGTCCTACAGAACATGCAGGACCAAGGGAGGATAGAACATGACAATGCTTCAGTGAAGATACATTCATTCTGTCTGTATGTGTGCATGTCCATGTCCTACAGAGCATGCAGGACCAAGAGAGGATAGACCATGACGATGCTTCAGTGAAGATACATTCATTCATTCTGTCTGTCTGTGTGTATGTCTGTGTCCTACAGAACATGCAGGACCAAGAGAGGATAGACCATGACGATGCTTCAATGAAGATACATTCATTCATTCTGTCTGTGTGTATGTTGGTCCGTGTTGTGCAGAACATGCAGGACCAAGACGATGCTTCAGTGAAGATTCATTCATTCTGTCTGTCTGTGTGTATGTCTGTGTCCTGCAGAATGTGTAGGACCAAGATGATGCTTCAGTGAAGATACATTCATTCTGTCTGTGTGTGTTGGTCCATGTCCTGCAGAATAGAAAGTGCAGGACCAAGAGAGGATAGACCATGACGATGCTTCAGTGAAGATACATTCATTCTGTCTGTCTGTCTGTCCATGTCCTGCAGAACATGCAGAACCAAGACGATGCTTCAGTGAAGATATAGTCATTCATTCTGTCTGTCTGTGTTTGTGTATGTTGGTCCATGTCCTGCAGAATGTTCAAGACCAAGAGAGTATAGACCAAGACGATGCTTCAGTGAAGATACATTCATTCATTCTGTCTGTGTGTCTGTGTGTCTGTGTGTGTGTGTGTGTGCTGGTCCATGTCGTGCAGAACGTGCAGGACGGCCAGGAGGAGGTGGTGCGGCAGATGCTGCAGAAGCCGCAGCGCTGCAGCGAGGAGCTGTACCTCAAGCTGTGTCACCCCCTGTGCTCCTGCGACAAGTGTGAGAAGGTTCTGGCCGCCTCCCGCCACGACTACAACCTGGTCACCGCTTTCACCCGCGACAACCGAGGATACACAGGTGACGGCAGATGTATTTTGTGTGTTTGATATAGATCTGTGATTGTTGCAGTGTCTGTGTATTTGTGATTGATATCTCTGATTGTTGCAGTGTCTGTGTATTTGTGTTTGATATCTCTGATTGTTGCAGTGTCTGTGTATTTGTGTTTGATATCTCTGATTGTTGCAGTGTCTGTGTATTTGTGTTTGATATCTCTGATTGTTGCAGTGTCTGTTTATTTGTGTTTGATATCTCTGATTGTTGCAGTGTCTGTGTATTTGTGTTTGATATCTCTGATTGTTGCAGTGTCTGTGTATTTGTGTTTGATATCTCTGATTGTTGCAGTGTCTGTGTATTTGTGTTTGATATCTCTGATTGTTGCAGTGTCTGTGTATTTGTGTTTGATATCTCTGATTGTTGCAGTGTCTGTGTTTTTGTGTTTGATATCTCTGTTTGTTGCAATCTTTGATTTTCCAGGATATCAGCTTTCTGATTTGAGGATTTTTAAGGTTTCTTTATATGTAAAGTTTTTAATAATCATTGCCATAGTATATAAGGTGTGTCTAATGTTAAAACATGTTCTGTCTTTTGGAAGGGTAGAGCATTGTGTTCCATTGGGAATGTATGACAAAATTTACAAAATGCATGCACACAGAGACTGAATGTAGGGGAAAAAAGCCCGCAAGTGCTTATTCCATTGTCCTCGAAAATTAATAGAAGAAAAACTGAATCAATGAGTAAATAAATAATTTAATAATTGTGTCTCCACTCGATGAATGTTAATTACCTTTTATATAAAAGTTAATGTCATTGCATCATTATATTATTTGTTGTGCATTCATTAGATGTCTTTGAATAGATGCTGTACAAATGAACTACCTTCATCATCATCATCACTAGCAGTAGTGGAAGTAAAAGTAGCAGTGATAGAAGCAGCAACAGTTGAAGAAGTTGTAACAGTAGTATAAAAATTCTAAACATTCCAAAATGTTGCCAAAAGAAAAACAAACAAACCACCAAACAATTCTTCACCTATATCAACTCTGTAAGATCCAAATACCATTCCAAAGTAATTCTGGCAACAAATATTAGCTTTTACTAAGGACTTGCTAAAGTTGTGTTGAGGTGGGTGGACTGAAGATGATGAAGATGATGGCTTGTCAAGTCAAAGACACTTTAATCTATGCAGATAAAACCGAAGCCATGCTTGTAGGGACCAAACACAAACTCTCTTCCATCACAACAGCTTCAATAGAATTCGGCAATACGTCTGTCCCTCTAGCCACTGCTGTGAAATATCTAGGGGTCATTATCGACAACACACTCTCCATGCAAAAGTTCATCACCCAAACTTGTCAGTCGTGCTACTATCAATTACGGCGCATCAGTGCAGTTCGAAAGTACCTATCCACTGATGCAACATCCAAACTAGTCACGTCCCTCATTCTCTCACGACTGGATTATTGCAATTCTCTTCTGGCCGGTCTCCCAGCTTCATCTATCCACTCCCTTCAACGTATACAAAACTCTGCAGCTCGACTAGTCCTCAGAAAGAAAAAATCTGAGCACATTACTCCTCTCTTGCTATCTCTCCACTGGCTGCCTGTGCCACAGAGAGTAAACTATAAGATCAGTACCCTCTGTTACAAATGCCTCCACAAAACTGCACCTTCCTACCTCTGTGAATGTCTTCATCTGTACACTCCTTCTCGTTCCCTCCGCTCTGCTGCAGATACCTTGTGCTTAAGAACACCTAGATTCAACCAATCCACCGTTGGCCGTCGCTCTTTCTCTGTTTCTGGTCCATCGATCTGGAATGACCTCCCTCTCTCCCTCCGCCAAAAGCCTTCTTATGAAGCTTTTAAATCCGGCCTCAAG
>CM054143.1:33949445-33961945 GCA_028751875.1 Rapana venosa
ATCATACCAAAAAGCCTGAAAGAAAGGAACACAAAAACTATTAATTCATAAGTATATCTTCAAAGTTGGAATGCAACTACCTACAATGATGGATAAAAACGATCACATACGCAAAATCTCACCATTGGTGAACCTCAGAGCTCTAGCCAAAGAACCTAAAAAAAACCCCAACCTAGCAAAAAACCTTATGATATTTTAGGAGCTCAGAAAAGGGCATTTAGATTTATTTTTATATTTTGTGTGTGTGGTTGTGTTCTAAACCCCATCAGTGCAGACTCCACTCTCCCCAAAGTCCTTCGGATGAGACTATAAACCGAGGTCCTGTGTGCGAACGCACGCAGAACATCTTGCGCACTTGTTAAATCCTGTTCCTCTTTTCGGAAGAGTAGGCCATTGTGTGCTGCTGGTGGGAACAGATGGCAGAATTTACAAAACTGCATGCACATGGGGACTTGATGTAAAAAAGCACACACATGCTTATTCCATTACCCTCGATATAAAAGAATGAAATAAAATAAATAAATAAAAGATATTTTAGGAGCGTAGAAGAAGGGCATTCACATTCATTTATGTTTTGTTATGTGTATATGGTTATGTTTTCAGTGTGTGAAAGGACTGGTGTTCTACGATGGGTCCGTGCGAAAACTACAGGTGAACGTCTCCAATGAAATGGGGGACACAGCCCTACACCTGGCCGCTAAGTGGGGAT
This sequence comes from Rapana venosa, assembly GCA_028751875.1. Taxonomy (NCBI): domain Eukaryota; kingdom Metazoa; phylum Mollusca; class Gastropoda; order Neogastropoda; family Muricidae; genus Rapana; species Rapana venosa. The sequence goes on from CM054143.1 coordinate 33,950,155, forward strand.
ATGGTAAGGCATGTTTCTTTGGTTTGGGGGGGGGGGGGGGTGGGTGGTGTGTGTGTGTGTGCGTTTTCTTTTGCTGGTTGGTTTGTTTGCTTTACGCCCTTTTGGAATATCTGACAGGTCTCTTTAGCTTTTTCTTTAGACAGTTTATCCTCTTCGTATTTATGTTTTTGAATATTTCATTTATGCTGTGCTTTTTTTTTTTTTTTTGCATGTAAAGTTTTCTTCTGAGCCTTTGTTGAAAAGAAATGTACTGGGAGTTATACGTCCATGCGATGGATGCATGGGTTTAAAAATTTTTTTTTTTATTGGCTTATACATATGATGCTGTATTTAATTTTCTAGTTTTCCTTCCAGAGCCTGAATGTGTCTTTCGTTGGTAGTTTAGATTCAAAACTCTCTGGAATGAATATGCGGTTTTTGCAGAGACCATAGTGAGGGATGGTGATAGAAAAGATGATGACTGTGGTGCGTTGCAGAAACACTGAAGAGGGCTGTTAGTAATGAGGATGTGTTGTGTAGCACAAATAATAGTAAAGATGTGATGTGTTTCAGAAACAAAGAAGATTGCAGAAACAAAGAGAGGTTGATAGAAATGATGTGATGTGTTGCAGAAACAATGCGGATTGCAGAAACAATGAAGAGGTTGATAGATATAATGTGATGTGTTGCATAAACAAAGAGGATAGCAGAAACAGTGAAAGGTTGATAGAAATGATGTGATGTGTTGCAGAAACAATGCAGATTGCAGAAACAATGAAGAGGTTGATAGATGTGATGTGTTGCAGAAACAATGAATATTGCAGAAACAAAGAAGAGGTTGATACAAATGTGAAATGTCGCAGGAACAATGAAGATTACAGAAACATTGAAGAGGCTGATGGAAATGATGTGATGTGTTGCAGAAACAATAAATATTGCAGAAACAAAGAAGAGGTTGATAGAAATGTGACATGTTGCAGAAACAATGAAGATTACAGAAACATTGAAGAGGCTGATAGAAATGATGTGACGTGTTGCAGAAACAATGAAGACTGCAGAAACAATGAAGAGGCTGATAGAAATGACGTGATGTGTTGCAGAAACAATGAAGATTGCAGAAATGATGATAAACATGACGTGACGTGTTGCAGAAACAACGAAGATTGCAGAAACAATGATAAACATGACGTGACGTGTTGCAGAAACAATGACAATTGCAGAAACGATGATAAACATGACGTGACGTGTTGCAGAAACAATGAAGATTGCAGAAACAATGATAAACACGACGTGACATGCTGCAGAAGCAATGAAGATTGCAGAAACGATGATAAACATGACGTGACGTGTTGCAGAAACAACGAAGATTGCAGAAACAATGATAAACATGACGTGACGTGTTGCAGAAACAATGAAGATTGCAGAAACAACGATAAACATGATGTGACGTGTTGCAGAAACAATGAAAATTGCAGAAACGACGATAAACATGACGTGACGTGTTGCAGAAACAATGAAGATTGCAGAAACAATGATAAACATGATGTGACTGTTGCAGAAACAACGAAGATTGCAGAAACAACGATGATAAACATGACGTGACGTGTTGCAGAAACAATGAAGATTGCAGAAACAACGATGATAAACATGACGTGATGTGTTGCAGAAACAACGAAGATTGCAGAAACAACGATGATAAACATGACGTGACGTGTTGCAGAAACAACAAAGATTGCAGAAACAACGATGATAGAAATGACGTGACGTGTTGCAGAAACAACAAAGATTGCAGAAACAACGATGATAGAAATGACGTGATGTGTTGCAGAAACAATGAAGATTGCAGAAACAATGAAGATTGCAGAAACGATGATAGCAATGATGTGATGTGTTGCAGAAACAATGAAGATTGCAGAAACAATGAAGATTGCAGAAACAACGATAAACGTGACGGGACATGTTGCAGAAACAATGAAGATTGCAGAAACAATGAAGATTGCAGAAACGATGACAGAAATGATGTGAAGTGTTGCAGAAACAATGAAGATTGCAGAAACAATGATAAACATGACGTGATGTGTTGCAGAAACAATGAAGATTGCAGAAACAATGAAGATTGCAGAAACGATGATAAACATGACGTTACGTGTTGCAGAAACAACAAAGATTGCAGAAACGACGATAAACACGACGTGACGTGTTGCAGAAACATTGAAGATTGCAGAAACGATGATAGACATGACGTGACGTGTTGCAGAAACATTGAAGATTGCAGAAACGATGATAGACATGACGTGACGTGATGTGTTGCAGAAACGATAGTGAAGACGCTGATAGAGAACGGCGCCAACGCCACCATCAAGAACCGCAAGCAGCAGTCCCCCGTGCACGTGGCACAGAACATCAGAGTGCAGCGGATTCTGCAGAGCTCCACTGAAGGGCTAGAACTCCGCCCACTGTCCTTCGTAAGTAAACTGCTTCCATGGAATCTCTGCTTCTGTCAGTGATGGTGTGTGGTGGTGTTGTTCTTGTTTTGGTGTTGGACACAAGCATATACTGCAAGATGATAAGCCTCGTCTTCTGCGAGAAAGTGAGAACGCAAGAGTTTTGAAAACAAATATTTTTTATAAAAGAGTTGTGTTACCATATGGAGCAAGTGAGCGGAAGCTAGGGACATTTTTTCATCATTCTTTGACAGAAGTTGTATTCTGTTTTGGCTGTTGAAGGGATGGTGTGGCCTCTTTCAGAGTAAACTGTATTCCAGTCTCCTTGGTATTGTGTACTGGCTTTGTTTGTGATGCAGCGGGTGCTTATACATGTGGTGCTGTATTTAATTTTCTAGGTTTCCTTCCAGAACCTTAATATGTCTTTCGTTGATAGTTTAGATTTAAAACTCTCTGGAATGAATATGCGGTTTTTGCAGAGACCATAGTGAGGGATGGTGATAGAGAAGATGATGACTGTGGTATGTTGCAGAAACACTGAAGAGGGCTGATAGCAATGATGATGTGTGTTTTTCCTCTTTCTTTTGTCTCAGGAAAAAAAAAAAGAAGGAACGGCAGATCATTAGTCTAGAGGCAACACACCTGTCTAGAAAAGGAGTGGTCACGGGTTTGATTCTCTCTCCCCCTCCCAATCTACTAGACCCTTATGGTGTTTCAGTATAACTTTCATGATCGGCTTGACCTTAAAGATCATGCATGAGTGAATGACTGAATAAATGTAAATGACAACTGGCATAGCCTAATAAGAAACATAAAACTACTGCCTGTGAGGCTTCCAAACAGTTTTCCTGTCAACGTTTTACAATGAAACCGTGAAAAAAAATTTTCTCCTCACTACACCCAATGATGATAACTCCGTAAAAATTTTTTTTTTTCTCTCACCACTTTCCAGGCGTCGGTGCCTGTCGGCGAGGGCCAGAAGTGCACTTCGCGCTCCTCGTCCTGTTCCACCAGCAGCGACCTGTTTCGGCAGGACTCTGTGCTGTCCGCGCTCAGCGCGGACGTTGAAGACTGCCCCTCCAGTCGTGTGCAGACAGCCTCACTGGACGAGGCGCAGGACAAGCAGCTGAGGGGCCGGAAGGAGAAGCTCTTCAAGGCCATCAAGGCCGGAGACATTCAGCTGGTGAGCAGCTGTCAGCCAGGGAGGTTAAAGAACCCCAGGCCACATAGAGTTAAAGAATGACGGTTTGTAGAACGGTTTGTAGAGTAAACGGACAACGGTTTGTAGAGTTAAAGAATAACAGTTTGTAGAGTAAAGGAACAGCGGTTTGTAGAGTAAACGAACGACGGTTTGTAGCTAGTTAAAGAACAACGGTTTGTAGAGTAAACGAACAACGGTTTGTAGAGTAAACGGACAACGGTTTGTAGAGTAAAGGAACAACAGTTTGTAGAGTAAAGGAACACAGTTTGTAGAGTTAAAGAATAACAGTTTGTAGAGTTAAAGAACAGCGGTTTATAGAGTAAATGAATAACAGTTTGTAGAGTTAATGAACAACGGTTTGTAGAGTAAACGAACAACGGTTTGTAGCTAGTAAAAGAACAACGGTTTGTAGAGTAAACGAACAACGGTTTGTAGCTAGTAAAAGAACAACGGTTTGTAGAGTAAATGAACAACAGTTTGTAGAGTAAACGAACAACGGTTTGTAGAGTAAACGAACAACAGTTTGTAGAGTAAACGAACAACAGTTTGTAGAGTAAACGAACAACGGTTTGTAGCTAGTAAAAGAACAACGGTTTGTAGAGTAAAAGAACAACGGTTTGTAGCTAGTAAAAGAACAACGGTTTGTAGCTAGTAAAAGAACAACGGTTTGTAGAGTAAACGAACAACGGTTTGTAGAGTAAACGAACAATAGTTTATAGCTAGTAAAAGAACAACGGTTTGTAGAGTAAATGAACAACAGTTTGTAGAGTAAACGAACAACAGTTTGTAGAGTAAACGAACAACAGTTTGTAGCTAGTAAAAGAACAACGGTTTGTAGAGTAAAAGAACAACGGTTTGTAGCTAGTAAAAGAACAATGGTTTGTAGCTAGTAAAAGAACAACGGTTTGTAGCTAGTAAAAGAACAACGGTTTGTAGAGTAAATGAACAACAGTTTGTAGCTAGTAAAAGAACAACGGTTTGTAGAGTAAATGAACAACAGTTTGTAGAGTAAACGAACAACAGTTTGTAGCTAGTAAACGAACAACAGTTTGTAGAGTAAACGAACAACAGTTTGTAGAGTAAACGAACAACAGTTTGTAGAGTAACTGTAGAGTAAACGAACAACAGTTTGTAGAGTAAACGAACAACAGTTTGTAGAGTAAAAGAACAACAGTTTGTAGCTAGTAAAAGAACAACAGTGTGTAGCTAGTAAAAGAACAACAGTTTGTAGCTAGTAAAAGAACAACGGTTTGTAGAGTAAGCGAACAACAGTTTGTAGCTAGTAAAAGAACAACGGTTTGTAGAGTAAACGAACAACAGTTTGTAGAGTAAACGAACAACAGTTTGTAGCTAGTAAAAGAACAACAGTTTGTAGCTAGTAAAAGAACAACGGTTTGTAGAGTAAACGAACAACAGTTTGTAGAGTAAAAGAACAACAGTTTGTAGCTAGTAAAAGAACAACGGTTTGTAGAGTAAATGAACAACAGTTTGTAGAGTAAAAGAACAACAGTTTGTAGAGTAAACGAACAACAGTTTGTAGTGATTAAAAGAACAACAGTTTGTAGAGTTAAAGAACAACAGTTTGTAGAGTTAAAGAACAATAGTTTATAGCTAGTAAAAGAACAACAGTTTGTAGAGTTAAAGAACAACAGTTTGTAGAGTAAATGAACAACAGTTTGGCGTTTTTTTGGTTGGTTTTTTTGTGGGTCTTTTTGTTTTGTTTTGTTTTTTGGAGTGTAAAAATCTCTTCCACTCTCTTTGGTATGATTGCGGTAGAAGATAGAAAATTATGACTTTAAAAAAAAAAAGAAAAAAAAAAGAAGTGAAGCATTGTATATGAAAAAGTTGATTCTAAAGTCGCTGTCTTTTGTTGTTAAGATTTGACATTTATGGGAGAGACCATGCAGTTAAAACTATGTCTGTGTGTTTATGTAATTAATTCAGGCAAGTGTGTGTGTGATGTGTGTGTGAGAGTGTCAAAGTCAAAGTCAACCTTTTATTTTCAGATGGTACATTGAATAAGCAAAGCATTTGCTTTTTTTCATCAAGCCATCTATCTAAAGAGAAAAAGAGAGGAAAAAAGATTATATATATGCACACATAGAACAAAAACATAATCAATGATAAACCATACAAATCAAACAAGAGAAGACAATAATATATGCGTACATAGAATGAAAAACAAAACAAAACCCCCTGAACAATGTTAAACCATACAAATCAAATAAATAAAAAATCTCCTGAAAAATATATCTACCATAGTACAAACAAAACAAGCAACAAAGAGTGTGTGTGTGTGTGTATATAAAAGGTGAGTTGCTTACATTGCATACTTGCTTGTGAAGAGACAGCGACAGACAGAGAAAGTAAATCACCACACACACGCTTTTCTTTTTTGTCATTTTTTTCCTCTCTGCCTGCATACATAAAACATTGATTTGATTTAAAAAACTGGATACCTAACCATAAATGCCTCTGTGCGTGAGTGTGTTTGTCATGCACTTTACTTACAGGTAGACATGTGTGTGTGTGTGTGTGTGTGGATGACCAGGTGAAGTTTTACCTGGGTATTGAGGACAGGGGAGGGGTCCAGGACTCGGATGAAGAGGATTCCCCCTCCCCCTCTCCTGCCCCCCCAGCGACCGTTTCTCTGGGCGACATGTGTCACCCCCTGTGTCAGTGCCAGAAGTGCCTGGCTATTCAAAAGGTAGGTACGGCGTCCCTGCTGTAATGATACTCTGTGTGTGTGTGTGTGTCTGTTTGTTTGTGAGGGTCAATGTTTCTGGTACGTGGTATGGGTGGTATTGGTTGATGTTGTGATTGTCTGGTTTTGAGTGTGGGTCGTCTTTTTTTGAAATTTTTTTTTAAAATTAAAAATATTTAAATAATGATTTCTGTTATCTATTTAGCTTAGATTTTTTTTCTTCATTTTTTGGGGTCTTTTTTTTTTCTTTCTTTCTTTTTTTTCTTTTGAGTAGTCTTTTATGTATGTCAAGTCTTGTTGCTGTGAGTGCAGTACACAACAGAAAGGCCATACTAGATTGTTGTTGGTTTTCTGGGTTTTGTTGTTGTTGTTTTTGTTCCTCAGCTAGAGCTTTGGGGTTCACCAATGGTGAGGTTTTGTGTGTGTAGGTAGCCGCATTCTGACTCGGGGGGGATATATTGGATTGAATCTCTTGCTAAAGAGTCATTTGACAGTCTGGCATTTGTGTGTATTATGTATCAAGACATCATTTGAATGTAGCGTAGTTTAAGCAGTCAGATGTCCATAGTGTAAACATGGACATAGTAGTAGGTGGATCGGTGGTCTAGAGGTAACGCGCCTGTCTAGAAAGCGAAAAGTCCGGGTCTGAAGTGTGCGGCGGTTCGTACCCCGTTTGGACCGGAAATTTTTCCCCCATCCATTAGACCATGAGTGGTGGTCTGGGCGCTAGTCTTTCGGATGAGACGATAAACCGAGGTCCCGTGTGTTACACGTAATTATTAAGCGCACGTATAAAAAACCCACGGCAATAAGAGAGTTGTCCCTGGAAATTTTGATAAATATACCATCTTGTTAGTGAAACTAATACGCTGCAAACAAAAAAAAAACAAAAAAGGAAAAGCAAAAAAAAGAAAAAAAAACATAAAAATAAAAAAAAAAAAAAAAAAAAAAAAAGGTGAAAGGGTGGCGCAGCGTAAGTGGCACGCTGTTCTCCTGCTCTCCCCGGGAGAGCACCACGAATTTACGGAGAGATAATCTGCCGGACTTAAAAGTGGATGAAATAAAATCTGAGCGCTTTGATTTGTTGCTTTACAAGATTCAGCGCTATATAAATTCCATACATTATTATTATTATTATTATTATTATTATTATTATTATTATTAAACGTCAATTATTTTCAGATTTATCATCTCTTTATCGAAGCAAGAGATTTTTTTTTTTAACCCCCATGACTAAATCCATGTTTGAAACTTTGTAGAAATGCTTTTTGTACAGTGCATGATTGGAAACATTACTCTGTATTATGTTTATGTTCCAAGTCATCAGATTGATATTGTTCATACAGTTAACTGCTGTTTTTGGTCCTTTGTGAAATTGCTAGGGGAGGGGGATGGGTGTTGAACTCAAAAGTGGCTGGGTTTTTTTTTAAACCATCACTCATTAAGGCCAAACCAGCACATGAGGGTTGTATTCACAGTTTTGAGAGACTTCTTTGTTCTTTCTATTTTTTCGCGGTGTTTTTAGGTTTCAAAATTTTCTATGGTGTGAGGTGTGAGGAAGCTTCTGTATGCCTTGAACCTGTCTTGAAAAACTGTTTTGTAAGATCTTTATGTAAATTATCACTGTTTTGTAAGATCTTTATGTAAATTATCACTGTTTTGTAAGATATTTATGTAAATTATAACTGTTTTTTTTTTTTTTTTAGTGTGTTGTTGGTACTTGCATCGTAGCTAATTCTGGATAAGATTTAAGTGACACTGTTAGTTAGTGCTGATAATTAAGAATATATTGTTAAAAAAAGGAAGGAAAATCCTAAAGATTTTTTGTGGGTCATAGAATGCGTTTGACTTGCAGTTGTACACAAACAAGCAAAGTGAACAGACATAAAATTGAAGTCAACAACAACAAATTAGCAAAAAATTAAAAAAAAAGCGATTTTAAAAATAATTTTTTAATGGTCACATGAACTGCACCGAGGAACGGATGTTTTCAGGCGCAGGTGAAGGCCGACCAGGCGCTGAGCGTGAACGTGAAGACGACGTCGGGGTACACTCCCCTGCACACGGCAGTGCTGCACGGGCACGACGACATGGCGCAGCTGTTCCTGCAGCGGGGAGCCCACGTCAACACGCAGAACCACAAGAACCTCACCCCCCTGCACATCGCCGCCTGCACCAGAAAGCTGCTGGTCATTCAGTTCATTCATCTGTTTTATTCTTTTATATCGAGGATAATGGAATAGCTCAGGGGGACGGGATAGCTCAGTGGGTAATAAATAATAATAATAATAATAATGTATGGAATTTATATAGCGCTGAATCTTGTAAAGCAACAAATCAAAGCGCTCAGGGAAGGGAAGGTAAAGCAGCGAGGGAGAGGACATGGGCGCCGCCGCCCTCACTATGCTGGCCCTAGCCTAGAGAAGTGAGGTCTCTGACGCCTCCTCGCTCCCCTTACGACCTTAATATAGGTTATGGGACTCCTTTACCTTACTTTTAATGGAATAAGTGCTTGTGTGCTTTTTTACATCCAGTCCCCCGGTGTGTGTGCGGATTTGTTGTCAATTTTGTCATCCGTTCCCACCGGCACACAATGGCCTACTCTTATGAAAAGCGGAACAGGGTTTAACGTGTGCGCAAGATGTTGTGCGTGCGTTTGCACGCGGGGGCCTCGGTTTAAAGTCTCATCCGAAGGACTTTTCGGGGAGAGTGGAGTCGGCACTGTTAACTCCAGGGGAAAATATCCCCTTGAACGGGAATGGAACCCGGGTCGTCAGATTGCGAGCGCAATGTTCTAACCACTAGGCTATCCCCTCTCATGAGTAATTGCATCGTCTGCACACACACACACGCTCACACACACACACACACACACACACACACACAGAGCACATTCACACAAAGGTCAGTACAACAATTCAGCGCAGATTCAGGTTCAAGGCATACAGAAGCTTCCTCACACCTTACACCATAGAGTATTTTCAAACCTAAAAACAACGCCAACAATTAGAGAGAACAGAGAAGTCTCTCAAAACTGTGCATACAACCCTCATGTATTTTTCTCTCTAAGGCCCTGGTGTGTCTGTACGTATGCTAGCATGTGTGTGTGTGTATCACAGCATGCAAATCCAGCATCACTCGGTCAAGAGCGCTGAATTTAGCGCACCCCTTTCCTTTTACCAAATCCCAAGTGTGGTCAGTTTCTGCTGTAATTAGCACCAGCTGTGTTGGGATGGGATGGATAGTTGCTGAGAGCAGCTGAAAGTGGGGGAAACTGACAGCTGTGGTATGGACTTCAGAATTGCCGTGTGTTTTTGTGGTTAATTCAGGTTCATATGAGAGTTTCGTTCCTGAAGTCAGAGTGTGGCTACCTTCATGGTGGGTTGCATAAGCAAAATCTCACCATTCACTGGTGAACTTTGGAGTTTAGCCGAGGAAAGAAAAAAAGTTGACTTTTAATTCATGACCTCTGGGCTTCTACATTACCTCTAGACCATCTGTTCATATCTATGTCTATGTGTGTGTGTGGTATGTGCGTGCATGCAGGGTGCATGTGTGATGATATAGACATCTAATATCCTGTCCACTCACTCAAAAGTTCACAGTTACCCTCACCATCAGAAGTATCAGTTTTGGCTGAATTGTTGTACTGACCTTTGCGTGAATGTGCTCTGTGTGTGTGTGTGTGTGCAGACGATGCAGTTGCTCGTGAGCAAAGGAGCGCGACTCAACACGCGAGACATTAACGGCGACACTCCGTTGCTTATTTGCTCTGCCAGTGGCTTCTGTGAGGGAGTTCGGTTACTGCTAGAGGTAAGGTTTCCACAACATGTGTCAGAAATTGGCAGAGACATGGATTTTTGTGTGTGGTGGATTTGATAAACGGGGACGAAGTAGGTAAATACATCTGGCAGAATGTAAGAGATGGTGTGATGTGGTGTTCCCATAACCTATGTGGTCTTGGGGGAGCGAGATGTCGGAGATCTTGGCTTCTCCAGGGGCCAGCGTATTGAGGGCGGTGCCCATCTCTTCTCCCTTGCTGCTTTACCTCCCCTAACTCTAAAGAGGGCAGGCACTCATTTACAGCTGGGTGAATTGAAGGACTGTACTGAAGCCAAGGCGCGCAAACGGTCACTCATCCATTTGGTAAGCCACGCTCGATGCTGCTTAACCTCAGCTTGGGGAAAGTGAGTGCTGCGACCACTGAGCTGTCCTGTCCAGATGAGATGAAGATGACTGTGTGTGAAAGTTATATTGGCTGAAATTTTGTGTTAATTTATGTGCCATAGTAGTCTGAACAAACGTGCAGTTGTGCTTTTCTTACGATTATGACTGTGCTTTTGTTTCAAACAGCTGTGATTGTGCCTTTCTTACAAACAATTATGATTTTTTTGCTTTTTAACAAACAGTTATATTTGTGCTTCTCGTATTCTTCATAAATGAGGCTTGAAGAGATCAGGTAATGTTTTTGCCGGTGAGAGATCTTTGAACATTCAGAATAATGATTTCGAAACAGAAATCGTGTCCTTAATAATACTTATTTTGAAACTTATAAGAAGCATGTCCCCTCTGAAATGGTATGTGTGTGTATGTGTGTGTGTGTGTGTGTGTAAAACAGCATCATGCATGAAGTATTACACATATGGCAACATAGAAGCTTAAGAGATGAGAATTTTGACACACACACACACACACACACACACACACACACACACACACACACACACACACAATCTTAGATGACTGAAACTGTTAAAAATACTCTTCTTGCCAGAGGGAGGAAAGAGTGCCAAAGAAATAGCATTCTCTCTTTGTCAGAGAGGAGCTGACGTGAACTTATTCTCTGTTTCAGAGAGAGGGGCTGACATGAACTTACTCTCTCTGTTTCAGAGAGAAGGGGCTGACGCGAACTTATTCTCTCTGTTTCAGAGAGTAGGGGCTGACGTGAACTCGTTCTCTGTTTCAGAGAGAAGGGCTGACGCGAACTTATTCTCTGTTTCAGCGAGGGGCAGAGGTGAACTCGTTCTCTCTGTTTCAGAGAGAAGGGGCTGATGTGAACTTATTCTCTCTGTTTCAGAGAGAAGGGCTGACGCGAACTTGTTCTCTGTTTCAGCGAGGGGCAGAGGTGAACTCGTTCTCTCTGTTTCAGAGAGAAGGGATGACGCGACCTTATTCTCTCTGTTTCAGAGAGAAGGGCTGACGCGAACTTGTTCTCTCTCTGTGTTTCAGCGAGGGGCTGAGGTGAACGTGTTCTCTGTTTCAGAGAGAAGGGGCTGACACAAACTTTATTCTCCGTTTCAGAGAGAAGGGCTGACACAAACTTTATTCTCCGTTTCAGAGAGAGGAGCTGACACAAACTTTATTCTCTGTTTCAGAGAGAAGGGGCTGACACAAACTTTATTCTCCGTTTCAGAGAGAGGAGCTGACACAAACTTTATTCTCCGTTTCAGAGAGAAGGGGCTG
>CM054143.1:33966945-33979445 GCA_028751875.1 Rapana venosa
AGTGGTGGGCAACAGCCAGATCCGCGTGCGGGACCTGTTTGCTGCCTTTGAGGACGATGACCTCAAGACTCTGCAGTCCCTCACCTCCGCCATCCGCAGCTTCAGCAAGGAACACTCCCTGAAGAAGACCGTGACCCGGGACAACAGTCGCTCCTACCTCGACTCCCTGACACATCGCCATTCCATCTGCAGCTTCGATTCATCGTCGCTGAAGCGGATCAAACCCAAGGACAGAAGTGAACCCATGCACATATATTCTCTGGGCGCGGAAGATGGTGAGGAAGAAGAGGGGGCAGTGGGGGATGTCGGGAAGGATTCTGTTGAGAGGAAGCATCAGTTGGAAGTGCTGGAACATTCTGGAGCTGAAGCTTCTGAGAGACTGGTAGAAGGTTCTGAACACGTGGAAGTGAAGGCTTCGGGTCAGGAAATCCATGAACATGTTACACAGACCGCCGACTGTCTAGATGACTGGCTGCTGGACGATGGGGAAGATTCCGGGGAATCCCCAATCCCCAGACGTCCAGAGGAAGAAGGACCAGGACCAGCAGCGAGTGAAGCATCTCCTCATGAGTCTGATTCCTGTCATCCGGGTGTTCAGACCGTGTCTCGGGTTACAGAGTTCTGGTAGCAGTTCAGAGTGTTGTAGTACTTAACCACCAGGTGGTTACGTGTACAATCAGGGCCCGTTTGCCATAACTTACATGATTCGGGCGTGCTGGTCACAGGTTTTCTGCATTGTAGACCTTAAAACAGAGCATCTGCATAATTCAGATTGCAATTCTGTGAAAGTGAAAAACAGTCCAAAATTCAAAATGTTAAAATGAGGGGATGTAGTAGACATTTTGGGTGGGGTTGGGTGAGTAGAAGGGAGTTTAGAGGTGGTAGTGAGACAGGTTTGTAGGTTGTGGATATAAAGTAGATGATAGGAGTAGTAATAGTAGTCAGAGAAGTTTTATGAAAAGTGGTATTGTGTAACGAGTGCCAAAGCGCTACAACATGGGCAGCGAAAGAGGAATTATATGATGTGTATGCTTTTATATTTTACAAAATGTAAGTGGAGCGGGAGAATAGAGAATTGAAGTATAGTCCCAGTACTGTTCTTGGGGGGGAGGGAGGGTGGGGGGTGGTTCTCCTATTACCAGTGGACTTCGTACAGTTTTGTTTTGGGGTAAAATGAAGTTCTTTTTTTTTGTAAAGTTCATATATAATAACAAAGTCTTCCTGTATGAAATCCGGTGATTAAACAGATTTAATCAAAAGAAAATAGCCAAGTCTTTGGTTCTGAAAAAATGCATTAAAAACTGTACATATTGGACAGTGCTTTTTCATTTAGTCTGAAAATAATGATAATAATAATAATGTATGGAATTTATATAGCGCTGAAAAGTCATGGTCATTGTGCTTGTACTCCTGTACAACAACTGCCTGTTCCATTCAAGATGTTTATCACTATGTTACAGAATGATAATCATGCAGTATTCACGATCATCCTGTACATAGAAAGTTCAAAATTGGGTGGATATGTTTTAAATTCAGGTGTGCATGAATTCCAGGGTATGTTTGACGAACCCTTTTGTTTACTTATGAACGGTTCTGTTACACATGAAATCTTGAGTGAACTGTCTGTTGGTTAGAGTGAAAATCTGCAGTCAGTTCAAGAGCTGTTTTGTGTGTCTGTTGGGGTCTTTTTGTTTTGTTTGTTTTAATTAAATCAGTCTTTGTGGCCCTTAGGGTGACTCATGTGCTACATCCAACTGCTTCGTGGTAGGTACGGAATGACCCTCAAATCTGACCCTTTTTTTTTCTCCTGCTCCCATGGTAAATACTGAATGTTTTTGGTTTGTGGACATTTGCAGTACTAGCCCACAATTATAGTGTTGAATAAAATGAGTGGACGGATTGATGAACGAAGGGAAGCAACTGCAGGAATACAGTCCAACTTGTCCTGTGATGTATGATTACGTCCCTTTGACTGTATTGGCACCTAATAATGTTTGGTATGTTCAGATAATTGCCACATACACTCTCAATGTTGGAAAGGGATCAGTAGACACCATAAACTGTTCAAAGTTATACTATAAAAAAAAACGTATCAACGCTATACATATTAGTATTTTTAATGCGTTGTGTAACATGTTGCCCAGAACATGTCATGAAAGATGATAACAGAATGTTTTTACTCCGTGATTACAGTATCGTTACCTTACTGAAGTTCAAGATTTCACTGAAATTAAAAACAAAGCCAGTGGCAGTCACAATTATAGGATGAGACTTCTGTGCATTCTATTTTCTTTTAAAGAAAACAACAACTGTGAGGGTGATGAGGGAAGGGTTACGAGTTGGAATACCAAAAACCACTATAACTGCTCTGAAACCACATGTTGACATATCGATAAAATATTCATCAGCAATCCACTTTTAACTGTTCCTGTCTCTGTCCGTAACTGAAGTCTGCTTCACACTGCTGTATGCGGGATATATTTTCATAAGGTTTGTATGTCAGATATGTGCTACTGACAGACGAAATTGCAACCCACCAAGTATAAAAAACTAAAAAGGTCAACATTTGTTTTAAAAGTTGGCGTGCCTGAAGTGTAAATATTTTAGCAGTTTATTCGTTTTTATTGGAGCTGCAATGAGTGGCATTAAACTCTGTATCCTGTCCTATTACTATGATCTCTGAAAATTGGTATCTCATCTCCGTGGCTGGGTATTTATATGAATATATGCTGTATACATTATGTAATTGATGATTAGTTCCTAATATACTCTTTTAAAGTGTGGTGAGAAGTATATATACAAATACCTCATACAGGTTCCTGGTCTGCCCTTTGTGTTAGTCAAATGTATTTCAGCAATGTATTATTTTTTATGGTGATCCTGAACTATTAGTTGACAATTTTGTAGTAAATGACTGTATTGCATGGAAGTGAAATAAGCACGTTTACAACGATGTTTTGAAGTGCATTCACATGTGTATCTGTGTGCTTTCTCCCTCAAGAGTAAACAAGCTAGCTTTGTAAGATAATGCGCAGAGTATATGGGTACCAATTGTTGTCCGGGCCATTTTTCATCTTTGTGAGATTACTCTATAAAAAGAGGAAATGAATGGGGGGGGGGGAAAAAAAGAGAAAAGGATATGAGCTCTCAAGTATAGCTGAATCAGAAGCATCTTTGTGTTAGTACCTGTACTGTTACACCAAAGGCAGTGATGATACTTTACAATCTTTCGTAGCAGGGCCAAATTCTAAGATGAAAATTTTTTTTTATTTTTTAAAAACAAACACTGAAAACAAAATTCCTGAAGAAATACTCCACTACGTTGTAAAGAATTCTGCATGTGAGACAGACTGTATGTGTGCCTGTTTCATTGGAGAAAGCTATACTCTGTTCTGTCATCAAAATATTTCCTAAGTGTTGACATTCCTGATTCATTTGGAACACAGAGAGATCATGTCTCATCGGTCTTTGATGATCTGGTATCTTCTGGCTTGGATATGAACCACATGTATCACATATACATTGTTCAGCTTACTATGCAAATGTCCTTGATGGTTATAATCCCTTTCCTGGAATCAGATGAGTATTTAATGAATGTGGTGGGAATCTGGTGTATGGTAACTGGTATACACTGTATGTTATTCAGGCAACCCACACATGATCTCTTGAAAATGATGTTGTATGTTGTAAATGTGATGATTAATGCTAAGTCCAATCTAGGTATTTTCATGGTTTTACCAAGGGTACCAACAACAAAAAAACCCAACAAAAAACCCCTCACGGTAGTTTCAAAATAAGGTGAGGATATTTGGAGATGTTCATTGTCAAATACAAGAACATTTGCTGCCCCTACTCCCTCCCCCTTCAAAATAGGCACATAACGTCAAGGCAGTAAAAGAATAGTTCTACGCGCTTCGCTAGGATATTCATAAATAAACGATTCAGTTTTGGGTTGGTGGTTGTCATTCTGTTAATTAAACTTGAAGTATGTTAATGTGTTTAGGAGCAATAGTTCTTGTCATTTTTGGTTTGTGTCAATTTACCACATTTCACAGACTACTATAGCAATACTTTTTCACCTCAAATTGGTGCAGGAGACTATATTATGGTGCTTCTTCTGAAGGGTTGAAATTAAAATCTGCTAAATTTAACAGCGCTGTGAATGAATTGTATCAAGGCTGAGCTGTTTTACGTTATGTTAAAACTGGGAATGAGTAGCATGACAGTGTTACACTGTGATACCTGATTAGTTTTTGTGGTCATTTGACTTTTTGTGGTTGTATTATTTTGTAGATTGTGTGGGTAGCATTTGTCAAACGTTTTAGGAAAGTTTTACTCTAGAAAGCTTAGAGGATATCAATTATTTTGAACAGTTTCAAATTTCCATACTTTTGACAAAAAGGGAGGACTGTAGTTGATGGTAAACCATAGTCAATGAACTAAAGCTATCTCAAGTAGTGACAGACTTTGCATGCACCTCAGCTATGCTTTGGTAGGCTTAGGGTAATATGACATACTTATGTGTGATAAAGGTCTGGGGTTTTTTTCTTTAAAAAAAATGTCCTACATTAACAATCAGCAGCTGCAGCATCTTCAGCTTGATGTGTGCCTTATAGCTGCTGCTCCTAGGTATTGTGAACATCTGAAGTGTGTTGTTGTTGTTGCTGTCGTTGTGTGTGTGTGTGTGTGTGTGTGTGTGGTGAGTGGTGTGTGTGTGTGAATGGTGTGTGAGTGTGGTGTGTGTGTGTGGTGTGTGTGTTGTGTGTGTTCAGCCTAGGTATTGTGAACATCTGAAGTGTGTTGTTGTTGTTGTCGTTTTGTGTGTGTGTGTGTGAATGGTGTGTGTGTGTGTGTGTGTGTGTGTGTGTGTGTGTGTGTTGTGTGTGTTCAGTTTAGTTTGTTCACTTCTAGTGATATTAGGGGGATGTGTGTGTGTTTGTTTTGGAGGAGGGGGATTTTTGTTCTTGTAATTTAGAGGGTGTGCCATATAACCTTTTGCATCCTGTAGTCTGTAAAATATGGTACATGTATTTTTGTGGGTTGCAGATTTCAGAGTGTACTAGTTTTTTTTATGACTGAACAGACTGATAATAATTATTTTGGCCATCAGTAAAGTTGTTTAGTCTTAAATTATATAGCTTTTTACTCATTTTAGAGAGTGAAAAGATCCATGCATATAATGCGAATATTTGTTTCCCAATGCACTGAAATCACCATATGAAATCCTTTTGCTTATGTTAAAACTCCTTTATGTAAAAGATTTAAGCATATAATAATATGTAATGTCATGTACTTGCCCTTCATGGGATGATTAAAGTGATTTTGACTTGAATTGACTTGTAACGATCAGTAGGTTGGGATCAGTACTAAAGCTATGTTACTGACATCCCAAATAAAAACAAAAGAGTTTCTGTGATTTTTAAGCCATAATATGGGACCAAGAGCATTTCTAGCAAAACCTTTAGATTAAAATGTACTGGTTTAAAAAAGCCGATTTCAATGACAGAATGAATGGTATCTTGGAATCCAACAGAGTCTGTGGGTAGCTTTTTCAGTGCTGCACATAATATATTATGTGACATACAAGTGATTGTCTAGAATGGGACACACTTTGAAAAGCCCATTGATGCACATGGAATTTTGTAGCCCACTAGTACAGAAGAGATGTCAGTATTTTGGGTTAGATAGCGTGTGTGAGGGATGTAAGAGAAGTTCTCTTGGGTGTGGCCATCAGGACCAGGTAGTTAGTGGAATGCAGCGGTTTGTGTGAAACGTTTCGTGCCCTCAGTGAAAACCACCGCGTGTGTGAGAGAGAGAGAGAGAGAGAGAGAGCAAGATGTAAATGGAAAAGAAAGAATCCGGATGTGGGCATTTGCAATAAAATGTTGCCTTGAATTGACATGGTCTTGTTTTTTGTGTGCTTTGGGATGAAAGATGGGTTAAGAAAGAAAAGGAAAAGAGGACTACTTACAGAGATTGTTTCATGACTGTGATGAAACTGAGAACAAAACTTGATACCTGCAGTAGTGCTTGATGGATTCTGGTGCTGCTGCTGCGTTTTGGTTGGTTATTTTTTGAAAGCTAGCTCAATTGTGACACATTTTTCTTCTTTAAAACACAACCGACCACCATATCTAAACAAAAAAAGCACAAGTACAACACCAATCAACACAGTACACCACACACACATGTCTTTGCCCACATCTCAAAAAAGCCAAACACCACACCACGTTATTTTTTTTTCCTTTTTTTTTAATGCAGTTTCTTTTTTTTGTGAGAACGGGTATCACTTTGACTAGAAATTCAGATTGTGGTTTGAACGAGTTTGTACACACATGCAGTTAACAATATTGTGTAAGACATACGCACATACATCAAGCTTCATCTGTCCACATCTGTCACCCCCCCAAAAACAAAAATGTATCGTCCCACACCCGTCACAAAGTGAACGAATTATAAGTTACATGCTTAGCATCACGTACAGTGGGCAGCACACGACGAGGCGATTCCTCTCTCAGGGGGAGACATTTCCATTTGAGCACAGAACCTTTAGCGCGCGCACTGTGCAAAGATATGGACACATACATAAGTCTTGGACATAGCACTTACACGAAATAAGCTTCTTGTGTGATAATAATTGTCGTTAAGTGAACAATTGTAAAACGAAACTGGAAAAAAAGAAATCACTATTTGGTACAGCTGCCAAAGCACCATGCTCATAGAAAAACCAAAAAAAAAAGCTGGATTTTGAACAACGATGGGTGACTGTTCCCAAAATGGTCCACACAGTTCCTTCATTCTGTTCCTCCCTCCAAAAATCCCCAGCACGTGCGATCTATACAACATTCTTCAACAGTCTGCACAGAATCTGTCATTCTTTTTGTCCCTTCACACAGGGCACGACAACACGAGCATGGTCGCTATGGCATGACATTTTCACACACACAACACACACACACACACAAAACCATGGCGAGTGTGTGAGGGGTCCAAAGAGTACACGTGCTCCATAGTTAGTACAGTCAGTTGGTCCAGGTGCTTCATTGAACGTTCACTCACTCGAGACAGAAAGTGAGCATACAATAATGAATACTGATAAGAGAACGTAGTAATTACCCAACAAGACAAAAAACACAATTCGGTGTATTAACAAAACGTGTGAAATTTGGACCAAAAAAACCACAACAAAAACAGGTACAGGTTGAATAAAGCCAATAATATAAAGGAGTGCATACAGCGAAAGTGACTGTGAAGGGGAGGAAGGGGTGGGTTGAAGGGGTTGAGGAAAGAGTGGGGTGGGGGGGGGGGGGGGGGCAGAAAAAAGCGATTCAAGCCATTCACGTTCTCTGCAACAACTTACACTGTTCAATAAACCAGCCCTGTTTCTCTCCTGGCCTTAAACCGACCATGACCAAGGACAACAACAACAACAACAACAACAACAGTTAAAAACTAGTATTCCTATATATAACAATGTGTCATTCTTTAGAGTGTTCTTTCCTAACCTCTCCCCTCCACCCCGCCACTAACCCATTATGATTTCAAGACTTGGCACTAACTAAGTGATGAGACTTTAAAAAAAAAATGTAGGCTACATTGACAAAGTTGATGTGGCTTTGATCACACAGTCTACATTTCCCGGTGTCCATACTGACCTTAAGTCCATGTTCCTCAAGTAAGTAAGTATAAGTATGTTCTTTCGAGCCAGAAGGCCCATAGAGCCGGAGCTTATCCCGGTTTCTGTAGCGTTAAGCGAACTGATGGTTTTTCACCACCCCTGTGACAGGACGCTAGTCTGTCGCCAGATACTTCCCCAGCAGAGCTGGTACCCACTTGTACACCTGGGTGGAGTGAGGAAAATAGGAGTAAAGTGTCTTTCCCAAGGACACAACACCGAGCCGAGCGGGGATCGAACCCGCGACCTCTGGATCACGAGTTGACCGTCTAAACAACTCGACCACGGTGCCTCCTATCATGTTCCTCAAGTCAGGTCAAAAAGTCTACAGGCCAGGCCTCATAAAAGAGAACAGAGATCTCAAAAAAAAAAAGAAGAAAAAGTGGATCGGCGGTTTAGAGGTAACGCACCTGCCTAGAAAGCGAAAAGTCCGGGTTCAAAGTGTGTGGAGGTTCGATCCCCGTTTGGGCCCGAAACTTTTCCCCCATCTACTACACCGTGGTCTTTCGGGTGAGACAATAAACTGAGATCCTGTGTATTACACATCTTTAGCGCTCGTAAAAGATCCTCACGGCAACAAAGGAGTTGTCCCTGGCAAAATTCTGGTTAAAAAAAAGCCACTCCGATAGGGAAACAAATACAGCTGCAGATAGGAAAAGAAAAGACAAAAAAGGGGGTGGCGCTGCTCTTGTGGCGACGCGCTCTCCCCGGGAGAGCAGCCATAATTTCTTGCAGAGAAATCTGCCGTGACTTTAAGTGGTATACAATCCAATCCAATCCAAATACTTTTCGATCAATCTCAGAGATCCCAAAGTACCTCAGACAGGTAAGCAGGCGCGAGGCCTCATGATGTCACATCACGTCACCTCATGTCATGTCATGTCATACAGGCCCTGTCATGTCATGCCATAACGTCATGTAACGTAAGATTATGTCACACAACCCTGGGGGAAAAAAGCAAGACACAGGGGAACTCCAAAACCTGGGAAGAGGAAGACAGCAAGGAGAGACCCAGAGAGAGAGAGAGAGAGAGAGAGAGAGGGAGAGAGAGAGGGAGAGAGAGAGAGGGAGAGAGAGAGAGAGGAAGAGAGAGGGGGAGAGAGAGAGGAGGGAGTGAGAGAGAGTAAGAGAGGGAGAGAGAGAGAGAAAGAGAGAGAGGGAGAGAGAAAGAGAGGGACAGAGAGAGGGAGAGACAGAGGGAGAGAGAGGGAGAGATAGAGAGGAGAGAGAGAGAGAGAGCGGGAGACAGAGACAGAGAGAAGAGAGAGGGAGAGAGGGAGAGACAGAGGGAGAGAGAGAGGGAGAGAGAGAGGGGAGAGACAGAGAGAGAGGGAGAGAGACAGAGAGGAAGAGAGAGAGAGAAAAGAGAGAAAAAGAGAGAGAAAGAGGGAGAGAGAGAGGGAGAGAGAAAGAGAGAGAGAGACAGAGAGAGAAGGAGAGAGAGAGGGAGAGAAAGAGAAAGTGAGAGAGAGAGAGAAGGAGAGAGAGAGACAGAGAGAGAGAGAGAGGGAGAGAGAGAGCGAGCGGGAGACAGAGACAGAGAGAAAGGGAGAGAGAGACAGAGACAGAGAGGGAAAGAGGAAGACCTGCAGAAACAGGGGGACAAGAGAAAAACATAGAGACCAAGGAAAGAGTCAACTGGAAGCATGGATAAACACGCTTTTAAAAAGACAGATGACGGACGCTATAGCCGAGTGGTTAAGACCGTTCCACTACAATCGTATGTGTCCACGAAGTCACGGATTCGAATCCCGGTAGCGTCTGGTAAATTAACGGTGAGGATTTTTTTTTTTTTACAATCTCCCAGGTCAACTTCAAGTGCAGACCTGCTAGTGCCTTAATTCCCTTCGTGTATAGAGCCTACACAAACAGAAGACCAACCTACGCACGTTAAAGATCCCATAATAATTCATGTCAGCGTTCGGTGGGTTACGGGAAACGCGAACATACTCAGCACATACATCCCCGAAGTCGGAATGCGGCTACCTTCATGGTGGGCAAAATCCGTCGCATACGCCAAAAATCTCACGATTGGTTGAACCTCGGAGCTCTAGCCGAGGAACGGAAAAAAACAAAATAAAAAGACAGGTCTAAATCAACTTAGTGACGTTTTTCCTTTGGTTATGCCTTCACCGCCTAACATCACATTTCACTTTGTTTTTGTCAACATCAACTGTACGCAGACGACCACAAACTGGCTACACAAAGACCAGGAAACATGTATAAGCATAGTGAAGGGAAAAAAACCCACAAACAATTCACGCGATAAAAAAAAACCCACAAGGAAAAATGTTAAGTATAGAAAGCTTGATGGACAGGAAACGAAGACTCGGGAGTGCAAGTTAAAAATAAAAAGCATCGTAAACATTTTTTCGTTTTAGAACTGAATTTCATTGTCGAAGAATCCAATCTTTGTCATTCAACGACTCATTTATACATTAAATTTTTTTTTCCATTGTTGATTTGTTTGGGAGGATAGGGGGGGGGGGGGGGGGGGGGGAGGAAGGGCGGGGGATCGATATCACGGCAGTTGAACAAATTGGATTATCTTAAAGCAAAAACTGGAAGCTTTAAAGATCTCGCGTTTGTCTAGGAAGATGGGAACTCAACTATCAGACTGTTTTTAAAAAATCAGAATTTTTTCTTTTTACTTTCCGCGAGCTCTCGAGTGGCGGTCTGTGTGCTGATCTTCTGGATGGGAGGACGAACCAAGGTTCCCTGAGCATCCGTTGTGCTGACTGATTGATTGACTGACTAACTGGCTGACTGGCTGGCTGACTGACTGACTGGCTGACTGACTGCCTGGTTGACTTTCTGGTTGACTGACTGCCTGACTGGTTGACTGACTGCCTGCCTGGTTGACTGACTACCTGACTGACTGACTGACTGATTGGCTGACTTACTGATTGACTGGCTGGCTGACTGACTGACGGACTGGCTGATTAGCGGACTGACTGACTGGTTGACTGGCTGACTGACTGACTGGCTGGCTGACAGACTGACAGGCTGATTAGCGGACTGACTGGTTGACTGGCTGACTGATTGACTGGCTGACTGACTGGCTGACTGACTGACTGGCTTCTACTCATGAAAGACTGGTTGGAGCACAGCACTGTATTTGTCATGCAGCGTCTCTTGAGCAACTTAAAACCAAGCGTGTATCCGGTCTCCTTAGCCGGAATACAGCTACCTTAATGGTGGCAAAAACGGTAGCATACGCAAAATCTCCTATTAGTGGAACCTCGAAGTTCTAGCCGCGGAATGAAAAAAACACCCACAAAAACTTCTAGCAGAGCTCATCCAACTCCAAAACAGTTGAATATGAAAAAAACAATCCCCATGGCAATTAGGAAGTATACTTCGCATGAAAAAGTCTCTCTCATAGGCCTACTCGCAGAGACATTTTTGTCTTTTTACTGTTTCGTCAATCTGTTATGCACTTAACAAGAATTTGAATGGTTCAGTTTTTGAGAGAATCTTTGGTAAAGATCCCTTGCAACCAGGTGGTGCGTCAACACAAATGATCAATAATAATAATAATAATAATAATAATAATAATAATAATAGTAATAATAATAGTAATAATAACAATAATAACAATAATAAAGACATTAAAGGCATGAAAATGCTTTGTACACATAGACTTACATAGATCTCTTCGTTACTGTTAGAAACAGTACTTGAAAAAAAGAAGACACAATTATGACAATAATTCACTGAAAATTGAAACTGACTTGTATTAAACCGAGGTTTATTTTTTAACACGTTTAAAAACCATTTCAGTCTTTATTTTCAGTGTTTTTGTTCCATTAAAAAAAAAAAGACAAAAAAAGACGGACTTTACAACATTTCAGTGACAACTGACCAACAACAATGACCTTATCACCCATATTCCGAACATCTCCAACATATCCTGCGAAAGGATTGAAAAAAAAAGTTAAAGAAATACAAAAAGTGTGCTGGACAAAAAGATGAACACACAAACACACACATACACACACAGACAACACACACACACACACACACACAAGTGCACAAACGATAACTGTGTCCAACATGGCGGCAGTTTTGCACGTGTTACGAAAGTGCTCCGGTTTCCGGTGACAACGGGTATATATATAATTATATATATAATTATGCTATGTACACTCCGACACTTACTCTCATCTATATCTAAAACCATCCACACAACTGGAAAACATTCCGTACAAATACTGACGTCAAGAATTATCGCATGCCTACTTTTTACTGGGGACGGGATAGCTCAGTGGTCGGAGCACTCGCTTTCCCCCAGCCAAGTTAAGCAGCGTCGAGCGTGGTTACCAGTTGATGGGTGACCGTTTGCGAGCCTTGGCTTCATTCAGTACAGTTCCCCCAGTTCACTCAGCTGTAAATGGGTACCTGCCCTCTTAAGGGTCAGGGAAGGTAAAGCAGCGAGGGAGAGGAGATGGGCGACGCCCTCAATATGCTGGCCCTAGAGAAGTGAGCTCTGACGCCTCGCTCCCCTACGACCTTATAGGTTATGGGACTCCTTTACCTTACCTTACCTTTACTTTTTACTTCTTAGTATTTCCAAAGACGGAGAAATTTTGTGAAAGGGAAGCTCGAAAGGAAAGAACTCCTCCCCCCCCCCCCCCCCCCCCTCCCCCCCTTCGTCCCTCTCAAATCTTTCATTTTTATATACAGGCCAAAACTACCCAAGTTTCTTTTCGGGAATATGTCAGTCAATGTTTCTTTTTGTTTGTTTTTCTTTTTAATTTTTGATATAAATACTATTGTAAGCCGAAAGATAAACAACACAACCGAAACATTTCACATACCATCG
>CM054143.1:33984445-33989445 GCA_028751875.1 Rapana venosa
AAAAAAATTTTCCAAAAAATACTTTTTTTTTACTTGTGCCATGTGGTTTTCATTGCAAAGATTTTCACGAATAAAAGATATTACATTTCATATGTATTTAGTTCACTGCAGCTATAAAAGCAGTTTCATGCCTAGCCTGATTAAAATAAACCAAAACAACAACAACAACAAAAAACCCTAACCCCCTCAAAACAACAACTTCTTACCCCCAATCCTATTCCCCCAAAACAAACAGACACCACCCCCCCATCCTCCCACCCACCCACAAGACAGCAATTATGCAAATGTAAAGTCTTAGTGGACAAGATAGTTACCTTGCTGCACTGAAGTCTTCGTGAGAGTTTTAAGGACAAAATAATCAAGCCTCTATTCAAACCCACAACTTTGACAAACCTGAACTCTACTGAAGCAGACACGTAGCGCAAATAATGTTTTTGTTATGAATTGATATACCTTTTCCTGGAGTTACCTGTAAATACATAATAATGTTCTTCTCTACATGTTCGTATTTCCTTTGCTCATAGCAAATAACCGTTAAATTTGGCGGTTCGTGACCAAGCGAATAGAGCATCCCCTTCAGAGAAGTGTATTCTACAAGACTGTGGTCAATTCAAAAGCTTCATAACATTGTCATTTCAGGATGGAAGTAAAATTCTAGCAACTAAAAATTATTTTTGACGCTTTATTTTCCTGCAGCTTTTTATTTTTGTTAGGCAACCAGAGCTCATAGCTTAAGCCCAGGACACTCTCTATGGCTTGATCCTCCTATCAGGGGATTCCCCCCCCCCCGATTAACATCATGTGTAACTTCCCTTATCCTCTTAAGATGATGTAAAAAATAGCACACAGTGCTTTTCCCATTCGATCTATATTCATTAAATACATAAATAAAAGTCCTTCGGATGAGACTATAAACCAAGGCCCCTAGTGCAAACGCTTGCGAAACATTGTGCGCACTCGTTAAAACCTGTTACCCTTTTCGGAAGAGTAGGCCATTGTGTGACGGAAGGACCAGATGACAAATTTTTTTTATAAAAAACGTATGCACTCGGGGACTAGATGTGAAAAAAGCACATGAGTGCTTCTTTTATTATCCTGGAAATAAAAGAATAAATACAGAAACAGAATGAATATCACATTCATTTCTGATACAGTCTTTTTGGCCATGGCTCCATCACCCTTATTCACTGACTAACTATGAGATTCGTACAAAATGTACTACACGTGAGAGCTCCCCCAAAACATAAGGATTTATATGTCTAGGCCTTGTACAAGTTTCTTTGTCATTCTGAGGACACGCAAACAGTATG
The DNA here is from genome assembly GCA_028751875.1 of Rapana venosa. Lineage (NCBI taxonomy): Eukaryota > Metazoa > Mollusca > Gastropoda > Neogastropoda > Muricidae > Rapana > Rapana venosa. The sequence goes on from CM054143.1 coordinate 33,985,756, forward strand.
ATTATATCCACAACACATGCGCGCGTATTCTTCAACCTGAATATTTTGAAATACCCAAAATATCTAAAACTCTTATTGTGCACTGTAAAATGATAACGTAATGAACATCAATATCACATAGATACAGACTATACGAATTAGCATAATTTAAGGACACATAATATTATACCCAAAGAGTTGACATATTAGTCACCAACACTCATACTCACAATACTTCATAATAATCATCAAACAATGTCTGAACATACAAGTCATGAAATGCCTTAAAGCACGAGATGATATAACATTGTCGATTTCTTGGTGTAAATCGATGAGAAAAGCTTCTGGTATGCAAACGACTGAGACAAAAATAATCATACCAGATAAAAAAAAGTTGAACATGAAAATGCAATGACATACTTCACTCATGATTTGCACAGTTTCTGTGCTACAATGTATCCACAAAATGAATAAGCAACCACTCAAGACATCAGCTAAACACACACAAAAAACAAAAAAGAAGTCAAAAACGATCGTGTACTGATGATTGTAATGAAGTGAGCCCGGTGGTCAACCTCAAGTGACACCTATCATCACATAGTGAAGCAAGCAGCTCATTCATGTTGTGTACTTTTCTGAACGTCTGCCTGTTGGGCAGAGAGTGTAGCGTGTTAGTGATGAAATCCGCATGGCCAACGCTTTTGTGTTTCGCGCTGAACACATTTTCATCCCCCCAACCACAGCCGTGTCTTCTGTGAGGAACAAGGACTAGTCACCACGCGGGAGAGGCGCGGCACACACACGAACTATCAGCACCATCATTGTTTCATCCTTCTTCAAGACTTCTGGCATCAGCTGGACCAACCAATCTCTCGCCTTTCCTCTTCACCAGGCAGGCCAGCCACGTCTGGAGCAATCTCTACCTTTCCTCTTCAGGACCTTCACCAAAACCATCCACATCTGCGGCAATGTTTGCTTTTCTTCATCTTCATCTTCATCTTCTTCTTCTTCTTCTTCTTCTTCTTCTTCTTCTTCAGAATCTTCACCTGGTCATCTGCAGTTTGTGGTTTTCCTAGTCAGTATCCTTGCCAAGCCATCCATTTCGAGATCAAATTGGCGAAAAACTCCGTCATTGTGTGATTTCAGGTGCGTCATTTTCAACGCATTCGGAAATTAGTGTTGAAAATTGGTGTTTATATATATATATATATATATATATATATATATATATATATATATATATATATAATATATATATATATATATATATATATATATATATATATAACATACTCTCTACGTGAAAATCGTGATTGACTTTTTATCAACAAACAATCAATCAAACAAAGAACAAGAAAGGGTGAAGTAACACCGGTTGGCTGACACTGTGTGGCAGACAGTGTGGATCAAACCTGGGATGGCTACAGAGCACCAGAAATGTCAACCTTTCACTTATTGTCCTGTAACAACTAACTGTGCGTTTGATATCAAGTACATTGTACCTTTCTTTACACAAGGTGACCTAATACTAGAGAACTTCTTAATATAGACTACTGTTCAAACGTCAACTGAAATTTCTTTGCCAAGTTCAGTTCTCTGCTTTATAACCTTTTTGTTTATAATTATGAGGTCGGTCTAGATGACCTCCTTCAAACGCAAATGCCCTAGTTTAGTCTCCAACATTTTACCCCATGTTGTTGACATTCATTAAGACATTTCCTTTGCCACGATGGCTTTTTTGAAAACAACAGCACATACAAACACGAGGTAACAAAGCTAAGCACAGCTCTTGGCACGAGAAATAACGCTAACCATAGCTCCTGATTTTCACCTAGGCCCATGTCTGTTAGACCTCGTGTTGGTGACCCACCATGTCCATCTTCAGATTACACTGAACCTCTTTCAATGCCGATCATGCCTGATGGAAACAGCTTTGCTAAAAAAATAACTCTTTTCTTACTGGAGATTCGTATCTTCATTCTGGCATAAGTAGCTTCAATTTGAATGGACTGTTTGCCCCAAATAAATTTCTGTATTATTAAGATGGTCACCAAGATGACTACTGTTTAGTTTAGCAATTCTATGAGCAAAGTATGTAGTTTTTCAGCAAGTCTGTGGACAGTCTTTGATCCATGAACCCATTGTGTCACTGGCTTCTGTGACTAGATAAACGTAAAGCTTTCTGCCAAGAAGCTGGCATGTCTTGAGGCATGATTCAGACGTTCTTCTGTCAACACATTTTGTGATCTTTCTGGCGCTTATTTGATGCACATTCTATCCTTTGCGGACAAAACCTTCTAGACTATTCTAAAGTTAGTTTTCTTAAATGTACACTTGACACTCTTTTACTGATGACACGGGTATAAACGATATCACGAGATGCCATCAGCTGTCTCATGGTTCATCACATTCATTCCCCCCAAAATCACATTTTAGTTTCTCGATCACTGTCATCTTCACTACAATAGTCTGCTTCTAAAATACTCAGTAAACCACCCCAGTGTGTAATCTACCTTTTTAATGTTGATATCAGTAGTTTGCTGCAAATAAATCATCACGTTCTTCTGGTCTCAGTGTCATTACCAGGTATGTAGACACTTCTGGACACAAATACTAGAACGTTCATGGCAGCATTCTGTCTGCAGTCAGTGCAAAAGCTTTCTGTCCTTGATGTCGAAGAGATAACGATATACATTCATATATTTTTTTAAAATGATCTGACAGTGTTGTCGTTGCTCATCGTGGAATCTCACAGCCAGCACCTGCATGTTTTGGTCAGCGTGTTGCCATCAGCGATGCTGGTATTCCCAGTATTTCATTGCCAGTTATCGCAATCTTCACGCGTGGTTCAGTCACTTTGTCACGTTTACCATGCTTGAGGTACTTCTTGACCAATCGTCTTGCTTAGCGGCCAAAGTAGCAATCTGGCATCAGCTTCTTGATGCTCATCGCAACTTCTTGTGATCAACTATTTATCTTACTTCTCTGAAATGGTATGCACACAAACATCCAAGCATTTCTTTCAGCTTTTTTTTTTAAACCAAGCCCATCATTCTTTACACGTGTCACACAGCATTATGCTTCATCGTGGTAAAGTCCAATTCAAAAACACTCTGTTATCAATCCTCATGCCAGCGCAGCTATTCCAAAAAAAGAAAAAAAAGAATCCTTCACCGACACCTCAAGAAGTCAGTCAGTCAGTCACTCTGGAACATAGTGCCACGTACAGCCTGAGTAGTCCATTGTACACACCTGCTCACCGCAGATCACCATCACAACAGATTCCAGGATTACTCAAGGAAGAGCTTCAATGGCCAAAGATCTGAAACATAGTCTCACACAATGGCCAAAGATCTGAAACGTAGTCTCACACAATGGCCAAAGATCTGCTCACACAATGGCCAAAGATCCACTCACATGGCCAAAGGTTTGCTCACACAACGGCCAAAGATCTGCTCACACAACGGCCAAAGATCCGACACGTGTTCTCACACCCAAGTTGAAGTGGTTTGCAGGACTCACAGTCAATTCCTTCACACAAAAACGAATCCCAACACAGTAGTAGAGAGAAAAAAAGGTCTGCAACTGCTCTCAGTCAGGTCCTGGACACAAAACTGGTCCATCACAGCCGAGGGAAGTGTTCTAACTCACCTCACTCAACCTTTCCTTTTTTTATTTTAAAAAACCCAAACCTGTCCCAACACAATCAAA
>CM054143.1:33991945-33994445 GCA_028751875.1 Rapana venosa
AAACCACACACACGACACATAACAGATGACAAAATTTACAAAACCGCATACACACGGGGACTGGATGTAAAAAAAGCACATGAGTGCTTATTCCATTATCCTCGTTATAAAAGAATAAATAAAATAAAAATAATAAATAAAACGAGATAAAATGAAAGCCAGAGGAACACCAAGAGCAAAAAATCAGGCAGATGATGAGAATCACAGTGACATCAAAGTAAAAGGTAAAGGTAAAGGAGTCCCATAACCTATAAGGTCGTAGGGGAGCGAGGCGTCAGAGACCTCACTTCTCTAGGGCCAGCATATTGAGGGCGGCGCCCATCTCCTCTCCCTCGCTGCTTTACCTTCCCTGACCCTAAAGAGAGCAGGTACCCATTTACAGCTGGGTGAACTGGGGGAACTGTACTGAAGCCAAGGCGCACAAACGGTCACCCATCCAACTGGTAGCCACGCTCGACGCTGCTTAACTTGGCTGGGGGAAAGCGAGTGCTCCGACCACTGAGCTATCCCGTCCCCTAGTGACATCAAAACTAACTTACAAAAACATAAAAAGCAAACAGACAGCCCCTCCCACCCTCTCTGGGCACTCTCTACCAGTTTACTTCTGGGTCATCGGTCTCCTGCCTTCTCTTTCCTTCCTGATCACCATTAATTCCTGAAGAGGAAGAGGAGGAGGGGAGAGAAGTCAAACGGCCATCTTGTGACAGTTTAAAAAGGAAGCTGGTCATTGATTCTGACTCCGTCAATCCAAAATGTATGGGGGAAACACCACAGCGTGAAATCTGTGTTTTCTCATGTAATGCATCTTCTTCATCAATTACACATTTACCGTCAGACGACTTCCAGTGTTAAAGCGTTGAAAAACGTGTGTGAACTGAAGAGGTTTGCATTGACCCAAAATAGCCAGAGGTTGCTCTTAATGCAAAGTGATGAAAAAAGATGACTTGAAATGGTTTTTCCCTACACACTGGAAATAATCACCAAAGCAGCTATTTCCAAGTTCAATACATTCACTTTTTAAAAAAGTTCAATGGTCTGTGGACGCTCAAATCAGATTTTTAATACTGTGCTTACGACTGAAAAACAAATAACATGTATCAACAATATAAACAGCAATGCAAAAGTTTGGTTAACACTGATATATCGGAGGTATTTTAGTAATCATTATAAATATATAGTAAGTAAAGACAGCGATCATTAAAACAATTTCTGAATGGTTGGTTATATTCTGAACGGACCTGTATCAATATGGTGAAATAAAGAGTAGCATACTCAGGGAATAGTTGTGAAACAAACACCTGCCCATCTCTGATGAAAATTCCTATGACGTGATTTCTTTCTGCTCCTCCGGTTTCCTTTCTCCCCCCCCCCCCCCCCATCCCACCCCCGATCTTTCTCCAGGACACTCCAAACAATCCTCATTCACACTTCTTCGTCTGTGAACAACTCTTCCCAAACCCTGCTTCTCTCTTCATACTAGTTCAGTATTCAGCTCAATACGATTTGTCAATACCTTTCTGAAAACAGACATACATCTGCATGTCTGCTGTCTCCTAGTCTCCACAGGCTTATCTCTCTCTCTCTCTCTCTTCTCTCTCTCTCTCTCTCTCTCTCTCTCTCTCTCTCTCTCTCTCTCTCTCTCTCTCTCTCTCTCTCTTCCCCCTTCCACTACTCCTACCCCTTTCCTTCCCTGATCCCTCATGCAATGCATGTATGTAAAACATCTTTTAAAAAAAAAGTTTACAAGAAGTGTTGTACTTCTGTCTACAGCAAGTGTGAGAGACTAAGACATGGTGCAGTGGAGGGGGCTGTCTTTATCCCCTCATCCATCATGGTAAGTCTGAGGGTTAGTGGAAGAAAGCATGTCTGGACATTTTGTGAAACTATTGGCTTCGATTTTTAGATTGAATATAGATTGTCATTATGTTTCCTTGTATTAAACCAAAAATTTATTGTCTTCTTCTTCTTCTTCTTTTCTTCTTGTTCTGTGTTGTGTTTTCTTTCTTCTTCTTGTTCTGTTCTGTTCTGTGTTGTGTGTGTGTTTCTTCTTCTTCTTCTTATTAACAAATTTATTGTCTTCTCTTCTTCTTCTTCTCTTCTTCTTCTTTCTTCTTTTTCTTTTACTTCTCTTTTTCTTCTTCTTCTTCTTTTTCACCTTTTCTTCTGTTTAACTATAGCAGGATAGTTTTGAACAATTTACGAATTGTACAGCACACTAGTTTCTTAGTTTTGAAAAATCTAGCGTGCAACACTGTATTTTAAACGTTAAAACTGATGTGTTTGTTACGTTTCCCTGAACTAAAACAACGCTGCCATTTTTGAAGTACGTCGGCGTATCAGCATTTTATGTTATGGTCTTGTGCTGAACTATAGATGGTGTTCTGCCCAAGGCCTGTATTGATGGGATGGGATGGGGTAGAGAGTATAGTGTGTTGAGCGGATTTTTTTTAAAGAGACAGGTTGAGACCAAAAGGCACAGACACGAAGAGAGAGAGAGGAG
>CM054143.1:33999445-34011945 GCA_028751875.1 Rapana venosa
GCCCAGTAAATGTTTAAAGAAGCATGGCCATTTTTAACTGATGCTGATGGGAACGGGATATCTCAATGGTAAGAGCACTCGCTTTTCCCCCCAGGTAAGGTTAAGCAGCATCGAGCATGGTTACCATGTGGATGGGTGACCGTTTGCGCGTCTTGGCTTCAGCGCAGTCACCCAGCTCTAAATGGGCCCTGCCTCTTTAGGGTCAGGGAAGGTAAAGCAGCGAGGGAGAGGAGATGGACGCCACCGCCCTCAATATGCTGGCCCCCTAGAGAAGTGAGGTTTCCGATGCCTAGCTCCCCTACGACCGCATAGGTTATGGGAACACCTTTACCTTTTTTTTTAACTGATGCACCTGACTCATTTTTGGCAAACATTGTTTTGTTTGTTTTCACTCCTTGGCTAGAGCTTGGAGGTTCACCAATGGTGAGATTTTTTTCCATATAAAATCGTTTTTACCTAACCATTAATGTATCCGCATTTTGACTTCAGGGATAATGTCTAAGCACAACACTATTGTGCATGCATTAAACAATTTTGTTGTTGTTGCCTAATTCTCCAAAAAGCAAAACGGGTTTTAACGTGTGGACAAGATGTTCTGTGTGCGCTGATACATTGAGCTTCAGGTTTATAGTCTCATCCTAAAGGACTTCCAGGGGAGTGAAGTCAGTACTGCTGTTTAACTCTAGGGGAAAAGAATCCCTTGAACGGGTGTCTCAGTGGAAGCTCGAACCGCGAACCAGGGCTCAAGCTTGGGACATCAAAACAGGAGCACACCGCTCTCACCACAAGACTGCCCCCCCCCCCCCCCCCCTCTCAGGAAACATAAGATTTTTTTCCCCTCTTGTAGGTGATAACTGATAGTGTGTGGCACGTCCTTGATGAATAATACTTTTTGTGATCTGATTCCCTTTCACTCCACCCGTGGTTTTCTTTTTATTTTTACCTCCCCTTTCCTCCACTTATCAAAACTTCGTGATAGTTTACACATTCCCTATTAAGAACATATCTGTGGAAAAAAATTCTGAAAAAAAATCACAACTATGACGAAAGTTTTTACACTCTTTCTATATTCAGTTCGATATTTTTTCAAATATTTCGCTGACAATAGACGTGCATCTGCATGTCTGGTTTATCTCGCTTCCAAAGGTTCTCCACAGTTACCACCTCTCCTCCCTCCCCCTCTCCCCCTCCCCCTGTCCCCCTCCTTCCCCTCTCCCACCTCTTCCTGCATTTTGGGTCTCCTCGATAATCCCTCACGCAATTCACGTCTGCCAAAAAGAACCAAAAAATCCTTTTTTGTTTGGAAGGTATAAGAATTCTTCTGGACTACTTTCAATGTCTTAAAAATAAATAAAGTTCCCCAGCAACAAACGTACTTACATAGTTCTTTTCAATCTATGGTTTTGTCAACAAAACTGTACACTTTTTTTCAATATGCAAGAATACTTTTTTGTATCTACTTTGATGACAACACACATTTATCAAGTTCGGCTTTTCTATGCAATCCAGACCCATCCTCCTCCTCCCTCACCCAACCGCCTCCCTCCTCCTGCCTTACCCAACCACCTGCCCCCACCCTCCCTCCCTCCCCACGCACCTTACCTCCAACCCTCATCCCTCCTTTCGACATTTTTCGCACTATAACACTACTCCATTACGCAATAGACTTGTATGCGTAAGAATCTCTTTTCTAGGCATTAATTTAATTCAATTTTTAAAATTTAAAATTTTAAAAAATTCTTTTTTATCGAGGATACTGGAATAAGCACGTATGTACTTTTTTTTAAACATCTAGTCCCCCGTGTGTATGCGGTTTTTGTAAATTGTGTCATCTGTTCCCAGTGGTGTGTCTAGCCCAGCTACAATCAGTGGTACAGAATGCATAGACGTTGTGCAGGGAAGACGGTGTTCAAGTCCTCATCGATTATTGGGTAGCTAGCAGTAAGTCTGTGAGGTAGTAGAGGACGCTCTGTAAGTTTGGAGAAAAAAAATAGTGATGGTATGAGGTATTATTTTCCTGGGATAACACGTACAGATTGATGAATCGCCCCTATGATGTACAAGAGAGAGAGATATATATATTCTTTGGGAATCTGTATTGATTTGATGGCTGAGAATAGTAAGCTCATCATAATTCATACATGTATAATATATATATATATATACATATCATATCTATCTATCTATCTATCTATCTATCTATCTATCTATCTATCTATCTATCTATCTATCTATCTATCTATCTATCTATCTATCTATCTATCTATCTATCTATCTATCTATCTATCTATCTATCTGTCTGTCTATCTATCTATCTATCTATCTGTCTATCTATCTATCTATTTATCTATATCTCTCTATATATATCTATATCTATATACTCATGCACGTGTACGTATAAACGTGAAAACATGAAGACACACGCAAACACACGCACGCACGGTCGCACCCACGCACGCACACACACACACACACGAGCGCGCATGCGTGTGCGCATGCACACTAACCTTCCTTCCCCTCTCAAGCTCCCCCCGCCTTCTCACACACAGACAGACACAGACACAGACACACCACACACACACACAACAAAGACTCACAGCACACACACAGACACACACACAGACACACAGACACACAGACACACAAACACACAGACACAAACACACAACACACAACACACACACACACACACACACACACACACACACACACACACACACACACACACACACACACACACACAACACACACACACTGTCGCCTTCGATAACCACAGACGTCTCCGACTCATTAAAAAAAAGATGATAAAAGAATATTGATGTGATCAATTTCATTCTGCTCTTCTGCTTTTAATTCTCCTCCCTTCCTTCCCCCCCCCCCCCACTGCTCCCCCCTCCTCTTCCCTCTCCCCTACATTCTGAACACCCTTTATTCAGAACACACCTGCGAACGCATCCTTGAAAAACCCCCAACCCTTAGACCTGTCCACAAATCTTTCACACTCTTTCAATTTCATCTCAATAACTTGCTCTACACTACACCTCATCGGCAACAAACCTAAGGTTACGTATGTCTCTGCATGTCTGGGTGTTTTTTCTTTCTCTCTCTCCTCAGACTCTCTCTCTCTCTCTTCTCTCCTCTCTCTCTCTCCTTCTCTTCTCTCTCTCTCTCTCTCTCTCTCTCTCTCTCTCTCTCTCCTCTCTGGCGACTGGATGTAAAAAGGCACATGGGTGTACTTATTCATTATCCTCGAAATAAAAAAAAGAATTTGTCATTGTCATTCTGTGTGTGTGTGGTGTCGTGTGGGTGTGTGGTTCTCTCTCTCTGTCTCTCTCTCTCTCTCTCTCTCTCTTCTCTTTCTCTCTCTCTCTTTTCTCTCTCTCTCTCTCTCTCTCTCTCTCTCTCTCTCTCTCTCTCTCCTCTCTCTCCTCTCTCTCTCTCTCTCTCTGGCGACTGATGTAAAAAGGCACATGGTGTACTTATTCATTGTCCTCGAAATAAAAAAAAGAATTTGTCATTGTCATTCTCTCTCTCTCTGTCTCTCTTTCTCTGTCTCTCTCTCTTGTCTCTCTTTCTCTCTCTCTCTCTCTGTCTCCTCTCTCTCTCTCTCTCTCTCTCTCTCTTCTCTTATCTTTTCTCCTCTCTCTTTTCTTCTCTCTCTCTCTCTCTTTCTTCTCTCTCTCTCTCTCTCCTCTCTCTCTTCTCTTCTCTTCTCTCTCTCTCCTCTCTCTCTCTCTCTCTCCTCTCTCTCTCTCTCTCAAACCACTCCCTCCTCCCCCTTCCCTCCTTCCCCCTATCACCACCACCCCCTCCCCTCCCTCCCTCACTTCTTGCAGTCACCGCTCTCATTCATGTCTTTTTATTTTATTTTTTTTTATAACTGCTAGCTGATGCAATGCACGTTTACAAATGTCTCCTCTTCTGCAATCTTAACAGTTGTGTGACTCTTGACTACAAAATTCTGTTTTTAAAGTCTGAAGACGAAAAGTCGGGTCCGGTCGCGTCACGTCGCGTCGTGTCGTGTCGTGTCGTGTCGTGTAGTGAAGACTGGCTTGAAATCTGTCGTCTGTTATAGTCAACTGGTGGAGTTAGTAGTAGTAGGAGGAGGAGAAACAATTTTTTATGGTTAATGTGTACATGGTTAAGTTGTGAGACTGTTTCTGCAGAGAAGAAAGACGTTTAGGTATTCTTTAGGATGAAAAACTATGTACAATATGGTGGAACTTGTTGGGAATGGATTTCATCATATCTTTAAATGCACCCCCCCTTTTTTTCCCAAGGTTTGTTGCAGTAAAATGATAATGACCCTCCGCCACAAAATGAGTGGCATTGCCCCTGACTTACTTTTCTACTAGGGGCCATTTTAGGCAGGTGGGGGTGAAGATGTCAATTTTGAGATCTTGATTGATCATAGAACTTAAAGCTTTCTTCAACTTTGTACTGAAGTATCAACGCAGAAAATTTCCTTTCCTTTAGCTTTTAAAAAACCAAACAAACACCACGTTCTGAAAAGACACACAATCCATCATCCTGACCATGTATAACGATGAAAAATTTTGTGAATTTCTCATGTTGTCATTTCCTGGAGTCTTGTATTTTCAATTTGGAATTACTTTTTAATTTTTTTTTTTTTTTATAGAATTGTCCTATTGTGGGTTTTAAAAGATACACCCTTGGTTTTTATTTTATTGAGAAAGTGAGGGCTTATGTGATACTTTTTCACATTTGATAGATACACTAAATGGGAGAGAGAGAGAGAGAGAGAGAGAGAGAGAGAGAGAGAGAGAGAGAGAGAGAGAGAGAATCTCTCTCTCACACACATGGGCGAATAAGTGAACACAAACACTATGCTATCTTATCCTAACTAAAGAATGACAATAAAGGGAGGTCAAAAACTCTTATCTCCTAACTTAAATATAGCAACAGAGGGAGGTTAAAAACTCATATCTTAATTCAAGAATGCTCCCCTAACGTAAGAATCACAAAAAGGAGGTTACAAACTTTTATATCCTAACTTAAGAATGACAATAAAGGGAAGTTTAAAAAAAACTATTATATCCTGACTAAGCAATGGCATTAAAAATAGGTTGAAACTCTTATATCCTACTTTAAGAATGACAATGAAGACAAGTTAAAAACTCTTCTATCCTAAAGAATGGCAATAAAGGGAGGTTATGGCTCTTTTTCCCTAACTTACGAATAACAAACGAAGGGAGGTTAAAAACTCTGACACCATGAGATAGATATTCCACTGTGAAGGAGCAGTCAGCACCAAAGAAAAAGAATCTAAAACACACACACACACACACACACTCTCTCTCTCTCTCTCTCTCTCTCTCGGGACGGGTAAGCCTAGTGGTTAGAACATTGCGCTGGCAATCTGACGACCCGGGTTCGATTCCCTTCAGGGGATATTTTCCCCTGGTTTAACATCATGCAGACCCCACTCTCCCCAAAAGTCCTTCGATGAGACATAAACCGAGCCCCGTGTCGAACGCACGCAAATGTTAAATCGTTCGCTTGAAGAGTGCCATTGTGTGCCGGTAGGGAACAGATGACAATTTACGAAACCGCACAACGCACACGGGACTGAACGTAAAAGCACATGGATTTACTCGTTAAAACTCTTCCCTCATCCCCCTTTATGTCTAAAATTGCATCTTTGTGTTTACTCTAACTTCTGTCTTTAGTCTTCTCTCTCTTCTGTGCCGTTTTCTTTCTACGATTCCAGGATCTTCACAAACTAAGTCGATCAGTCATGCGTCCCTTTTCACGTGAGAAGCAGCCCTTTTTCCTGCCTACCAAAGGTTATCCAAGAGAGTATAACGCAATTATACCCCCCCCCTCTGCAACCTAGCATAGTAATGTTATTATTTACACATACCCTGGAAACGTATATACACAAATTGCTCAGCAAACTACTCCCCCCCCTCCCTCCCTGTCTAGATTGTGTTATCCATGTACTTTGTTTCAGGAAATTTACAATGGAAGTTATCTTCCACAAGCACACAACAAGACGTTACCCTTCACAGTTGCCCGCCCGCCTATTCTAATTTGAGTAAAAACCTCCTCCCACCAACAAACTTTACATAGACATGTTATTGTCACACACACTCAACACACGAAACACAAATCAGAACACACCCCCCCCAACATAACCCCCTTCCCCCTACCACAGTTTACAATAACACTATCACACCACACACACACCACAGCCACCACACAATTCTACATCCACCCACACACACACACACACACCACACACAACCACACAACCTCCCCCTTCCACACCACATCACACACACACCCACACACACACACAACACACACAACACACACCACCACCCACACACACACACACACACACACACCAAACACACACCTCCCCCCTTCCACACACACACCACCCCCCCACACCACACCACACACACACACACACACACCACCCAACCACACCACACAAACCACCACACTCTCCCTCCACCCACCCCACACCCACCCCACCACCCACCCCCCCCTCCACCCCACCCACCCCCCACCACCCCACCCCACCCCACCACCCCCCACCACCCCCCCACCCCCACCCCCCCCACCCCACCCCCCCACCCCACTCCACCCCCCACCACCCACCCCCCCACCCACCCCACCCCCACCCCACCCCACCCCCCCCCCCCCCCCCACCCACACCCCCCCCCCCCTCCCCCCACCCCCCCCCCACCCCCCCCCACCCCCACCTCCCCCCACCCCCCCCCACCACCCCCCTCCCACCCCCCCCCCCCCCCCCCCACCCCCCCCCCCACCCCCCCCCTCCCCCCCCCACCACCCTCCCACACCACCCCCACACCACCACCCCTCCCACCCCACACCCCTCCCTCACCCCACCCCCCCACCTCCCCCCCCTCCCACCCCACCCCCCCCTCCCCCCCTCCCCCACCCACCACCATATCCTCACCTGTATATCCTTCTCCAGGAAGCTCTCGCACTCCTCCTCCTCCTCGCCCTTGTCCCCGAAGCCTCCGTTGGAGGAGACGGCGTTGGAGAGAGTGGACTGGGGCTTGTTGCCCAGGGCGTACTTGGAGCCTCGGCTGAGCATGGTGGTGCCCCCCCCTGCCTCCCCCCCCGTGACTGGTGTGCTCCTTGCCCCGGTACTTGTACACCAGGTAGGCCTGGCAAGGGATAGCGAGAAGGAGGTACACCCACACACACACACACACACACACACACACACACACACACACACACACACACACACACACACACACACACACACACACACAGAGATTCGTTCATTCATTCATTAGTAATAATAATAATAATAATAATAATAATGATAATAACAATAATGATAATAATAATAATGATAATAATAATAATAATAATAATTATATACGCACAAAAATTCACAGACAGCTTGAACAAATTCGCAACGAATAAAGAGGGGGGACCCAACAATGAGCTCATGAGAGGGACCGAGAACAGGGAAGAATGGAGAGCCATGATCGTCGATGTCTGCAGGACCAGACCGGACACTTGAAGAAGAAGAAGAATATATGGAATTACGAAATAAAATTTGAAAATATCATCGCAGCATTCGTTCTAGTTGGGGTGGGGGGGGGGGGGTTGGGGGGAAGGGGGTGAAGGTGCGATACTCGTTATCTGATGCAAAATACCTGATTGTCTTTGCAGAATTTAAGAAATTGGTGTTTGATGAAGTGTTGTTGAGAAGAATCTATAAAGGAAATAGATATTTACAAACACAGACAGAAGATGGATCAGGTTTATAGAGGATTTGCTATCCTACAGACAGAAAGATCGCCTGATTGATAGATGATTGACAAACAAAAGATTGACAGAAAAGGTCGGACTTTTGACTGATTGATAGATGATTGGCTTCTTGATAGACAGAGGGACTGATTGACAGAGAGAAGACTGACAGAGAGAAGACTGACAGAGAAAAGAGAAGACAGAGAGAAGATTGACAGAGAGAAGAGAAGACAGAGAAAAGAGAAGACAGAGAGAAGATTGATAGAGAGAAGATTGACAGAGAGAAGAGAAGACAGAGAGAAGATTGACAGAGAGAAGAGAAGACAGAGAGAAGATTGACAGAGAGAAGAGAAGACAGAGAGAAGATTGACAGAGAGAAGAGAAGACAGAGAGAAGAGAAGATTGACAGAGAGAAGAGAAGACAGAGAGAAGATTGACAGAGAGAAGAGAAGGCAGAGAGAAGATTGACAGAGAGAAGATTGACAGAGAGAAGATTGACAGACAGAAGACTGAAAGAGAGAAGATTGACAGAGAGAAGAGAAGACAGACCCAAACAGAAGAATGACCAGATAGACAAAAGACAGACTTAACACAGACACACGATTGACTGACAGCCAGTAGACGGACAAACAAGACTGATTGAGAGAAGATGGACAGACAGAAGAATAACAAGCAGACGATTGACTGACTGACATATTAACTGACTGACTGACATATTAACTGACTGACTGACTGACATATTGACTGACTGAGAGATGATTGACTGACTGACTGACATATTGACTGACAGATTGACTGACTGAGAGATGATTGACTGACTGACAGACTGACTGACAGATTGACTGACAGATTGACTGACTGACTGACTGACAGACTGACAGACAGATTGACTGACTAACCGACATATTGACTAACTGACAGATTGACTGACTGAGATATGATTGACTGACTGACATATTGACTGACAGATTGACTGACTAACTGATGACTGACTGACAGACTAACTGACATATTGACTGACAGATTGACTGACTGACTGACAGACTGACTGCAACAGACTTACTTTGGTGCCGAAGAGGAAGGCCAGAGTGACGGTGGTGGTCAGCTGTGTGTGCACAAAGTAGACCAGGTACAGGAGGTCAGGGTTGGTAGGGAAGGGATCCTTCAGGAATATCCTGCACACACCAACACACAGCCTGCATTGCGCGCTACACCGTTTCAGCGCAGAAGCAAGAAGAGTGAATAGTTTGTTTTATAGAATAAAATTAACGCATTCGTAACCAAATTCAGTAGAAACAGTAAATGTCTATGTGGTGAGAATATTTCTAATACTTAAAATAATATTTGAATGTAAGAATACAAAAGCTTTTTTACCCCAATTTTCTGAAAACTTCCTTAGAAGCATATTCAATAATTTGAATTTGGCATTTGATATTGCAAAAGGTCTCGGGCACAGTCCTATAGGCCATTTGTTATAGTTTCATTAACGTTAATCACTTTTTATGTTTTTGTTTCGCTTTTCTTGTGTATCTTTTGCTTTGTACGGTTTCTTTTCATGATTAAACTACTCCCCCCCTCGAATTTTTCAGTAGGGCCCCCACCACCACATCAATTCTCATACATCCCTTGTATATTTTTTTCTCGTCTAATATCATTGAGAGTGAACAGACGTAAAGTCGCAGACAACAACAACAACACCATTTCAGCGCTTGTTTTAATCATTTTTCGTCCCACGGGTTACAGCTTCGAGGTTCACCATTAGCGAGAAATCCGCCGTATGCCACCGGTTTGGTTTGAGTGGTTTTTGTTTCCTCCTCCCTCGCCCACCATTAAGGTAGCCGCATTCCGACTTCGGGGATGAAGTTTAAAAACATAACGCTAGTGTGCGAGCGTTTGTCAACATTGTGTCATCCGTTTCTGCCGGTACGCAGAATTATGATCTGCTCTTGTGAAAGGGTATTAACGTGTGAAAAAGATGTCCTGCCTGCTTGTAGCACACGGGGGGACCTCGGTGTATTGTCTCATCCGAAATGGACTTTAGGGGGGGCCCGGGGAGTGGAGTCAGTAATGATGTTGACTCCAGAGGGAAAAACAAATCCCCCTCTCTCGAACAGGTGATCCGATGGAGGCCCAAACTCGGGCCGTCAGATCGCGAGCTCCAAGGCTCTAACCGCTAGGCCCCACCCTGTAAAATGTAGGGCATAGCGTAATCAAGCGATTATTCGCCAGGGGAGAGAGGCATCGAGCTACACAGCTTGTTCTAAGCCTTACCTCCAGGGAAATGTTTTTTTGTATTTTTTTTAATATAATGACAACAATTTTCTTTTCTTCATTGACGTTGAATAATCTACAAACCGTATCACTGTCTCTTGACTAGTTAAGGGAATTGCTTATGGAGGCATGTGGAATTGTATATGTAAAGTATGATATAAACAAGGTTCCAGAGAATTTCAAGTGTTTATTAAAAAAAAAAGTCTCAGTAGAATTGATGCGTACGTTTATAAACCAATGTATATGTATATTATTAAGCGCTTCGATTTATTTGTTTTTTTTACAAGATTCAGCGCTATGTAAATTCCATATTATTATTATTATTATTATTATTATTATTATTATTATTATTATTTATTATTATTTTTTTTTCTCTTCTTCTTCTTCTTCTTCTTCTTCTTCTTCTTCTTCTTCTTCTTCTTCTAATATTAACAAAGTTCTGGTGGAATTCCCATGTGTATAATCAAAGTCGTTAGTGAATTTTACGTGGATATGAACGTACAAAGTCTTGGGTGAAATTTTGGGTGTGAATAAACAAAGTGCCATTTTCTCAGACACCACGCCTATCAGCCACAGCAGATTCATGAGATAATTCGGTTATTCCATGCTGGAACTATCATTGTATGACTACTAATCTCTTGTAGTAACATTCACACTGATGTTTAAAGCCTAATTAGCATCAAGATGGTATATATATATAAATTAAACATATTTATAAAAAAAATACTGCTAGTAAACTTTGGATACGAAAATAATTGAAACACTCACACAGACACACAGACACACAGACAGACACACAGACACAGACACAGACACACACACACACACACACACACACACACACACACACACACACACACACACACACACACACACACACACACACACACACACACACACACACTAATATCACTAAAAGTGAACAGACGTAAAATTGAAGTCAACACACACACACACACACAATTGTGTGCCGGTGGGACCAGATGACAGAACTGACAAAACCATATACACACGGGGACTGGATGTAAAAAAGCACATAAATGCTTATTCCATTATCATCGATATAAAAGAATAAAATAACACCAAAAAAATAAAAATAAAAATAAAATAAACACACACCAATTCGAGATGCATCTGACTGAATTTCAGAAAAAATAAGCTCACACATTAATCTAACTTAACTGAACAAGAATAAGTTTACACTATCTAAGTCAAACCAGCCCCCAAACCTATAAAATACGCCTTTGCTTTTATTTTCCCCCCCTAAAACTCATGATGCGCTTAATCAATGGATAACAGGTTGCTGCTCCCTGTCTCATCTTAGCATTCATTGATTTGGTTTAGTTTGCGGTAAATACATGGAAATTGCGGTAAAAATGTAAAATTCACTCTCGCTGAATCCAGTTAATGTATGGAAGCCCGGTTCTCCCCCCCCCCCCCCCCCCCCCCTGAAATTTGTTAAGATGCATTATCTCGAAATGGTGCAACTCTGTGTGTGTGTGTGTGTGTGTGTGTGTGTGTGTGTGTGTGTGTGTGTGTGTGTGTGTGTGTGTGTGTTTTAATTTTTAATTTAATTAAAAAGATATTTATTCTGTTTTTTCGAGGATAATGGAATAAGCACTCATGAGCTTTTTTTTCATCAAGTCCACGTGTGTATGCAGTTTTGTAAATTTTGTCACCCGTTCCCACCGGCACACAATGGCCTACTCTTCCGAAAAGCGGAACGGGTTTTAACGTGTGCGCAAAATGTTCTGTGTGTGTGAGTGTGGTGTGGTGTGGTGGTGTGTGTGTGTGCATGCACGCGCTCGCACAATAAATATACAAATCTATCTATCTATCTATCTATCTATCTATCTATCTATCTATCTATCTATCTATCTATCTATCTATCTATCTATCTATCTATCTATCTATCTATCTATCTATCTGTCTTCTCATCTATTATTATCTATCTTCTGTCTTCTTCTTCTATCTATCTATCTATCTATCTTCTCTTCTATCTATCTATCTATCTATCTATCTATCCATATCCTATCATCCATCCCTCATCCATCCATCCATCCATCCATCCTATCCTATCCATTCCATCATTATCTATCTCATCTTCTATCTATCTATCTCTATCTATCTATCTATCCATCATCCATCCATCCATCCATCCATCTCCATCCATCCATCCATCCATCCATCCATCCATCCATCCATCCATCTATCTATCTATCTATCTATCTATCTATCTATCTATCTATCTATCTCTATCATCTATCCATCCATCCATCCATCCATCATCATCTATCTATCATCATCTATCTATCTATCTATCTATCTATCATCATCTACTATCTATCTATCTATCTATCTATCTATCTAATCTAAACTACTATCTATCTAATCTATCTATCTATCTATTTGATTCGCACCATCACATCCATACGTTTATGCGTACGTGTGTGCTTTATATATTA
>CM054143.1:34016945-34024445 GCA_028751875.1 Rapana venosa
ACAAAACATGACAGAGCAGATACTAAGAACAAAGATAAAACAAGGCAAAACAAAAAATTGTGAGAGAGAAAGAAGAAGAAGAAGAAGAAGAAGAAGAAGTGAAGAAGAAGTAAGAAGAAGAAGAAGAAGAAGAAGAAGAAGAAGAAGAAGAAGAAGAAGAAGAAGAAGAAAACGAGGAGGAGGAATGAGAAGACGAAGAAGACGGCTGCTATGACTTACCAATGGCGGCGGAATGATCCCACCAATCAGAGGAGCAGATGAAAGCTTTCAACCCGCTGACGTCCTTGCCTGTCAACAAGCCATCATTTCATTGGTTGATTACAACAGGTTTGGTGGTAATGTATGCAGATATGTTTTCATATTACTCAGCTAGAGCACAGAGATTCATCAATGGTACATAATTTTGCGTGTGCTACCGTTTAGTCACCATTAAGGAAGCCGTACTCCGCCTACAGGACTATTCTTTTATATTCAATGATTGTTTGTATGTTTACTTACACACACACACACACACACACACACACACACAACACACACACACACACACACACACACACACACACGCACGCACGCACGCACACACACACACACACACACACACACACACACACACACACTCCACACACACACACGCACATACACACACACACACACACACACACACATACACACACACACACATACACACACACACACACACACACACACACACACACACACACACACACACACACACACACACACACACACACACACACACACACACACACACACACACACACACACACACACACACACACACACACACTCTCTCTCTCTCTCTCTCTCTCTCTCTCTCTCTCTTCCTCTCTCTATCTCTCTCAAAAAATTCTAATACCGTATAGCCGAGAAAACTAAGAACCCTGTCCCCACCCCCCAAAAACAACAACAACAACAACAACAAAACAAAACAAAAACAAAACAAAAAACCCACCAAACAAAACCCAAACAAACTCCAAACATAAAAACCCACCCCCCAAACAAAACAAACAAAAAAAAACCCACCCGCAAACAAAGACAAAAATCTGGTCAAGCATACGGTTGTTAGAAGACAATATGAAGTTTGCAAAGAAATTTCTGTAATGTCCACCCCCCCCCTACTTCTGAGACCTGAAAACAAGGGAATGCCATTGTCCTAAAACAGCTGTTTAAAATAATAAAAAACCCTGCTCTGTTGAGTAAGGGCAAAAGGTGCTGAGATAAAGTGGTCATCAAACCGATGTTACTGACAGGTTCATTATTGTTTTTGTTTTTGTTGTTGTTGTTGTTGCTGTCACTCTCGTTGCTGCTGCTGTTGCTGTTGCTGCTGCTGTTGCTGGTGTGTCTCCTTTCTCTGTGACAGTTTCTGAGATTGTTTGAAGATGACCAGGCCATCTTGGAAACTTCGGGCATCAGAATTTCGTGTGGGAGAGCGAGAACGTGTGAAAAATCAAAAAAATATTAGGGTGAAGATATGCATGTTGGTTTGTGTGCGTGTGTGCGTGTGTGTATGGGCGTGCATAGAGAGACTGACAGACTGACTGAGAGACAGACAGATAGACATATAGACAGATAGATAGATAGATAGACACACATACACGCACGATCACGCACGCACGCACACAGAGTATGTAAATAATTAAATGCACACACAAACAAATGCACACACACAAATGAACACACACAAACATACACACAAACGCACACATTCACACACACATATATACATGAAGTGTACACGTTCGACCCCTCCCTCCCCCCTTCACACACGCACACGGACACACACACACACACATGCAAACACGCACACATGCACTCGCACATTCACACACATACATACATGAAGTGTGCATATTCAATCCCTCCCTACCCCCGTCCCCCAAACACACACACTCACACATTCACACACTCAAACACACACACACACACACACACACACACACACACAACACACACACACACACACACACACACACACACACACACACACACACACACACACACACACACCTCTCTCTCTCTCTCTCTCTCTCTCTCTCTCCCTCTCTCTCTCTCTCTCTGTGTCTCCCTGTCTCTCTGTCTCTGTTTCTGACTCTCTCTCTCTCTCCCTCACATTTTCCTTTCATTCTAACCCAATAAATCGCTTTCCGGAGCAGTACACATGTTTTTCCAAGTCGTCATTGGATGCAGATGGAAAGTGCTGAACCGTTCTAAAAAATAAAATCCAATACTATATCCCCCCCCCTCCCTCCCACCCCCACCCTCTGTCCCATCCAAAAAACTAAGTTGAAGATGTTGTTGGTGTTGCTGTTGTTGTCGACATCGTTGCTTTTACTGTTGTTGTTGTTGTTGCGATTGTTCTCGTTGTCGTTATTGTTGTTTTCGATGTTGTTGTTGTCGTTGTTGTTGTTTTCGTCGAGGTTGTTGTTGATGCTGTTGTTGTTTTTGTTGTTGCTTTTTTGTTCTTTGCTATAGTTGCTGTTGTTGTTGTGTTTTTGTTGTTGTTTTTTTGTTCTTTGCTATTGTTGCGTGTTGCTGTTGTGTTGTTGCTGTTTGTTTTGTTGCTGTTGTTGTTGTTGTTGCTGTCGTCGTCTCGTCGTTGTTGTTGTTTTGTTGTTGTTGTTGCTGCTGTTGTCTTTAGTTGTTTTTGTGCTGTTGTTGGTCGTTGTTGTGTTGTCGTCGTTGTTGTCTGTCGTTGTAGTCGTTGTTGCTGTTGTTGTTGTGTGGCGTGTTGTTGTTGTTGATGTTGTTGCTGCTGTTGTTGTCGTCGTTGTCGTTTGCTGTTGCGTTGTTGGGCTCTCCCGGGTAACTGTGGAGATCACCTAATAAGGCCATGTCAAAGCTGTGTCAGCTTGATTGTCAGCTAAGTGTCCAAAGACTATTAATGGTGTTATATGTAAATGTATTGTTGTTGATATTGCCTTCACCATGGGCAAGTTCTTAACAACAACTGCACTCTCCTTTAAAGAGAGAAAAAAAAATCCTCTGAAGTCGAGATGGATGCCTATATGGCCAGGTACCTAAAAAACAGTCATCACGAACTTTCTCATCATGTGGCAAGTTCATGTATCATGATTACAGAGAATTTGTTTCTAGTGTATGTCGGTTTATCTGCCTCACATTCATCTCATTCCTGCCTGTTAAAAAAAAAATGCCTTTAGTCCGACTGGATAATGATGCAGTACCAAAAAAAGTCGAACATGGATTGAACGTCTGTTTGCAATTTAAGCATGCAGTAATCCAAAACAATAACAGCTTGAGTGACAGACTTCTGTCTGACTCCTCATCCATGAAATGGTTAATCAAGAGAATTGTGCTTTTTTAGCTACTATGTCTGGTGAGTTACTGCAATGAATCAGGTGGTGGCGGGTTGTGGGTGTTGAGTGTGCGTTGGTGTTGGGTCGTGGGTGTGTACTAGTGGCTTAAATCATCTCTGAACAGCTGTACATGCAGCTGATTGACTGTCCTGAAAGTTCAAGGGTTTGTAATGCCTCTATGTTGTGTGTGTGGTTCGTGTGCTGTTGTGATGTGTTGGTTGGGTTGTGGTGTGTGTTGGTGTGTGTGTGTGTGTCTGTCTTCTGGTATTGGCCTGTCTGTACTGTCGTATCACTGTACATGCTCTGTGTTGTTTGTCCTTTGGTTCTGTGATAGATTGTCTGTTGTTGGTTTGCTGTTTCTGATGCCAGGATCGGTGTGTGTGTTTGTGTGGTGGGTAGTGGTGGTGTGTTGTTGTGTTGTCTGTACTCACTGCTTCAACGCCTGTCCTGAATTCTGTCTGATATCTCACGAGTCTGTGTGTGTAGTCCTCCTGTCTGCTATCCTGTACTGCTTGTCGTCTGTCTGGTAGTCTCCACTGACTCTGTTGTCTGTCTGTTCTGCTGTCGTCTCTACGGGACTCTGTCTGTCTGTCCTGCACTGCGTCTGTCGGGTCTGTCTTCACTGGCTGCTGTCTGCTGTCTCACTGGCTCTGTTGTCTGCTTCATGGCTCTGTCTGTCTGTCTGTACTCTCACTGGCTCTCGTCTGTCTGTCTGCATGCCACTGCTCTGTCTGTCTGTATCTCACTGACTCTGTCTGTTGTTGTATCTCACTGACTCTGTCTGTTGTTGTCCTCACTGGCTCTGTCTGTCTGTCTGTTTCACTGCTCTGTCTGTCTGTCTCTCACTGGTCTGTCTGTCTGTCTGTATTCACGGCTCTGTCTGTCTGTTCTCACTGGCTCTGTCTGTCTGTTCTCACTGGCTCTGGTCTGTTGTCTTCTCACTGGCTCTGTCTGTCTGTCTGTCTCACTGCTCTGTCTGTCTGTACTCATGTCTGTCTGTTCTCACTGGCTCTGTCTGTCTGTCTCTCACTGGCTCTGTCTGTCTGTCCTGTCTCTCACTGGCTCTGTCTGTCTGTCTCTCACTGGCTCTGTCTGTCTTCTGTCTCTCACTGGCTCTGTCTGTCTGTCTTCACTGGCTCTGTCTGTCTGTTCGCTCGTCTTCTTCTCACTGGCTCTGTCTGTCTGTCGTCTCACTGCTCTGTCTGTCTGTCTGTTCTCCACTGGCTCTGTCTGTCTGTTCTCACTGGCTCTGTCTGTCTGTCTCTCACTGGCTCTGTCTGTCTTCTACTGCTCTGTCTGTCTGTCTCTCACTGCTCTGTCTCTCTGTTCTCATGGCTCTGTCTGTCTGTCTCTCACTGGCTCTGTTGTCTGTCTGTCTCTCACTGGCTCTGTCTGTCGCTTCACTGCTCTGTCTGTCTCTCTCACTGTCTGTCTTCTGCTCACTGCTCTGTCTGTCTGTCTCCACTGGCTCTGTCTGTCTGTCTCTCACTGGCTCGTCTCCTGCTCTGTCTGTCTGTCTCTCACTGGCCTGTCTGTTGTCTCTCACTGCTCTTTTCTGTCTCTCACTGGCTCTTGTTGTCTGTCTGTCTGTCCACTGGTTCTGTCTGTCTCTCATGTCTGTCTGTCTTCGCCCCTGTCTGTCTGTCTCTCACTGGCTCTGTCTGTCTGTCTTCACTTGGTCTGTCGTCCTGTTTCTTCTCCACTGGCTCTGTCTGTCTGTCTGCTCACTGGTCTGTCTCTTCCTCACTGGTCTTCTGTCCTCACGCTCTGTCTGTCTCTCACTGGCTCTGTCTGTCCGGGTCTGTTCTCACTGGCTCTGTCTGTCGCTCTCACTGGCTCTGTCTGTCTGTCTGCTCACTGGCTCTGTCTGTCTCTCACTGGCTCTGTCGCGTCTCCACTGGTCTGTCTTCTGTCACTGTCTGTCTGTCTCTCACTGGCTCTGTCTGTCTGTCTCTCACTGGCTCTGTCTGTCTGTCTCTCACTGGCTCTGTCTGTCTGTCTCTCACTGGCTCTGTCTGTCTGTCTGTCTCTCACTGGCTCTGTCTGTCTGTTTCTCACTGGCTCTGTCTGTCTGTCTCTCACTGGCTCTGTCTGTCTGTCTCTCACTGGCTCTGTCTGTCTGTCTCTCACTGGCTCTGTCTGTCTCTCACTGGCTCTGTCTGTCTGTCTCTCACTGGCTCTGTCTGTCTGTCTCTCACTGGCTCTGTCTGTCTGTTTCTCACTGGCTCTGTCTGTCTCTCACTGGCTCTGTCTGTCTGTCCCTCACTGGCTCTGTCTGTCTCTCACTGGCTCTGTCTGTCTGTCTCTCACTGGCTCTGTCTGTCTCTCACTGGCTCTGTCTGTCTGTCTCTCACTGGCTCTGTCTGTCTGTCTCTCACTGGCTCTGTCTGTCTGTCTCTCACTGGCTCTGTCTGTCTCTCACTGGCTCTATCTGTCTGTCTGTCTCTCATTGACTCTATTTGTCTGTCTGTTTTCTCAATATTCGTCTTGTAAAAAAAAGTAGATTCAAAGCCACAACTGGAGCCCCAGCAATTTCATATATAATTTATCAATGAAAGTATTGCTGGTAATAATTATAATGTATAGCTTAAACACAATTGTTGTATCATTGCTCTTGTTCCTGAAGTAGACATACAGGCAGTCCATAACTTGACAAGGCAGCTTTTTACAAGACTACTGACAAAAAAAATCTGATAATAGAATTCTATCAACTGAAATTGTCACTGCAGGTGTCTCCTATGCACACACACTACACACGACTTTTACTAGCTAACCATGACACGAGGGTGAAAATAAATATTAAAAAAACAACACACCAAACCTCTGTATCTTTGTCTGAAAACCTTTTGGAGGGAATTTTCTTGTTCTTGTTCTTCTTGTTCTTCTTGTTCTTGTTCTTGTTGTTCTTGTTCTTTTTGTTCTTGTTCTTCTTGTTCTTGTTCTTCTTCTTCTTCCTCTTCTTCCTATTGTTGTTATTGTTGTTGTTGTTGCTCTTGTTGTTGTTGTTGTTGCTGCTGTTGTTGTTTGTTGTTGTTGTTTTTGTTGTTGTTGTTGTTGTTGTTTCTGTCTTCTTCTTCTTCTTCTTCTTCTTCTTCTTCTTCTTCTTCTTCTTCTTCTTCTTCTTCTTCTTCTTCTTCTTCTTCTTCTTCTTCTTCTTCTTCTTCTAACGCTCAAAAAGCAACTATTGTCTGTCATATGAGCGAAAAATGCGTGGCACTTCCGTCAAGCACCTGACAAGTCAAGCCCAGCGCATCCGACTTCGGCATGGGAGAGAATCATTTTCTTTTTTTAAAAAGTCTTTCTGTAAAAAACCCAACAGTCAGGAGAGTAGACCAAGAGGGCAGAAAATAGACAAGAAAGGAGGTGACAGGAAGAAAAAGGAACACGGCGCAGAAACACAAGACAAGGGATAGAAAAGAGGGAATTTCTGGCACAGAATTTCCAGAAAAGGTGGAGGATGCTATTTGATACTTGACAAGGCTCCAGGGCATTCCCACGGGTGGGGTGGGGTGGGGGGTGGGGGTGGGGGGGGGGGGGCGGGGGGATGGGAAGTGTTGTGTTGATGGTGGCGTGTTTTGGGATACCTTGGTTAATGGAATGCTATTGTCGTGGATGCGTTTTTGCTCTGACGAGGGAGGGCAAGAAAGTGGCCCAGATCAAGCGGTCATCACATCGATACCACTGACTGACAGCCTCGTCACTGTTGGTTTTGTTGACACTTGTGTTATTGTTGTTGTGGTGGTGTTGGTGGTGGATGTGTCTCCTCTCTATGACAGTTTCTGTGACTGTTATTAAAGATAAGACTTTCTCTCTGTGTGTCTCTGTCTGTCTGTCTCTCTCTGGATTAAAGGAGTAGTGGAGTGTGGGAGGAATGGTCATGAAAAATGTGTGTGTGTGTGCGTGTGTGTGTGTGTGTGTGTGCGAGTGTGTGTGTGCGTGTGTGTGTGTGTGTCAGTCTGTGTGTGTGTCTGTGTCTGTGGGCATTTACCCTTGTGCACGCACGTAAGTGCTCATGCACATAAACAAGCAGTTACGCCCCCCCCCCACACACACATACACAAACGCACACACACATAAACTATCTCTCACACACATACATTCATTCCCATTCTCTCATTCACTCACTCACCCACTCCCAAACATATCCTTTTTCAAAGCAAAACAC
>CM054143.1:34029445-34044445 GCA_028751875.1 Rapana venosa
TTGGTGTACAATACAATACAACACACTACAGTACAATCAAATACAATACAAAACAACAGCGCAATACAATGACACGTAATACAATGCAATGTGATACGATACATCACAAGAGTCGTTGGTCAAAATATTGTTGCATATTTTGTATACTAATTCCCATTTCACGGAATGTCTCATTTTGTAACCTAAAAAAACACTATACAAGAAGCGTACTATTGAATCATTGATGCATACATTTCATAAAAAAAAGTGTATTTTGCACTGAAAATTGGGTGGAAATCGATGTAAAAAATTCAAAAAAATCTACACTTGGAAGATTGAATATATGCTGATTTCTGGACAAAATAATATATGTGTAAATTTAGGTCGTGAAATGTCTATAACGGTGCCAGCGTTTTGCATTCTGATGTGTCAAGAAGTAATCCGATAGCCTTAATTTCTTATAAATATTCATTGATAATATGATGATATTTATGCATTTTGTGGTTTAAACAGATTAAGAAGAGAAAAAATTCCTGGATTACAATTTTTGAGAACCTTATACCCAACAGTAGTGATATTTCACAGTACACACACGCACTCAAATATAGACACACACACACATGCATATGTACATATTACCCTAAGATGCACAATCGTGCGCGCGAGCGCGCGCGCGCGCGCACACACACACACACACATACACACAAGTACTCACGCACACACACACACACACATACACACAAGTACTCACGCACACACACACACACATACACACAAGTACTCACGCACACACACATACCCGCTGCCCCAACACACACACACACACACATCCCCATCCCCACTCACACTTATCCCCCCCCCCCCACACACAAATATTTCCAACACTACCACCACTACCAACACTGCCACCCCCACACTCACCTCAACCACCACAAACACCACCATACCCACTACCATAAAAAATAAAACAAAATACACCCACCACCACCACCACCACCACTGCTAACCCCTACACCCCCCCACCATCCCCCTACACCCACCACCACCACCACCACCACCACCATCACCACCACCACTGCTAACCCCTACACCCCCCCACCATCCCCCTACACCCACCACCACCACCACCACCACCACCACCACCACCACCACCACCACCACACCACCACTGCTAACCCCTACACCCCCACACCATCCCCCTACACCCACCATCACCCCCACCACCACCACACCATCACCACTGCTAACCCCTCCCCCCCACCACCATCACCACCACCACTTCCACCACCTACACCACCACCACCACCACCACTGATAACCCCTACCCCCCCCCCCAACCACCACCGCCACGAACCCCCCCCCACCACCTCCACCACCACCACCACCACCACCACCACCACCTCCACCACCACCACCACCACCACCACCACCACCACCACCACCACACCACCTCCACCACCACCACCACCACCACCACCACCACCACCACCACACCACCATCACCACCACCACCACCTCCACCACCACCACCTCCACCACCACCACCACCACCACCACCATCACCGCCGCCACCACCATCACCACCACCACCACCACCATCACCACCACCACCACCACCACCACTACCGTCACCACCACCATCACCACCACCACCACCACCACCACCACCACCACCACCACCACCACCATCACCGCCGCCACCACCATCACCACCACCACCACCACCATCACCACCACCACCACCACCACCACTACCGTCACCACCACCATCACCACCACCACCACCATCACCACCACCAGCACCACCACCACCACCACTACCGTACCACCACCACCACCACCACCACACCACCACCACCACCACCACACCACCACCATCACCACCACCACCACCACCACCACCACCACCATCACCACCACCACCACCACCACCACCACCACCACCACCACCACCACCACCATCACCACCATCACCACCACCACCACCACCACCACCACCACCATCACCACCATCACCACCACCACTGCTACCCACAATCCCCCCCCCCCCCCCACCACCACCACCATCCATCTGCATATAAACGAAGCTGCCCGCCCGCCCGTGCAGGTCAGATCAGGTCAGGTCAGATCATGTCACGTCAGGCCACGTCATGTCATGTCAGGTCAGATCATGTCACGTCAGGCCACGTCATGTCAGGTCAGGTCAGATCATGTCACGTCAGGCCATGTCACATCATGTCAGGTCATATCAGGTCAGATCAGATCAGATCATGTCAGGTCAGATCAGACCAGGTCACATCACGTCAGGTCAGGTCATGTCATGTCAGGTCAGATCACGTCACGTCATGTCACGTCAGGTCATGCCAGGTCAGGTCAGGTCAGGTCAGGTCAGTACAGTACTGTACCTCCAAGTCTTGAGCAGCAGTGCCCCGTAGGAGATGGAGAAGCCGATCTCTCGCAGCCAGAACTGGATACAGCAGGTCACCACTGTGGCTTCAAAGTAGCCCACGATCAGCTGAAAGAAAGGGAAATATCATGATAACGATGGTGGTGGTGGTGGTGGTGGTGGTGGTGAGGGTGATGGGTGGTGGTGGTGGTGGTGGGGGTGATGGTGATGGTGGTGGTGGTGGTGGTGGTTGTGGTGGTTGGTGGGGGTGGTTGTGGTGGGGGTGGGGGTGTGGGGGGTGGTGGTGGTGGTGGTGATGGGGGTGAGGGTGGTGGTGGTGGTGGTGGTGGTGGTAGGGGTGGTGGTGGTGGTGGTGGTGATGGTGGTGGTGGTGGTGGGGGTAAATGTGGTGGTGATGGTGGTGGTGGTGGTTGTGGTGGTGGTGATGGTGGTGGTGGTGGTGATGATGGTGGTGGTGGTGGTGGTGTGGTGATGGTGGTGGTGGTGGTGATGATGGTGGTGGTGGTGGTGGTGGTGATGGTGGTGGTGGTGGTGATGGTGGTAGTGGTGTGGTGGTGGTGGTGGTGATGGTGGTGGTGGTTGGTGGTTGGTGGTGGTGGTGATGGTGGTGGTGGTGGTGGTGGTGATGGTGGTGGTGATGGTGATGATGAGAGGAGGAGGAAGAGGAAGAGGAGATGATGATGAGAATGATGGCGATGATGATGATGATTGTAATAGACATTATCATGAGATCATAATAGTGATAGTAGCAGTAGCAGTATCAGTAGCAGTATTAGTAGCAGTAGTAGTAGTAGTAGTAGTAGTAGTAGTAGTAGTAGTAGTAGTAGTAGTAGTAGTAGTAGTAGTAGTAGTAGTAAAGATGACGACGATGGTGATGAGGGTGGTGAAGGTGGTGATGATGATGATGATGATGATGATGATGATGATGATGATGATGAGGAGGAGGAGGAGGAGGAGGAAGGAGAGGAAGAAAAGGAGGAGCAGAAGGAGGAAAAGGAAGGTGAAGAGAAGGAAGATGATGGTGATAATGTTGATGATGAAAAGGAGGAGGAGGAAGAAGAAGAAGATGATGATAAAATAATAGTAATAATAACAATAATAATAATGATAACGCCACTACTACTACTACTACTACTACTACTACTACTACTACTACTACTACTACTACTACTACTACTACTACTACTAGGAACAATAGTAACAGCAATGATGATAATGATAAAGTAATAAGAAATAACAGAAATAAGGAACACACACATACACACATATTCACGTATGCACGCACGCATATACATGCACGCACGCACTCGCACGCACGCACACACACATGTACGTGCACATGTGCAATCACAAAGCCGTTAAATTAAAGCAGAACGTGCAATCACACACACACACACTCATTCACACACCCACTACACTACACTACACTACACAACACTACACTACGCTACGCTACACTACACTACACCAAATTACACTACACTACACTACGCTGCACTACACTACACTACGCTACACTACACTACACTACACTACGCTACACTACACTACACCACACCACAACACATACACACACATATACATACTTACATACATACATACATACATACATACATACATACATACATACATACATACATACATACATACATACATACATACATACACACACATACATACACACACACAACACACACACCACACATCCAAACTCCCCCCCCCCCCCACCCGCCATACACACACTCCCCACACCACTTACCATCCCACTCACCTACATACATACCAACCACTCACTCTCCCAGTCCACCAACCCACACCACCCACACCACCCACAACACCCACACAAACCCTCACCACCCACAACCACCCACCACCAACCGCACAACCCACTACCACCCACACCACCCACACAGCCCAACACACACCCACACCAACCCACACCACCCACACCACCCACACCACCCACACAACCCACACCACCCACACCAACCGACACCACCACACCACCCACACACACCCAACCACCCACACAACCCACACCACCCACACACCCCACACCACCCACACCACCCACACACAACCACAACACCCACAAACCCACACCAACCCACACCACCCCACCACCCCACAACCCACACCAACCCACACAACCCACACCACCCACTCACAACCCACACCAACCCACACCAACCCACATCACCCACACACCACAACCCACACCACCCACACCACCCACACCACCCACACAACCCACACCACCCACACCAACCCACACCACCCACTACCAACCACACACACAACCCACACAAACCACCACACACCCACATCACACACCACACCAACCCACACAACCCACACCAACCCACACCAACCCAACCAACCCCACATCACCCACCCACACAACCCACACCAACCCACAACACCCACACCAACCCACACCAACCCACAACCACCCACACCAACCCACACCACCCACACCACCCACACAACCCACACCCAACCCACACCACCCACCCACACCAAACCCACACCACCCACACCAACCCACACAAACCACACCACCCACACCACCCACAACCACCCACCCCACCCACACCACCCACACCAACCCACACCACCCACCCACACCAACCCACCACCCACAACCCACACAAACCCACACCACCCACACCACCACACAACCCACACCCCACACCAACCCACACACCCACACCAACCCACACAACCCACACCACCCACACCAACCCACACCACCCACAACCACCACACCACACACCACACCAACCCACACCACCCACACCAACCCACACCACCCACACAAACCACACACCACCCACACCACCCACACCAACCCACACCACCCACACACCACACCAACACCCACACCACACACCAGACCACCCACCACAACTCACCACACACCACACCCACACCACCCACCCACACCCACCCACACCACCACCACCCACACACCACCACACAACACAACCCACACCACCCACACCACCCAACCCTCCCTGCCCAAACCGTACTACTTACCGGACAGTAGAGAAAGAAGGCCCCGAGAAGAACCACTCTCATCAACACTGGGCTGGCTGCCTTCATCACCTGTAACACACACACACACACACACACACACACACACACACACACACACACACACACACACGCGCGCGCGCGCGCACGCACGCACGCACGCATGCACACACACACACACCACGCACGCACGCACACACAGACACACACACACACACACACACACACACACACACACGCACACGCACGCACGCACGCACGCACGCACGCATGCACACATAGACACATACATACACACACGCGCACACATACACACGCACGCACACATACACACGCACGCACACACACAGAGTTTTTTTTAGTATAGGGTAGTGTTTTGTTTTGTATAGGGTAGTATAGTATAGTATGGTATAGTATGGCACGGTATATTATAGTATACACACACAGACACACAGACAGACACACACAGACACACACACACACACATACACAGAGTTTTGTAGTGTAGGGTAGTGTACAGCTGTGAAGCATGGACACTTACTGCCGATTTAGAACGTCGCATTCAAGCCTTTGAGATGAAGTGCCTCAGGCGGATCCTGAACATCACCTACAGAGACCGTAAAACCAATGACTACGTCTGGCAGCAGATCGAGGCACTGGCTGGCAAACAAGAACCATTGCTAGATACAGTCAAACGGAGGAAACTGAAATGGTTTGGCCACACAACAAGGCATAACAGCCTGTCAAAGACAGTCCTGCAGGGAATGGTGGAAGGAGCAAGGAGGCAGGGACGACCACGCAAAAGCTGGATATCCAACATCAAGGAGTGGACCGGCCTCACTGTACCAAACCTCCTGAAAGCAGCCCAGGACAGAACCATTTGGCGGTCCACTTGCAGCGTCCGTGCGGGTACCCCAACGGTCGTCCCGACCAAGGGATGAGTGAGTGAGTGAGTGAGTATAGTATAGTATGGTATGGTATGGTACGGTATAGTATAGTCCACACACACACGCACACACACACACACACACACAGACAGACAGACACACACACACACACACACACACACACACACACACACACACACACACACACACACACACACACACACACACACACACACACACACACACACACACACACACACACGCGCACACATACAGACAGATAGACAGACAGACAGACATACACATATACACACAGAGGAAGACCGGAAGAGTAGGCCACTGCGTACCGGTGGAAACGGATGACATTTACAAAACTGCATAATAATAATAATAATAATAATAATAATGTATGGAATTTATATAGCGCTGAATCTTGTAAAGCAACAAATCAAAGCGCTCAGATTTGAATTCGGGCTGCTCTCCCCGGGGAGAGCGGGAGAACGCGTCGCCACTTAGCGCTGCGCCACCCTTTCACCCTTTTTTTTTTTTTTTTTTTTTTTCTGCAGCTGTATTTGTTTCCCTATCAGAGTGGCTTTTTTCTAAGAATTTTGCCAGGGACAACTCTCACGGGGACTGGGTGTAATAAAGCACATGAGTGTTTATTCCATTATCATCGAAATAAAAGAGTAAATAACTAAATAACACACACATACACACACACGCACGCACGCACGCACGCACGCACACACACACACACACACACACACACACGCACACACACGCACGCAACCCTCTCCGCCTCCCCCCCCCCACCACATGCACTCGCATGCACACACAAACATACATATCCACATGCACACAGTGCACACACATATTAACACACACACACACACACACCACACACACACACACACACACACACACACACACCACACACACCACACACACACACACACACACACACCACACACACACTCAGATGTATGTCAGTCTGTCACTCTGCCTCTCTGTCTCTCTGTCTCTCTGTCTGTCTGTCTGTCTGTCTGTCTCTCTGTCTGTCTGTCTGTCTGTCTGTCCGTCTCCCTGCTTTACACACAGAAAGCCTTTATCCTCAGCAGTAAACGACCCTGACCCAGCAAGCTACAGCTTTATCCGTGCACGTGCGAAATGTTTCAACGGAAGCAGACAAGGGACTGCAATTATGGAAAACAGACTGTAATTTGCCCCCCCCCCCCCCCCTCTAAGTGGGTAAAACACAGGAACCCCATTTTCCAAACTTTGCAGATAAACTCCCACCTTTTTGTTAAATCCTATAATTCAGCCGAAACAAAAAAGCTTTCGTTTGAAGTCCTGCTTAAGCCTAGGTAGTTAACCATGTTTTACATTTTTGGGTAAGATATTTTAGGAGATTACATTGAAAAATGGGCTTCTCCCTAAACTTTGCATAACGGGAGGTTAAGTGTTTAAATACAGACAGCACATTCATCTTCTTTTTCATTTTGTGCCCCCTAAGATAAACAGCTATGAAGATAGATAGCTACATTTGTAGAGGGGATGGGATAGCCTAGTGGTTAGAATATTGTGCTCGCAATCTGACGACCCGGGTTCGAATCCCGTTCAAGGGAACTTTTCCCCTAGAGTTAACATCAGAGCAGACTGCACTCTCCCCAAAAGTCCTTCGGTTGAGACTATAAACCAAGGCCCTGTGTGCGAACGCACACAGAACATCTTACTCACATGTTAAATCCAGTTCCGCTTTTACAAAAGAGTTGGCCATTGTGTGCCGGTGCGAAAAAATGACAAAATTGACAAAACCGCATACACACGGGGACTTGATGTGAAAAAGCATATGAGTGCTTATTCCATTATCCTCGATATAAAAGAATGAATGATGAATAAATAAATGAACTGATGTCGTTGTACTTTTCTGCATCACGGAGTTTGGGTAAAAGCCATTGTGTTTATTTTGGTAAAAAAATCCAAAATGGTCATGATGTATGAATTTTTTAAATTTAGCTGTTTCAGTCAGTTGTTTATCCTATATCTTTCACGTTGAATCATGTCAAGAGGACATAGACAACTAGTCCAGTGTATAACATCTGTTTTGGTTGGAAAGCTTTCTATGACAATGCAAAGACCAAAATGATAATGCCGATCAGTTACAGGATTTTGCCTTCATCTAAACATTTAACATTTGGACCCGCCACACTTTCAGTGGCAGTGTCACAGACAAAAAAAAGGAAGAAAGCTGCAAACTCTCTAGCTGATAACAAAAGCAAAGAAACGATCCAATAAACCTACTAGCTGACCAACCGATCCCCAACCAGCCAAGCAACCTACCAATGAAACCCATCAGCCAAATGTTTCGCTGTTAAGCAGATGAGCTACTGGCAACTTAACTAAATTTTGGTCTGGATATTATTCAGAAAAAAAATCTGTCTTTAGTCCTGCATATGTACCCTTCCTGGTAAAGCAACACTCTTGTCTTTCCATACCTCTGCCTTTAACAACAAGTGCAGTTCTAGTGTTTTATTTTTATGTACTCAATGCCTCTACATCTTGCGCACACGTTAAGCCATGTTCCGCTGTTCGTAAGAGTAGGTCATTGTATGTCGGTGGGAACAGATGACAGAATTCACAAAACCGCATACGCACGGGGGACTGGATGTAAAAAAAAGCACATAAGTGATTATTCCATTATCCTCGATATAAAAGAATTAAAAAAAACCCCAACAACAACTTTCAAGCCGTTGACCCCACTTCTAACTCACACAGTCACATCTAGACAGACTCCCACTGTCATTGAATCAGGAGAGTTTAAGAGCAGTGTACACACAAAGAAAATGATCACTGAACCACCCTATAACGCTGCAGACCAGACCAGACCAGACCAGGAGAACACCTTCATCTACACTCTCGCTGTCTCCTTTTTGGTGGCGCTGTAGGAGCCAGTAAACCACCAGGAGCTGTCCACTAACCCCTCTTCTACAACGTCCGTTGGAGACTAGCTGCTGGACTGAGGCTGAGTTATACGCCCATTCTCTAGCAGCGGTAGCCGCTATGCTCTCCCTTGAATGGTTTACCATGAGGTTTATCGAATGTTGAAGACACGAGACTTACCGCAGGCAAATACAAGCGGAGAATATACACAACGCTTGGCAACCACGAATTCCATGGGAGTTTTATTTATTATTTTGTATTTATTTTATTTATTTATTCTTTTATATCGAGGATAATGGAATAAGCACTCATGCGCTTCTTTTTTACATCCAGTCCCCGTGTGTATTGCGGTTTTGTAAATGTTGTCATCTGTTTCCACCGGCACACAATGGCCTACTCTTCCGAAAAGCGGAACAGGATTTAACGTGTGTACAAGATGTCCTGCGTGCGTTCGCACACGGGGCCTCGGTTTATAGTCTTATCCGAAGGGCTCTGGGGGAAAGCGGAGTCTGCACTGATGTTAACTCCAGGGGAAAATATCCCCTTGAACGGGAATCGAACCCGGGTTGTCAGATTGCGAGCGCAAAGTTCTAACCACTAGGCTATCCCGTCCCCCAGACCTAGCCACTTTTAGAAAGTAAACAACAGATGTCCCACATGGAGTGACCCCCGGAGCACGTTAAACCCTAACTAACCAACCTGGCCAAGAGAAGTAACCAACCAAAATGAGGGTCAACTGTAAAACCACAAAAAAACAAACATAATACACATTTTTAGCGTACATCATTTTGAGCCAATAGATAATTATAACTGATGTTTGATTCTGTTTTGGGTGTCAAATAAGTCTACTTGACTTTTATGGAAATAAAATTAATGTTCTGAATCTCAATCTGAATCTGACTCTTTGAGAGGAAGCCAACTGTGTTGAAGGTTGTTCATGCATCTCAAAAGACACTCCACCTTGGATGGAAGCTGACTGAAGCACCCTTACCCCCTCCCCCCAAACATCCCAATAAAATAAAGAAATGTTTTCTGGGAATTAGACTGAGGTTTTTTTTTGGCCATAAACTCCACAGTGCTAATGAGCGCAGCCAGGCTGTTTGTAACTGCAAGTTTTACACACAGACACAGACACAGACACACACACACACACACACACACACACACCCCACACACACACACACACACACACACACACACACACACACACACACACACACACACACACACACACACACACACAGCACTATAAACCGAGGCCCCCGTGTGCGAACGCACGCAGGACATCTTGCGCACACGTTAAATCCTGTTCCGCTTTTCGTAAGAGTGGACCATTGTGTGCCAGTGGGAACAGATGACAGAATTTACAAAACCGCATAATCACGGGGACTGGATTTAAAAAAGCATATAAGTGCTTACTCCATTATCCTCGATATAAAGAAAAGAATAAGATAAACACACAACACAGAACACACACAGACACACACACAAAACACACACACAAACACACACACACAACACCTGGATTCAACCCACATAATAAGAACAACCAGACAAAAGCTCAAGACCTCAGACTTCACAGACCCTTTAACTGCAAATCATAAAACTATGCTCAATGTTACTAAATTAAATGAGTACCCCCTCCCCCTCTCACACCCACTTGTACCTCTACACCGTTACACACCTCTTACCACCACCACCCCACATCCCCCCATTCAGAAATTTCCAGAAACAGAATCTAGCCAACAAACTGCCATCCACCAAACAAAATACTTCTTGGTTTTACAGACAAGACTCCAGCTGACAAGTCCCCCGTCATAATCAACACAGAAGATAATTACATATCCTATAAGTTTTAGCTGGTGTCCAATGTCCACTCAACTCGATTATTTTGTCGTTCACTTGTTCTTCTTTCACTGTTCTCCCCTTTCGGCTGGTTTTTTTTTTCTTGACCCGTGATTCTTCAAACCCTGACAGTAATAAGCTTTGTATGTACCACAATGATGAACACCGTTAGGATACCAACAGGGCAAGTGTGTTGACAATCATTGTGACATAGTTCGGCTACCCCCGCCAGTGACATATCATGATCATGATCATCATTATCATCATGATCATCATGATCACCACCACCACCACCACCCACCACCACCACCACCACCCCACCACCACCATCATCATCATCATCATCATCATCATCATCATCATCATCATCATCATCATCATCATCATCATCATCACCACCACCACACTGCTACTGCTGTTGCTGCTGCTGCTGCTGCTACTACTACTACTACTACTACTACTACTACTACTACTACTACTACTACTACTACTACTACTACTAATGTATGGAATTTATATAGCGCTGAATCTTGCAAAGTAAACAAATCAAAGCGCTTGCATTCAAATCATTCATACGCATGCAACCATCCATAAATATCAAGATAAACAAATTTCAAATTTATATACACAACACACTTAGGTGGGGGTGGTGGAGGTGAAGGCAGCTACTGACAAGTAGGAACAGACAACAGGGGAAGATCTCAAGTAGAGTGTAAGTGCGTTTTGAGGCTAGATTTGAAAGAATCAAAAGAAGGCTTTTGGTGAAGTGGAAGAGGGTGGTCGTTCCATGTGGAGGGACCGGAAACAGAGAAAGAGCGACGGCCAACAGTGGTTTGTTTAAATCTGGGTGTTCGAAAGCACAACGTATCTACAGCTGAACGAAGGGAACGGGACGGAGTGTACAGGTGAAGACAGTTACAGAGATAAGAAGGTGCAGATTTGTGGAGACATTTGAAACAAAGGGTATTAATCTTATACTTTATTCTTTGTGAGACAGGCAGCCAGTGAAGAGATCGCAAAAGAGTAGACTACTACTACTACTACTACTACTACTACTACTAACTACTACTACTACTACTACTACTACTACTACTGCTACTGCTACTACTACTACTACTACTACTACTTCTGCTGCTACCACTACTTCTGCTGCTACCACTACTACTACTACTACTACTACTAACTACTACTACTACTACTATACTACTACTATACTATACTACTACTACTACTACTCCTCCTCCTCCTCCTACTTCTACTACTACTACTACTACTACTACTACTACTACTACTACTACTACTACTACTACTACTACTACTACGATTGATGTTGCTTAAGATCCTACTCGACCGCTAATGCTATCAACAAAAATGTTGTCATCACATTTGTTTTATGAAACGCTATAAAAAGTGTCAGCGCTATCAATTACAGTCAGATAATTTATCAGATTCTGCCGAAGGAAGGTGGCAGGATGGTTAAGACGTTAAGGCGTTCACCCGCCTAACCGCCCAATGGGCAAGAGCTGGGAATCGAACCCAGAACCTCACGGTTTACTTGTTAATTCAATGATAGAGATTGAATCGAATTAACAAGTAAACCGTGAGGTTTTGGGTTTGCCTCCCACTCCCAACCTTGCTCTTTCCTTACCCAGTTTGACGAGAAAATCGAACTGAATGTCACATTCCCGAAGTCGGAATGCGGCTACCTTCATGGCGGGCAAACAAACGGTCGCATACCCAAAATCTCAATATAGGTGAACCAAGGAATTCTAGCCGAGGAACAAAAAAAAGGATTAAAATTCAAAGGGTATACATATCAAGATGTGTTTTTTAAAAACAGAGGATATAAATTCATAATCTTGATGGGTAGGTCTTTTTAAAAGGGGAGTCAGTTATTGTGTTAACTCTAGGGAGGAAGAGGGGGGATGGGGTGGGTGGGGGTGGAAGGAGGAATCCCCTAAAACGCTTCAGTAGAGAGTAGAATTCCCGCCCTGAGTTATCACACAATCATGAGTGCGACCCTTAAAGAACGAGCTGGACCATGTCATCGTTATCTCGTGACTAAGGCTATTGCCAATTACCTTTTTCCATTCTGGTTCTTCTGTGTCTATTGCAGTGGCAAAACTACTAAGTCTCTGTCCCCTCCTCCACATCTTCACCCTCACAACACCCCCCTTGTGCCTTACCCCAGTATGGAAACATTCACAACCTGTTCTCTCAGATTGGTGCTAACGTGTCGCCATAAGCCGTGTAAGTGTCTGTAAATCTTGAAAATAGGGGTGGGTATTGGCTCCTGTCCTCTATTGTTGGCCACCGACTGGTTTGATCATGATCCCAGTGTGTGTGTGTTTTGTTGTGTGTGTGTGTGTGTGTGTGTTTTGTGTGTTGTGTGTGTGTGTGTGTGTTTGAGAGAAGATGAGAGGAGAGAGAGAGAGAGAGGGGAAAAGAGAGAGAGAGAGAGAGAGGAGAGAGAGATTGGATATGTTTCTGAACATCATGCATTTTCTTTTTAAATAGCTTGACTAGTTTACATTTTTGTATGTTTTCAATGTAACGAGCAAGAACAGTTTTTTTGTTTCAGAATATATAGATATTTAGCATGATAGTTCAGTGACAGTATTGTTTTGGGGAGAATTATCAAAGAATGGACAAATCTAATATAAAACTCAACAACCAAATCAGCACTTTCACATTTTGGGCAGTGTACTTCATTTTCTTGAATTCCCTAAAAAGATGAAAATTATTTATAGGCAGTTGATTATTGTTTGTGCGGACTTAAACAAAATCAACCAGAAACTTTTAAAAAGAAACAAGAGTAAACATTTTTCTCCGCAAAATTTTTGTGGTAAACATTCGGCAGTTTGTAGTAGTGTCATTATAGCAGACGAGATCTAATGGAGGTATCGGAACTGAGAGCTGAATTGTAACAGAAAATCAATTTCCATTATGTCCCTTCGGCGCCTGGGCTTTATCACAGTTCTTGACTAAGCCATTGACGCTGGGGGCAACAGCAGCAAAGTGAGAGGCTGTAGCCTATGATCAGTGGCTTCCCACCCATGGAATTCCACTTTACGGCTTAGTCGTTAGTGATTGATTATGACTAGGAGGCTTGACTTGCACATTTCCTATGTGCAGCAGCCCTGGGGGCTAGTTAGCCTTTGGAGAACATCTCCAACGCTGACTGTCCTTATGCCCTCTTGGCCGAGAGAGTGGGGGTGTACTGTGGGCAAGGCATTTCCACTCTAATCAAATTTCTGCCCAATTTCCGAAACAGCAGCTGCCTCTGCTGATTTGAAGGTAATCGTCGAACACGACGGACAAACAAATGATATCGACTAGAAATTGGACCATCCTGAAAAAAAGACCAAAAAATCTTACTACGAACCTGAAAACGTATTCTTGCAGAGCGCTAAGAAAAAAACACAATAATCAGGAATGGTAAGGAAAAAGGAAAACGTCCTTCACTTCCTATCCTGTCCAAATCTGTGCTGCCCTCGACAAGGTTGGTTGCTACTCCTTCATTCCTGACATGCCCCTGCCACAGAGGTCATACTTTATCTGTGGGTGGTCTCCAGTCTGCTAGAGTTGCAGCACTCTTTTCGGCAGAGTGGGGTGACCTCTGCTGCCTTCATCAGCATCTCTCCCCCTCCCTGTCTAGAACTGTTGCTGTAGAGTAACTTTTCGCCTTGTGTCCTCTTCGAGTAATCATCAGTCACCATCGTTATATTTTGCTGCTTGCAGCTTTTTGTGTGTGTTGTCATCTCCTTGTGAGACGGGCAGCTTGGTGGTTAGAGCGTTGCGCTTGCAATCTGATTCCCCGCGTACCAGTCTGGGTTCGAACCACCACCCTTTCAATGGGGTGTTTCCTCTAGGTGTTAACATCAGTGAAGACTCCACTCTCCCCGA
>CM054143.1:34061945-34084445 GCA_028751875.1 Rapana venosa
CTCCTCCCCCCCCCTCTCTCTCCCTCTTCTCTCCTCCCCCCTCTCTCTCTCCCTCTCTTGTCTCTCTCTCTCTCTCTCCCTCCGTCCTCTCTCTCCCTCTCTCTCGCTCTCTCTCTCTTTCTCTGTCTGTCTGTCTTCCTGTCTGTCACTTCCCTAGACAGCTGTGGAGATGTATCCGCAGGGAGGCTGCATTATTCCACGCTAGTTACTGGCAAGTGTGTGTGTGACACTTTTATGAACCCTCCCCGAAGGGCGTGTTGAAAACTGAAGCGTGCGAGGTGGCTTGGGCTTGTTTTTTTTAGATGTTCGATTCTAGTTGAAAAGTTGCTGTAGTGCAGGGATGATATTCCAGCGGGTTTTCAGTTTTAATGATCGTCCCCTTAACAACTATGTGGAGCATGTCAGGCAGGACTGAAAGAGGTCACAGTTTAGAAGTTTCACGAACAAATGTGGAGCATATAATTATGGGTGACTAGCGCGCGGGAACGTGCAAAGTGGACACAGGCATACACGCGAGTGCGCGCATGGATGCACACACATAACAAACACAGGCACGCTCGCACACATGCATGCAAAAACACACACACATATTCGCGCACACATGCATGCAAACACTTAACATGCACTCACACATGCATGCGCATACGCACACACAACACTCACACACACATAACCAAAGCACGCCACATGCCCGCACGCATGCACACTGCAAACATACACACTACACACACAGACAAGACACACACACACACACACACACACTACACACACATAACCAAAGCACGCCCATGCACGTACGCATGACACACTCCAAATAACACATTCAAACTCACACACAACCAGCACGACACACATCACACCATCACACGCACACACACACACTCACACCACACACACATCAACACACATAACCAAAGCATCGCCACATGCACGCACGCATCACACTTGCATACACATACACACACACACGCAGACACACACACCAAAATGGTCGCATACTTAAACATCTCACCATTGGTAAATTTCGGATTTTTAGCCAAGGAACGAAAACAAAAACCCTCCTCCAAGGAAAAAAGCCCTCCTCAAAACAGACGCACAACTTATCGGAGATTGGAACCTAAGTCATGTGCACTCTGCATCCATCAAATGACGATGCTCAAACCACCACCAGGCCACTCCTCACTTGCCCCCCCCCCCCCCCCTCTTCTCCCTTTCCCCAAGCTAGTCTCATGACGGGCATAACATTTTAATCAATCATCCTTGAGGCGTCCCAAAACCTCCATAAACCTTATTCAGCTCAACAGAAATAAAGAGAATTGTTCAACAGGACACTAAATCAAGGCTGGTAATTGGCGCGATGAGCACGAGGCGTGTGAAAGCCAATCTTAAAAATTTAATCTGAACATTTCCTTGTGTGTGTGGTCGTCCTTTTGGTTTTCTTTTTAAATTATAGTTTTCAAGGCGCACTGCAATAATAATAATAATAACAACAATATCAATGTCTTGGAGATGATGATGATGATGATGATGATGATGACAACGTAATATCATGCATCTTTTAATGACCCGTCACCAAATGAACACCATCTGAGCTTCAGCAGCAAGAGAGAGGGAGGAGGAGGAGGAGGAGGAGGAGGAGAATGAGGAGGAGGAAGGACGATGAGAAAGAGGAGAATGAGGATGGGGAGGAGAGAAGGTGAAAGAGGAGAAGGAGGAGGGAGTGTGTGTGTGTGTGTGTGTGTGTGTGTGTGTTATACAGGTGGCCCTGGTCTTGTGGCGACGTGCCCTCCCCATAGCACAGCATCCAGAATTTCACGCAAAGAAATCTGCCATGACTGACAGTGGTATCCAATTCATTTCTATGTGAACACAAAGCAAAAGACAAAAAGAAATCTCAAGCAAGCAGGCAAGCAAGCAAGCAAGCAAGCCCTCAAACGGTCACCGTATTGGATACTCGAACCCATGGCCCTAATCGCCTGCAGATCACAAATTGGACGTTCTAACCATGTGGGCCATTATTCTCTCCTGTCACACTGTTGTTTAGGATTCCAGACCAGATTCTTACCCCCTCCCCCCTACCCCCGCCCAGCCCCCCTTTCTGCTTGTCCCTCCTCCCCCTACCTTACCAGCAGTGGCCCTTACTTGTTCATAATCCAATGGCCCTTACTTATCAATAGCCCCGTGGCCCTTAGTTAATTAGTTCAGTGGCCCTACTTATTAGTTCAGTGGCCCTTACTTAATTAATTAAGTGGCCCTTACTTATTTATATCCCAGTGGCCCTTATTTATTTATATCCCAGTGGCCCTTATTTATTTATATCTCAGTGGCCCTTACTTACTTATAGCCCAGTGGCCCTTACTTATTTATAGCCCAGTGGCCCTTACTTATTTATAGCCCTGTGGCCCTTACTTATTTATAGCCCAGTGGCCCTTACTTATTTATAGCCCTGTGGCCCTTACTTATTTATAGCCCTGTGGCCCTTACTTATTTATAGCCCTGTGGCCTTTACTTATTTATAGCCCAGTGGCCCTTACTTATTTATAGCCCAGTGGCTCTCACTTATTTATAACCCAGTGGCCCTTACTTGTTCATATCCCAGTGGCCCTTACTTGTTCATATCCCAGTGGCCCTTACTTGTTCATATCCCAGTGGCCCTTATTTATTTATATCCCAGTGGCCCTTACTTATTTATAGCACAGTGGCCCTTACTTGTTTATAGCCCTGTGGCCCTTACCTTATTCAAAACACAGTGACCCTTACTTGTTCATAGCCCAGTGACCCTTACTTGTTTATAGCCCAGTGACCCTTACTTGTTCATAGCCCAGTGACCCTTACTTGTTCATAGCCCAGTGACCCTTACTTGTTCATAGCCCAGTGACCCTTACTTGTTCATAGCCCAGTGACCCTTACTTGTTCATAACACAGTGGCCCTTACTTGTTCATAGCACAGTGACCCTTACTTGTTCATAACACAGTGGCCCTTACTTGTTCACAACACAGTGACCCTTACTTGTTCATAGCACAGTGACCCTTACTTGTTCACAACACAGTGACCCTTACTTGTTCATAACACAGTGACCCTTACTTGTTTATAGCCCTGGGGCCCTTACTTATTTATAGCCCAGTGGCCCTTATTTATTTAAAGCCCAGTAGCCCCTACTTGTTCATAGCCTTGTTGCCCTTGCTTATTCTTGGCCCTGCTTTCACTCTTCCGTCAGACCATTTTGATGCAGTTTTGACCTTTGATGGAGAAACTAAGCCTGGAGACCCCAAGACTCCAGAAACTAGCGTGGCGCGAGTGTGGGTTGTGTGTAATATTCCAGACTTGTCGATCCTGCAGCCAGAGTGCCGTCATGATAACCGGTTTAGCATTGACCAGTCACGACCTGGCACCGTACCACTGAGCTGACCCAGATGCCCTGACCCTGATTTTGTAGAACCTTCAGCCCTTGTCTCTTCCTCCTGCACTGTACCGTCAGTGAAGGTGAGGAGATTGGGATTTCTCCCTCAATTTTGTCCCCGCAAAAAATGTGCGTTGTCTAGTCTCTGATGTTTTATTCTGTTGAAGCTATAAGACGAGGAAATTTTTTTTTTACATGGCATATTTTATACTCTGGGACTCAGGCCAAAAAAAAGAAGCTTTTTGTTAATTGTTAATGGATGTTTAAGTATTAAAGCCTACATTGAAATGGTGTTATGTTTTGAAATGTTATGTTTGAGTTGTATTCCTTCTACCATAACAAGCTCCTAGCATAACAACTTATACTTTTAAAAAAATAAATGAGAAAAACATCCTTTGAAGTCGGAGA
This sequence comes from Rapana venosa, assembly GCA_028751875.1. Taxonomy (NCBI): domain Eukaryota; kingdom Metazoa; phylum Mollusca; class Gastropoda; order Neogastropoda; family Muricidae; genus Rapana; species Rapana venosa. The sequence continues at coordinate 34,065,755 of CM054143.1, forward strand.
ATGGATACCTGTATGGCGAGGTACTTGAAAACAGCTACACCCACACAAATCTCATCCAATGGTTGAGCCAGTTATACCCACACACTTCTCATCCAATGGTTGAACCAGTTATACCCACACACTTCTCATCCAGTGGTGGAACCAGCTACACCCACACACTTTTCATCCAGTGGTTCATGGAACCAGCTACACCCACACACTTCTCATCCAGTGGTTCATGGAACCAGCTACACCCACACACTTCTCATCCAGTGGTTCATGGAACCAGCTACACCCACACACTTCTCATCCTATGGTTCTTGGAACCAGCTATAGGCACACACTTCTCATACATTGATTCATGGAACCAGCTATAGGAAAACGCTTATCCTATGGTTCTTGGAACCAGCTATAGGAACACACTTCTCATACAGTGATTCATGGAACCAGCTATAGGAACACGCTTCTCATCCTATGGTTCTTGGAACCAGCTATAGGCACACACTTCTCATTCAATGGTTCTTAGAACCAGCTATAGGCACACACTTCTCATCCTATGGTTCATGGAACCAGCTACACCCACACATTTCTCATCCAGTGGTTCATGGAACCAGCTACACCCCCACACTTCTCATCCAGTGTGTGTATTTACGCTCTCACAGTTATTCCTAGGTGTGAGGAGTAAGACAGGGTGAGAGTGTATACGTTGGATGACCTTCAGGTATTTTTTATTTTTATTTTATTGTTTTGTTTTATTCTTTTATTTCGAGGATAATGAAATAAGCACTCATGTGCTTTAAAAAAAATCCAGACCCCCGTGGGTATGTAGTTTTGTAAATTTTGTCTTCCGTTCCCACCGGCACAAAATTGCCTCCTCTTCCGAAAAGCGGAACATGTGCGCGAGATGTTCTGCAGGCTAACCCGGGGAACGCCCAACAACAACAGCAGCAGCAGCAGCAGCAGCAGCAGCAGCAGCAGCAGCAGCAGCAGCAGCAGCAGCAGCAGCAGCAGCAGCAGCAGCAGCAGCAGCAGCAGCAGCAACAACAACAACAACAACAACATTCTACAAGAGAAAAGGAGGATTCCATAGTTTTTAATCAACTTAAAAATCTGTTCACGAATAAGTCACGTCAGACGGGACAAATACACAACAATTTTAACAACAACAACAACAATACAATACAATTTCACTACTCCATTAAAACAGAGATGACAGAATTCATCTCTCTTAACGCTTTTGTGGACATTATAAAATTGATAATTTTAACACGAAATGTACACACGTGGATTTTTTTTTAACTCCATAATAAAAGCATTGAAAACGTTCTTTTTTTACAAGTACTGGAACACGATTTTATTTTTAAAATCAGTCTGGTTGATAAGCACACGATCTAAGAAAATCTTGTCAAGCCACTCATCGTCAGATAGCGTGCGGAACGTGTGAAGGCCACTTTCTCCCATATAAGGGGCTTAGCTAGGTGGGCTGTTCGTATGTAGCTCAACAGCGGCCGCTGAACATGACCTAATTGCCCAGCAGCAGTGCAGGGCCCCTACTGGCTGGTACCTCGAGCCTGACCTATGGGGGAGGGCCTCAGGTGGAATTCTATCTGAGATGCCATACACGAATCTGGATTAGTTGGGGTGTAGGAGCATGACACGGAACAGCAGGACAGGAACTTCTATTTGAGATGGGGCAAAGAAAAGTACCGAGGCCTACTTTAAAATGGACATATTTATGGTCTTGTTGGTTGATGTTGTTGGATGTCTTTTGTGGTGTTGTAAATTCTCTTCTTCATTGTCCATGTTCTTGTATCTTGTTCTTCTTGTGTTGTTCTCCTTGTTGTTTGTTGTTGTTTTGTTGTTGTTTTTGTTGTTTTTGTTGTTCTTCTTCTTCTTTTTCTTCTTCTTCTTCTTTTCTTGCTTCTCTTTTTTTCTTCTTTTTTTCTTTTTTTTTTTTTGTTGTGTTGTGTTCTTCTTCTTCTTGTTCTTTTGTTGTTGTTGTTCTTCTTCTTCTGTTTTCTCCTTGTTGTTGTTGTTCTGTTGTTGTCTTGTTGTTCTTCTTCCTTCTTTTCTTTTTTCTTTTCTTCTTCTTGTTGTTCTTCTTCTTCTTCTTCTTCCCCTTCTTCTCGTTCCCCTTCTTCCCCTTAATTATTTGGAAAGTGCACTCAGGGTTGCACCCTTAAAGCTATAAAGTCACCGAGGTGTTTGCTGGGGCGCATCTTTTACACATTAGCCCAACTGCAGTGTTTCCTCCTATTATTTTTGCAAGCACAGGGGCAGAACAATCAAATTCGGTTCAATCGTTCAGCTGCTTCCATTCAGAAAACACCCCCCTCTGCTAATTGCAGCCCTGCATAAAAGACGGTGTAGGCACAGGGCTTCTTCAGACACTCAGCCACAGGTCACCACATCCTGATCCTTGGACCAGTCCACCTGAGGGGATGGATGCTGTCGTGTTGTCTTGCATCTTCTTCCTCCCCCTCCTCTCCTGTCATTCCTCCCTTCGCTTTTGTTCCCTCTGTCTTCCAGTGTCTGCCTCGTTGTGTCTTCACTCACGAGGGTTTGTGATCACCGCGATCCGTCATGTGAGTGAACCCATCTTCTCTCAACAGGTTGGGGCTGTTTTAAAACTTTTTTTTGCAGCACAGTTCAGGAATTGCTGGGGAGAGAGAGAGAGAGAGAGAGAGAGAGAGAGAGAGAGAGAGAGAGGAGGAGAGAGAGAGAGAGAGAGAGAGAGAGAAGAGAGAGAGAGAGAGAGAGAGAGAGGGGAGGGGAGAGAGGAGACGGGAATGTTGAACGAATTAACCCTGTAGGAAACCTGAAGAAAGGAGGCTGGTAACAGACTTGAAGAGGGTGAAGAGGATCGGGCATTGTCAGGAAATGCTTTCAAAGCAGATTGTTGCTTTTAAAAAAATGTTAGTGTAATTGATTTAAAGCTGGAGGCGAATTTCCACAATTTGCTTGTTGATGATGTAACTTAGTCTTCTGACACTTTGAGTGCTCCACGCTGTATATTTCACAGTGCTTAAGCTTCAGGTTTGATACTTTAATATTGTAGAATGTTTTGATTTGTCTAGTGAGAAAACAATAAGTATTGGGGCATAAACAGTGCAGGTCTTCCCACCCTGATCCTTGGACCAGTCCACCTGAGGTAAACGTGGAAGAAAACACACATCCTAAGATAGGTTAATGAAGAGAGACTTGAAAGCAAGGAATAAGACTGAAGTAACAAACCTTGTAAGAATTTAGAGGCCCTGGTTAAAGATACACCTATGTTCAACTGAGGATGAATAAGCCAAGAGAGGAGATATCTATCTTCCTCTGGTTCCTATTGCTGCTTTTAACACCTAAGGTTCACTCCTTCCAACTCCTCCTATTGATCTTTTACTGCTTTTTTGCATTTCCCATTTCTTTCTCTGGCCCTAACATTCTATCATACGTTCTCGCTCGCACTCTCTCTGTCCCTGTCTGTCTGTCTGTCTCTCTCTCTCTTCTCTCTCTATCTTCTCTCTCTCTCTCTCTCCTCTCTCTCTCTCTCTCTCTCTCTCTCTCTCTCTCTCTCTCTCTCTCTCTCTCCCCTCTCTCTTATCAAAATAGTAGCTTTTTACTGTAATACTATCTTTTGTAAATGTATTCAATCACGAGATATTTTGACATTATCAGGTCTATATCTATGAATCTAATAGTTGACTGCATTAGCCTGAAAAAATCAGAAAGATAAGAGTTATACAATTTTATGTCACTGACAAACTTTCATTTCCGACAATACATAAACTTTGCTCAGTACCTCTTGTTTAGGCATTTTCAATGTCAATAGAATGCAGTTTTGTCCACATAATAGTTATGCTCAATCTTCTACAACTCCAGTTTGTAGTGACATCACCAACAATGTTCATATTACTTTTTAAAAACCCAACCCTCATAAAATGTAGGCATTTCCCCATTCCAATGAAAAATCTTGACATGCATAATCTCTACTTGTTTATTTTTTGGTGAGCAGTGGCTACCTTTTTCCAAGGACAAGAAAAATTGTAGACATTGCCAATGAAACACACACACACAAATGCACGCACATACACACACACACTCATACATGCACACACATACACAGACAACACTCCATACACACACACACCCACACACACACACACACACAACACCACCACACACACACACCACACACACACACGCACGCAAACACGCACGCACGCACCACACACACACACATACATGTCTGAAACAACATGTGCAACGGACGTAAACTAAAACTAACACACACACACACACACACACCACACACACACACGCACAGCTACGACACAACACACACACACACACACACACACACACACACACACACCACAACACACACACACACAACATCGTCTGATATCACTTTTGGTGGAAGGTCGTAAACTGAAGAACAAACACACACACACACACACACACACACACACACACACACACACACACACACACACACACACACCACACCACACACACACACACTCACGCACGCACGCACGCACACACACACACACACACACACACACACACAGGAGAATTCACTATTTGATATTCAGACAAAACTTCTCTCCCCCAACCCCACCCCCCCCCCATCCCCCACCCCCCACCCACACCCCCTGTCGGGAATGCTGGGGGAGGGGGGGGGAGCCCTGTCAGTATAAATAGCATCCCGACCTTTTGGACTACTCTTTTGGACTTCAGAGGGATTAAACATACACCAACTTTTGTCTCTTTTTTTCCCCCTGAGTGCCTATGTACCACTTCACTCCCCTCACCTCCCCTCCCCTCACCTCACCTCACAAGCAAACATCCAACACGGCCCTAACCTGACTGAACTATTCACCACAATCTGCACACAGCCTGGAAGGGATATTGGACCCCCAAAAAAGAAAAGAAGAAATCTGTGGTACTTGCCCCTACCTCGGGCCAGACAAACTGACAGTGGGATTGGTTCAGACTGATGGTTTAGTAGCATGTTCCCTCCTCCTTAACTACTACCAAACTGTGCAACAACAAAAAAAGAGAAAAGTTTTTTTGGTCTCATCGACGTCGTGGAACAGTCAGACGGCAACTATTGTCTGTCACCGGAGCAAAAATGAATGTGTTGCGTATCCTTCACCTCCTCAGTGTGTGTGTGTGTGTGTGTGTGTGCGCGCGTGTGTGTGGTGCGTACGTACGTATGTGTGTCTTGTTGAGCGTACGTACGTACGTGCGTGCGTGCGTACGTACGTGTGTGCGCGCGCATGGGTTTGGAATATGTTGTTTATTATGTTTTAAGGAGAGTTGCATGCGTGTAAATGATTGGAGTGCAAGCGCTTCGATTTGTTTTTTATTTCTACAAGATTCAGCGCTATATAAATTCCATATTATTATTATTATTTTATTATTATTATTATTATTATTATTATTATTATTATTATTATTATTATTATTATATATCATCATCATCATTCATCATCATCATCATCATCATCATCATCATCATCATTATTATTATGTCAAATGCCTGACAAGTTTGGTCCAGAGTATCTGATTTCGGCAAGGGAGAGAATTGTAATTTTAAAAAAAAAAAGTCATTCTGGGGAAGGAAAGGCAGGAGAAGGGATCAAGAAGGTAGGACAGGTGGAGAAGAAGGTGACAGGAAGGAAAGGAAACATGGCAGAAGTGAAGAGAGAGGGATAGAAAAGGGGCAATTTCTAGCGCAGAATTTCTGGAAGGTGGGGATGCTGTTTATACTGGCAGCCAACCCCCCCTCCCCCTCACCGGCATCCCTATGGTGGAAAGTTTTGTCTGAGCATCGAATAGTGAGTTCCCGTGTTGTGTGTTGGTGTGTGTGTGTGTGTGTGTGTGTGTGTGTGTGTGTTGTGAGTGTGTGTGTGTGTGTGTGTGGTGTGTGTTGAGTGTGGTGTGTGTGGTGAGTGTGTGTGTGTGAGTGATGTGTGTGTGTGTGTGTGTGAGTGTGTGTGTGTGTGTGTGTGCGCGCGCGCTCACCTGCGCGCGCGCTCGCGTGTGTGTATGCGTGCGTGTCTGTGCTCGTGTGTGTGTGTGTGTGCGCGCGCCCACGTGTGTGTGTGTTATATGTTCGCATGCAAGGTGTAGCTGACACATGGGCATTGTTCTCTTTTCAAAGTTTTTTTTCCCAAAAGTCTTGTAGGAGAGCAGAACCAGATCCAAAATCAACTCAGTGGCTTTTCAAACTCTTTCGATTTTGTTTTGGTAACTTTTTCCTGTTGATTTGTTTATGCAGCTAACAATAAGATCTTTACGCAGCTTTTGTGGGATATATTTTACAGCGTCTTTGCATTGATCTGACTCATTGATCAGTTCTTCTCTTCACTCGTGTTTAGACAGCCTCACTTCTGATAGTGTCCCTCTCCCTTGCTTTTGGTCTATTCTACACTTCCCTCTCTTTCTGTCCATTGAAACAGATCTCAGAATGGGATCTGCTTGATTGGAACACAGCAGCTTATTCGACTGTACAAAAGTTACAGACCCGCGAGAGACATTTATGACTAAGTTACTTCACAAATTAATGTGAATGAACAATCTAACTTATTCTTAATAGTGAAAATGTCTATCAGTTAAGGCATTTGGGTATGTGTCTATTTCATGCTCTGAAAGCCCAGAGAACTTTGTTAGGTATAACTGGTGTACAAAAAGTTGAAGTTGCTCATGTTTCTTTGGAAAATCACTCTTGATAATGCCAACATTATCTATGGTTTTTGGTGTACTGTTTTTGTTTGAAGTTTCTTTCGTCAAAATGAATACCACCTTGTATACAGGCAGGTGGCCTTACAATTAAAATCCTGAGCTTCTGAGTCTGAGTTTTCTGGCTACCATTTTGTGGAAGCCATACCATGATGATTATTTGGGCCGTGGTTGGCCATTTTTCTTGTTAGTTTTATATGTATTCGGTTGTGAATGGGCTTGAAAGCTTATTACAATAAACTACTGGCCTTCCCACTCACTCTCTCTTTCTCATTTCCGTGTCATATAATTGCGTAGTGCTGCAACGCTTCGTGGCTGTATGAACTTATTAGCTTAACGGCAATACAAAATTTCGTCATCGTTATCATTATCGTTATATATCTCTCTCTCCACATCTCTCTGTCTGTCTGCCTGTCTCTCTGTCAGTATGTTTGGCTCTCTCTCTCTCTCTCTCTCTCTCTCTCTCCTCTCTCTCTCTCTCTCCCCTCAATCCCCTAAACAGTGGCTTTTCATTGTCAGAATACATTTTAAAAAATGTCTTCAATCACCAACTAGTTTGACATCTACCACGTTCGCATTAACATATCTAAGTTCCTGTTTACTGCTTTACCACAAACAAGACAATGAGACAAAAAGTAATAAGTGTCGCGTACTATTCTGTCTCACCATACAACAGACTTTTCAATCAGAGACAAAACTGAAACTTTTCTGGGTCACTTTTGTCGCTAGCTGTATTCTTAACGCACAGCGTCTGCAACTGTGTCAAGGTTCCCTCCCCTTGAATACGTCATGTTATTTTTGGACACTTTCCTCACCTCACAGCCATTCTCACTGTATACTGCTCTCACCTGACTGAACTATCCACGAGGATGGGCACACACACACACAGCCTGGAGGTGGTATTGGAAAAGTTGCGGTACTTACCCTACCCCACCCACCCCCTCTCTCTTACCCCTCCCCACCCCACCCCTCCCCACCCCTCCCTGGGCCAGACAACTGACTATATGTGATTGGTTCAGACTGATGGTTTAGTAGTAGAAGTAGTAGTAATGGCATGTCTCCTGTCCTAGTACTAACTGTGAACAAAGTTTGCCTGAACAGGGAATCTGGAGTTTCATATGAGAGAGAACAATGAACGATGAGCAAGATTAATTCTTCAGGACTCCAGCCCCTAGAATGGGGTCAAGCAAGCATAGCAACCCCCCAAAAAAACAACAACAACAAAAAACCCCAAACAACAACAAACCAACCAACCAAACAAAAAAAAAACAACAACCCAAAATCCAACCGAAACAAAAAACACAACGAAAACCAAAGCAAAAACACACACACACACACACACACACACACACACACACACACACACACACAACACACACACACACACACACACAAAAAAATATTGACATAATATATTCGGGTGACTACCAAGACATTGCAAATTAATTTGAACAATGGGTCCTTCTAAATTGGAATAAATGGCCTTTTTTTTCAAACAACCATATTCTCCATGTCAGTTTTCCCCCCACATTGTCAACAAAATCCTACCATATTTTTAAGGCTCTGAAAAGATGTTAGAAGCAGAGCTGCATTTCAGGAAATCTATAATTATAAGGTTGATCGCCAGGGTTCAAATAAGAGAGAGAGAGATTTATTTTTTTAGTTCATTTTAATTTTATTCTTTTATATCGAGGATAATGGAATAAGCACTCATGTGCTTTTTCACAAATAGTCCCCGTGTGTATGTGGTTTTGTAAATTGTCATCTGTTCCCACAGGCATACAATGGCCTACTCTTACGAAAAGCGGAACAGGATTTTAACGTGTGCGCAAGATGTTGTGCGTGCGTTCACTTACGGGGCCTCGGTTTATAGTCTCATCCGAAGGACTTTTGGGAAGAGTGGAGTCTGCACTGATGTTAACCCCAGGAGAAAATATCCCCCTTGAACGGGAATCGAACCCGGGTTGTGAGATTGCCAGCGCAATGTTCTAACCACTGGGCTATCCCGTCCCCCAGAGAGAGAGAGAGAGAGAGAGAGAGAGAGAGAGAGAGAGAGAGAGAGAGAGAGAGAGAGAGAGAGAGAGAGAGAGAGAGAGAGAGAGAGAGAGAGAGAGAACTCTGGAATGGCTTAATGTTCATTGGCCTTTGCCCACCAAAAAAAAAAAAAATTCGAGGAGCAAGAGTAAAAACAAAGAACATGACATATAACATCTCAAAAGCTTTGATCAGTTACCTTGGCATGTACACGTTGGCATGTGCATGAAATTGTACACTTAAAATAATATGTTGAATAAACGTCATCAGATTTCCCCTCCGTTTTTGTGTGTGTGTGTAGCCTATGCCCTCTTTAGGGTCAGGGAAGGTAAAGCAGCAAGGGAGAGGAGACGGGCGCCGCCCTCAATATGCTGGCCCTAGAGAAGTGAGGTCTCTGACGCCTCGCTCCCCTACGACCTTATAGGTTATGGGACTCCTTTACCTTTACCTTTTTAACCTATGCCACCATTTCTTTAAACCATTAATAAGATAGCCGCACTCCATCTTCTGGGATGGTGTCTAAACACGACACCTGTGAGCATGCATTTCTTTTTAAAAAAATTTAAAAATAAAAATGCTTTCATCTGTTCCTACGGGCACAAAAAAAGCACATACTCTTCAGAAGGGTCATCATCATCAATGCCTTTGTGCCTTATTGGCACGTAAGGCAGCAACAAAAGTTCTCCACTCCTGTCTGTCCTGGGCCAGCTTCTGAATGGTTCCCCAGGTATGTTGGAAGGTCTTCAGCTCTGTTTCGACAGTCCGACGCCAAGTGTTCTTGGGTCGTCCTCGTTTGCGAACGGGTTTTATAACGTGCGCGCAAAATGTTGTGCGTACGTTGGTTGGCGGCACGCGGTACCTCAGGTCGTAGCTTCATGCAAAAGGATCTTTGGAAGAGAGGAACCAGTACTGATGTTAGTTAACTCCTGAGTAACAAAAAATCCCTCATAAAAACGGGGGTGCCTTGGTAGTGGTTCAAAATCCCCGATCGTCAGATCACGAGTGAAACTACTTTAACTAACCACTGGGCTAATCCCGTCCTCCCCCCCCCCCCCCCCTTCTCCCGTCCCCCCTCCACCTCTCCCCCTTCCCCCGCTCATCCCCCCTCCCACTCACCCCCCTCCTCCCCCGCTCACCTCTCCCCTCCCGCTCACCTCTCCCCTCCCGCTCACCCCCTCCTCCCGCTCACCTCTCCCCTCCCGCTCACCCCCTCCTCACCGCTCACCTCTCCCCTCCCGCTCACCCCCTCCTCCCGCTCACCCCCTCCTCCCGCTCACCTCTCCCCTCCCGCTCACCCTCCCCTCCCGCTCATCCCCCCTCCCGCTCCACCCCCCTCCCGCTCATCCCCCCCCCCTCCCGCTCACCCTCCCCCCCTCCCGCTCATCCCCCCCTCCCGCTCATCCCCCCTCCCGCTCACCCCCCTCCCCGATCACCTCTACCCTCCCGCTCCCCCCCCTCGCTCAACTATCCCCCCTCCCGCTCACCCCCTTCCCGCTCACACCCCCCCCCCCCCCCCCCCGCTCAACTCCCTTCCCATCCCCCGCTCATACCCTCCACCACCTCCCCTCCCTCCCCCACCATCATCAGATCTAAATCAGCTCAGCAGTTTTGTCTGCTGTGATAATAATAACAGGTTATAAATAAATACCAACACAAAAAACAACAACAACAAACAACAACAAAGAAAGAAAACCGAACCGATCTTGTCTTCAGAGACTTCAAAACGCTGTCAATGATCGCGAGCAGACGACACGGCAATTAGATTAGAGCGCAGAGGGAAAGGTCAGGTTGCAATTCAAACGACTGGTTGGACAATAAACATTGTCAGACTCCTCCGATGGTATCGTGCTAAGATGGCCCGATTGGATTTCTCTCCCCCCTCGCAACAATGCGCGTGTGTGTGTGTATGTGTGTGTGTGTGTGTGTGTGTGTGTGTGTGTGTGTGTGTTGTGTGTGTGTGTGTGTGTGTTTGTGTGTGAGTGTGTTTGGTTGGTGTGTTTGCGTGTGTGTGTGTGACAATGACAATGACAATGACAAATTCTTTTATTTCGAGGATAATGAACAAGCACCCATGTGCTTTTTTACATCCAGTTCCCGCCCTTAGAGATATAATATAAGAGAGAGAGAGAACAGAGAGAGAGAGAGAGAGAGAGAGAGAGAGAGAGAGAGAGAGAGAGAGAGAGAGAGAGAGAGTGTGTGTGTGTGTGTGTGTTGGGGTGGAATTGAACCTAAGACTGTTGGTGTTTTTTGTCACCTGCGGTGTGTGTGTGTGTGTGTGTGTGTGTGTGTGTGTGTGTGTGTGTGTGTGGTGTGCATGCGCGCGTTTGTGTGTTGTTGTTGTTGTTGTTGTTGTGGTAAGAATACTTCTTTGTTGTCGCGATGGAGAAAACGGTAGTGGAGTGCATGGTATATGAAGATAATATCGAATCCTTGCATAATGTTGGAAATGATTATAACTGGAACGTAATCAAGAAAGAATAATTATCTATGCTTGCGTACGTTCACGCACACACGCAATAAGCACGCACGCTTCCCCTCCCCCCTCCACACCACACACACATGACTGATAAGAATAGTTGCTGTCTGCGCGTTCAATGATGAAGAAATTTTTTACTGAATAACGATATCAAAGTTGTCAGGATAGCCTAGTGGTTTAGAGAGCGAATAACTGGAGATCTGTCTGTGGTTGAATACACGGCTTCCAGTCTCCGCTGACGTATCAGTTTGAGGGAAATCTTTTTTGTTTTTCTTATGGGATTCGAACCCGCGACTTTCCAGTCCGTAACTCTAGGCGCTAACCACTGAGCCAAGGCAGCTGGTGCATGTATGCACCTTTCATTTTTTATTTATTATATTTTTCTATTTCGAGGATAATAGAATAAGTACTCATGTGCTTTTTTTTACATCCAGTCCCCGTGTGTATGCAGTTTTGTAAATTTTGTCATCCGTTCCCACCGGCACACAAGGGCCTACTCTTACGAATAGCGGAACAGGATTTTAACGTGTGCGCAAGATGTTCTGCGTGCGTTCGCACACGGGACCTCGGTTTATAGTCTCATCCGAAAGACTTTTGGGGAGAGTGGAGTCTGCACTGATGTTAACTCCAGGGGAAAATATCCCCTTGAACGGGAATCGCACCCGGGTCGTCAGATTGCGAGCGCAATGTTCTAACCACTAGGCTATCCCTTTGCTACATGGAGATGGATGGGCTCCACCAGAATCAAGCCACCGAGGAAATGTTGCCTGGATAATTAATAATAATAATAATAATAATAATAATAATAATAATAATAATAATAATAATGTATGGAATTTATATAGCGCTGAATCTTGTAAAGTAAACAAATCAAAGCGCTTGCATTCAAATCATTCATACGCATGGAACCATCCATAAATATCAAGATAAACAAATATAAAAATGTATATACACAACACACTTAGGCGGGGTGGTGGAGGTGAAGGCAGCCAATAACTCCCGAAGGAGTTAAGAGAGAAGTCAAGTCAAGTCAAGTCGACTCTCAAAATGCGTTCAGAATGAAGATCTGATCATTTTCTGCTCCAGGTGAAAAAGATGTTAAAAAAAAGAAAGTGACATTGTTTCATGAAATATGACACTGACAAACAACATATCGCTTTCAGACAAGCTGCTGATATTTTTGCTAGCAATATTATCCATTTATTTATATTATTGCAACCAATACTATTTATTCAAAATCTTTTGTTTCAATTATAATAAATGAGCACTTATGTGCTTTTAAAAAAAATTATCAATACATTCAGCCACTGTCTGGAAGGGGTTTTGTAAATTTTGTTATCCATTCCCACCAGCACACAATAACCTACTCTTCCGAAAGGCAGAACAGGTTTTAACATGTGCGCAAGATGTTATACGTGCAATCGTATACGGAACCTCGGTTTATAGCCTCAGTCGAAAGACTTTCGGGGGTAGTGGAATCAGCACTGGGAAAAAAAATTCCAGGGAAAAAATGCCTGGAGTCTCGGTGGTGGCTCGACCTTAGGATGTTAGATCGCAAGGGCAACCCGCTTACTACCAGGCTATCCCCGATTTAACTGCATTGGATGCATTGATGTCAAGCATATGCTGACGTTATTCAATTCCAACAAACTTTCTTTTTTTCTTTCTTCGTGGAACACAAACTTTTCTCTGATCAAGTTAAACAGCAGACAGAGGGGACAGGATAGCCTAGTGGTTAGAACATTGCGCTCGCAATATGACAACCCCGGTTCGAATTTCGTTCAAGGGATATTTTCCCCTGGAGTTAACATCAGTGCAGACTCCGCTCTCCCAAAAAGTCTTTCGGATGAGACTATAAACCGAGGCCCCGTGTGCGAACGCACGGAGAACGTCTTGCGCACACGTTAAATCCTGTTCCGCTTTTTGTAAGAGTAGGCCATTGTGTGCCGGTGGGAACGGATGACAAAATTTACAAAACCGCATAAACACGGGGACTGGATGTAAAAAAGCACACAAGTGCTTATTTCATTATCCGCGATATAAAAGAATAAATAAAATAAATAAAATATTCCTTTTCCTCAAACTTGTATTCTTACTCTTGGTCATAGGAAAATGAGGAGAGAGAGAATTTAAGCCCAACGTATCTTGAAAGAAACAAATGGCTTCGGAAGGTTTTCGTTCTAGCTTTTGCTTCTTTTTAAAAACATATTTCTTACTGCAGAGTAAGTCATAATAGTCTGTGTCTTTGTTTCCACATTAGTTTATCCATGCAGTTATAGTCTCGGCTCTCTGTTTCTTTGTTTACATATGTCTCACTGGCAAGTAAGTCAGGGTCATGTCTTTCTTTGTCCGCGCGTTTGTTAATGACTAATGAGTCAGGGTCATTTGTTTCTTTGTCCGCGCGTTTGTTAATGACTAATGAGTCAGGGTCATGTCTTTCTTTGTCCACACAGTCATTTCTCATGTGGAATGGTCCAGGAAGGTTTGCTTCTTTGTTCAGACATCTCTCGCTGCAAAATGTCGTCGCCATTGCTTTCTTTTTTTTTTTCTTTTTTTTTGCTGCCTCATCTTCTGACGACCCCCGTCCTACTGTTCCCATGCCGCTCATTCCAATCCCCCCCGCCACAACCACACCCAGATTTGTTATGTCTCATCCTCAGGGTCGGAAGTCCACAGGGAGCCCATCACTATCAGGCCGCCGTGGGGCCACCAGCCAGAGGGGCCCTGCACTGCTGCTGGGTCACTTTGGTGGTGTTCAGTGGTGCCTGTTCTGAGCTAACATACGCAGGACACCACCTACTAAGCCCCCTACTAACGACAGTATTAGCTCAGTCGCGGAGCCAGACTGAGTGAGTTGCCCACCCCAGGTGGCAACCACCACAACGTCCCTCCAACGACCGTCCCCCGCGAACCTCCAACCCCAAAGGCTTTGACACAAACTCACCACAGGCACAGAAGTGTATGGGCAAACCGAATCTGAGGTCACCATGAGACCAGAGAAACCGCGACCACCGAATCAGAGACAATTTTTTTTAATGCATGATGATCAATGACAATGAGGATGACGTAATTATGCTGCTGTGGAAGTGCATATGCTTTGAGACTACTTGACAGGGCTGTACTCTACGCTTACTATCATAATATATCCCGGCGTCAACCGGGCCCGAGAGATACAGACACCTGCATTGTTGGTCAGGTAATTTGAGCAACACTCTCAAACTCGCATCCGTTAAGTGGATGAAACTCGACTGTGTGGTCCCAGTCTTCCCACTGAGCCCACAGCACACTCACTCTGGGTAGGAGCCGGCCGGAGTCCGAAAAATCCCTATGACTCTTATGGGAATCGAACCCGCGACCTTCCAGTCCGTAACCCAAGGCGCTAACCACTGCGCCATGGCGGCTGGTTGCCATTGCTTTCTTTGTTCACACAATCTCCAACAGCGAAATGAGTCAGGACCGTGTGTTTTCCAAGTCCCTATGTCTCACTGCAGAATAAGTCATGATCAGAGTTATACATCTATCTTTGTTCCTCGGCTAGACATCTCAGGCTCACTAATGGAAGGTGGCAGGATGGTTAAGACGTTCGCCTGCCAACAAGTTAACTGTGAGGTTCTGGGTTCGATTCCCAGCCTCGCCCTTTCTTCCCAGTTTGACAAAAAAATCGAACTGAATGTCAAAGACTATAAACCGAGGCCCCGTGTTCGAACGCATGCAGAACATCTTGCGCACACATTAAACCCTGTTCCGCTTTTTGCAAGAGTAGGCCATTGTGTGCCGGTGGAAACAGATGACAAAATTTACAAAACCGCATACACACGGGGCTGGGTGTAAAAAAGCACATGAGTGCTTATTCCATTATCCTCGATATAAAAGAATAAATAAATAAATAAATAATGGTGAGACATTGCGCAAGCAGCCGTTTTCCTCCACCATGAAGGTAGCCGCATTTTGACTTCGGAAATGGTGTCTACAGACGACACCTGTCTGCACGCGCTTGTTAAAATTTTGTTATCCGTTCCTACCGGCACACAATAGCCTACCCTTCCGAAAAGGTGGAACGGGTTTTTCAACGTGTGCGCAAGATGTTCTGTATGCGTTCATACACTGGTATGGTCTCGGTTTATAGTCTCAGGGAAGGACTTTCAGGGGAGTGGAGTCAGTATTGATGCTAACTCCAAGGGTAAAAAAATCCCCTCGAATAAGCAGCCTTGGAGGTGGCTCAAACCTACCCCTTCAGATGATCAGTGCAACACTCTAACCACTGCGTGATCCCGCCCCTTCCATAAGTTTGTTTAATTTTTAAAGTGATGTAGGCCAGCTCAGCACGCATCAAAGGATTTTCCATCAGGGCTACAGTCACCCACGTCTGTGCAAACGGTTTGAATATTCAGCATGTCCATCATCCAGTCTAATGAGTATATTCCCTGTCTTCTTGTATTTCTTCTGCTGATTTTTTTTAAGGAATTGTTAATTCTTTCAAATCTATGCTAATTCAATCTGTTTCATTGCTTTAAAGTGTACTCACTCGCTATTTCAAGGTGTCTATCATTTATTCTTTCAGGTTTTATTTTAGTTCGATTTCTTTCTTTCGTCACTAAATATTTTCTTGCTAGCAAAACTCTTAGCACTGTCTTCATTCTAAGTCATTATACAGGAAGTGAAGATTATACAAAATGTTGCACTCAGGGTTCAGACAGATGAAGATAATGGCGGTAGTATAGAAAGGCACCATACCAGCAAGCAAATTACCGAATTTTGCCATCAGCTCTAAATCAATCCCAAGGACGTATTTTTTTTTCTCAAAGCAACAATCTGGTTTAAAAGCATTTCCTGACAATGCCAGATCCTCTTCACCCTCTTCAAGTCTGTTACAAGCCTCCATTCTTCAGGTTTCTTAAAGGGCGAATTCCGTTCAACCCCCCATCCCCCCCCTCCTCTCCCCCCCCCCTCTCTCTCTCTCTCTCTCTCTCTCTCTCTCCAGCAATCCCTGAACTGTGCTGCAAAAAGAAAAGGTTTTTAAACAGCCCCAACCTGTTGAGAGAAGATGGGTTCACTCACATGACGGATCGCGGTGATCACAAACCCTCGTGAGTGAAGACACAACGAGGCAGACACTGGAAGACAGAGGGAACAAAAGCGAAGGGGAGGAATGACAGGAGAGGAGAGGAGAAGGGGAGGGGAGGAAGAAGATGAAAGACAACGCGGCAGCATCCATCCCCTCAGGTGGACTGGTCCGAGGTTCAGGATGTGGTGACCTGTGGCTGAGTGTGTGAAGAAGCCCTGAGCCAACACCGTCTTTTATGAAAGGCTGCAATTAGCAGAGGACGTGTTTTCTGAATGGAAGCAGCTGGACAATGGAACCACGTTTAACTGCTCTGTTTCTGTCCTCCCCTCCCCTCCCCTCCCTTACCTTCCCAGAGAGGCAGCAGTGCACACGGACTGGTTCATTTTGCAGGTGGATTTGCGTCCTTATCAGAGTGTTATTTTAAGAATAAGAATTAAAAAAGAATTAAAGCTCAAGAATACCTAGATTCAACCAGTCCACTGTTGGCCGTCGCTCTTTCTCTGTTTCTGGTCCAGTGATCTGGAACGACCTCCCTCTCTCCCTTCGTCAAAAGCCTACTTATGATACTTTTAAATCCAGCCTAAAGACGCATTTATTTCAAACCTAAGATTCTCCCCTCTTGTTTCATCTCATTTTTGTCCCTGCCCTCAATAACCAACCCCCCCCCACCCCCCATCACCCTGCCCGAGTGTACAACCTTTGTGTGTGTGTGTGTGTGTGTGTGTGTGTGTGTGTGTGTGTGTGTGTGTGTGTGTGTGTGTGTGCGCGCGCGTGCGCGCGCGTGTGTGTTTACATTTGTATTTGTAAAAAACTGTTAATTGTTCGCGCGTGTGTGTTTACATTTGAATTTGTAAAAATCTATCAATTGTAACTGGCTGCATGTGAAAGACTAGGATGAATGTGAGCGCTTTGATTTGTTTTTTTGCAAGATATAGCACTGTATAAATTCCATGTATTATTATTATTATCATTATCATTATCATTATTATTATTATTATTATTATTATTATTATTATTATTATTATTATTATTATTATTTTCCACACAACAATTTTGCCAGGGACAAGACAACTCTCTTGTTGCCGTGGATTCTTTTTTTTACGTGTGCTGGCTGAATGCGTGTTACACAAGCAACCTCAGTTTATTCTCTCATCCGAAAGACTAGCTCCTAGACCATCACTCAAGGGCTAAGGGGATGGGTAAACAGTTTTGGGGCACAAAAGGGGAATCGAACCCTTACGTTTTACTTTCCAAGCAGATCCGCACATGTGTTACTTGCAGAAAACTTATGGTCCACAGGAAGATCCGCTGCCGTCAAATTCAGAGAAGAAAACTTCGCTAGTGCGGCCACGTTACAAGATCCAAGGCCACTTGCTCTTTCAGGAACTGTCGATAGTGCTAGATCAGGAGCGAGTCCAACAGGTGGGCGAACCACAGAGCAGAGTAGACTGGGAAATCATTTGCAGAAACCCAGGCCTTAGTGTAAAACTGTCCTGAACGGAGTATCTTGGTAATACCCTTTCATCGCGTACCCTCCAAAACTCTCAACAGAACTGAAGAAAAAGAATGCGAAGAAAAAGAGGAATGCAAATAAGAAGGAGAATGCGAAGAGGAAGGAGAAGAATGCAAAGAAGAGTGCAAAGAAAATGCAAAGAAGAAGAAGAATGCAAAGAAGAATGCGAAGAAGAAGAATGCAAAGAAGAAGAAGAGTGCAAAGAAGAAGAATGCAAAGTAAAAGAGGAATGCAAAGAAGAAGAATGCAAAGAAAATGCAGATAAGAAGGAGAATGCGAAGAGGAAGGAGAAAAATGCAAAGAAGAGTGCAAAGAAATTGCAAAGACGAAGAAGAATGCAAAGAAGAATGCAAAGAAGAAGAAGAAGAATGCAAAGAAGAAGAAGAAGAATGCAAAGAAAAAGAGGAATGCAAAGAAGAATGCAAAGAAAATGCAAATAAGGAGGAGAATGCGAAGAGGAAGGAGAAGAATGCAAAAGAAGAGTGCAAAGAAGAAGAAGAATGCAAAGAAGAAGATGAAGAATGTAAAGAAGAAGAAGAAGAATGCAAAGAAGCAGAAGAATGCAAAGAAGAATGCAAATAATAATAATAATGCAAAGATAAATAAGAAGACTGCGAAGAAGAACAAGAAGAATGCGATTGGAAGAAGAACTCGATGATAAAGAAGAATGAAAAGGAGAATGCGAAGAGGAAGAAGAAGAATTCCGAAGAAGAAGAAAAAAGAAAGAAAGAAAAAAAGAAAGAAAACTGAAACAGCTCTATGCTTTTTTCCCCACAACAATAGAAAAGATAAAGACATATACAATCACTCCCTTTTTCAAAATGGAAAAAAAAAACCCAGATAACCCCCCCCCCCCTCCCCACCACCACCACCACCACCACCTCTTCTT
>CM054143.1:34086945-34091945 GCA_028751875.1 Rapana venosa
AATGAATGAAGGAATGAATGAATGAAGGAATGAATGAATGAAGGAATGAAGGAATGAAGGAAGGAATGAAGGAATGAAGGAATGAATGAAGGAATGAATGAAGGAAGGAATGAATGAATGAAGGAAGGAAGGAAGGAATGAAGGAAGGAATCTTTATCTTTTTAAAGGGTAACAGAATAAGCATGCGCATACTTTTTTGTCATCTGGCCCTTGCCCTGATTATTTATTATTTTATTTATTTATTTATTCTTTTATATCGAGGATAATGGAATAAGCACCCATGTGCTTTTTTACATCCAGTCCCCGCCCTTAGGGATATATAAGAGAGAGAATCAGAGACACAGAGAGAGAAAGAGAGAGAGAGAGAGAGAGAGAGAGAGAGAGAGAGAGAGAGAGAGAGAGAGAGAGAGAGAGAGAGAGAGAGAGAGAGAGAGAGAGAGAGAGAGAGAGAGAGAGGAGGAGGAGGAGAGGGGATTGATTAATTGATTGATTAATTCAATTTTACTTTCAGAGGGTGAAGGAATGAGTACGACGGTTGCATTTTTTTGTTTTTTACATCCAGCCTTCTATAACAGTACAAACCAGTGAACGCAAAATTAATTAATAGCAAAGAAAATTGAAAACCCACAAGCTGACTTCTGTAATAATCAATGAAACATACTTCATAACTGTGAGGATATATATATATATATATATATATATATATATATATATATATATATATATATATATATATATATATATATATATATATATATATATATATATATATATATATATATATATAAATAAAGAGAGGGAAGATTTGCAGAGGAAAAGGATATAGGAGGGAAGGGTGAAGAAATATAAAAATTATCTTGAGAGAGAGAGGAAAAGTTGCAGTTACTATCAGTAGATGGTGACTATGATATTTTTGTTTTATGTTTTTCTACGGTTACAGTTCTGAAGACTGGAAACATCAGCCAATGCCCACGGTATGGAGATCAGCACGGAAAAGAGCAAGATCCTAGTGAACAGTACCACACCGACCACTCCCACCAGCATCAAGATGAGTGGCGAGACACTAGAGGAGGTGGAAACTTTCAAGTACCTTGGAGCAGTCATCACCAAAGAAGGTACGAGCACACAAGAGGTGAAGATCAGACTTGCTGTGGCACTCTCCTCCATGACTAAGCCGGCGAAAGTGTGGAGAAACCATAACATCAGAACCCACACTAAGGTCAGACTCTACAAGGCACTCGTCACATCCATTGCCTTGTACAGCTGTGAAGCATGGACACTCACTGCCGATTTAGAACGTCGCATTCAAGCCTTTGAGATGAAGTGCCTCAGGCGGATCCTGAACATCACCTACAGAGACCGTAAAACCAACGACTACGTCTGGCAGCAGATCGAGGCACTGGCTGGCAAACAAGAACCATTGCTAGATACAGTCAAACGGAGGAAATTGAAATGGTTTGGCCACACAGCAAGGCATAACAGCCTGTCAAAGACAGTCCTGCAGGGAATGGTGGAAGGAGCAAGGAGGCAGGGACGACCACGCAAAAGCTGGATATCCAACATCAAGGAGTGGACCGGCCTCACTGTACCAAACCTCCTGAAAGCAGCCCAGGACAGAACCATTTGGAGGTCCACTTGCAGCGTCCGTGCGGGCACCCCAACGGTCGTCCCGACCAAGGGATGATGATGATGATGATGACAGTTCTGAGGTTTACTAAAGTTGAGATTTTGTGATTGTAGTCTGTGTTTGTTCAGCATTAAGATGGTTGTATACTGAATTCGTGGGTACGGGATAGCTCAGAGGTCACAGCACTCCATTTCCCCCAGCTAAGGTTAAGCAGCATCAAGCGTGGTTACCACTTGGGTGGGTGACCGTTTGCGCGCCTTAGCTTCAGTGCAGTCCATCAGTCCACCCAGCTGTAAATGGGTACCTGCCTCTTTTGGGTCAGGGAAAGTAAAGCAGCGAGCCCTTAATACGCAGAGCCCTTGAGAAGTTGAGGTTTCTGATGCCTCGCTAACCTGTGACCACATATGTATGGTATAGCATGACATGGTATGGTAACGCACCATGTTTGTAAATATCTGTTTGTTTAAACTATTGATTATTTATCATTGATTGCATGACCGTGTAAGATTACATTGAATGCATGCGCTTCGATTTGTCTTTGCAAGATATAGCGCTATATAAGTTCCATTCATTATTATTATTATTATTATTATTATTATTATTATTATTATTATTATTATTATTATTATTATTATTATTATTAATGGTGTGGTAGTGTCTGGTATGGTATGGTATAGTATGACAAGTGTGGCATGGTATGGTACGGTACGGTATGGTATGATATGGTATGGTATGGTTATATAGTGTGGTATGGTATAGTGTGGTATGGTATGGTATGGCATGTATAGTAAGGTTTAGTATGGTATAGTATGGGATGCATGTTATGGTTTAGTTAGTATGGTATGGAATGGTATGGTATTGCCTTGTCTGGTATGTTTTGTACAATAAAGGATTCTACTGTGCAAAACTTTACTTTATTGTACTAAAATCAATGACATTACAATGTAATGCATCTAAATGTAATGTATTACATAGGGCATTGTATACTTATACATACACTGTACAATAGTTATAGTTACGGGTATTTTTTTCAGTCACGGTAGGGTCATTTGCGTTAAATTTTGCCCTGCGCTCCTCAGGAAGAACGCGTCACCACAAGTACAGCGCCACCTATGCAGGACATGCCTTGTCTGCAAATGCGTCAGTTTTCCAATGAGAGGCTTTTTCTGTGAAACATTGTGATGCCAACTTTGTTGTTGGTGTGGGTTCTTTTCCCTGCGCTGTGTGTATGCTGCATACTGGACTTAAACTTACCTTTTCATCCGAAAGACACGCACTCAGACCACCACCACTTCATAAGGCGTTTCTATATAAAAACGCTATAGACACTCCTAAAAGAAGACGAACAAAATCACTCCTCCCTTTAAAAATTTTGGGTAGGTAAGGATTTTTTTTTTGTGATTTACAATATTTTTGTGCGTAATTCATTACGTTCGTCGTCATGACTGATTTTCCCATATTCAAACATGACAACTTCTAACAATGTTTCATTCTTCAAGCTGACTCAATTTGAGACCCTTCAAGTTAAGGGTTTGCTTGTGCCGTAAGCACCCGGAAAACCCGATAATTTACAACGAAAACCAACATGCAGATGCCCGTTTCTTTTTTTTGATAGCTTCAACACATTCTTTGTTTATCCTTCACCTACGTTTGATCCTCCCTCCCTCCCTCCCTCCCTTCATCCACTTTGCTATCAATTCTCCAGGCAGACAAACTACCGTTCATGTCTTCTCTCTCTCTCTCCTCCCTCATCCCTCTATCCCTCCCTTCCTTTCCCTCCCCCTCCCTCCGTCCACTGACGCGATTCTTTGCTATCGATTTCCTGATTTACCAACCCCAACTTTCGTTTTTTCTCTCCCCCTCCCTCCAATACTCCCTCCCTCCCCTCCATTCCTCCTCCCTCCATCCTCCAATCCTCCCTCCACTACGCCCATTCTTTGCTATCAAAGCCTGCCAACCAAACTTTTTTCTGCCATCCTTCCTCCCTCCCTCCCTCCCCTGACTTTGAGTCTTTTTGTCAATTCTCCATGATTCAGCCAACCAAATTTCGTTTCTTCTCTCCATCCCTACCTCCATTCCTCCCTTCCTTCCTCCATCCGTCCATTCCTCCATCTATCCCTCCCTCCCCTGACGCTGATTCTTTGCTGTCAATTCTCCACGATTCAGCCAACCAAACTTTCGTTTCTTCTCTCCATCCCCACCTCCATTCCTCTCTCCCTCCCTCCAATCCTCCCTCCACACGCCCATTCTTTGCATTTAATGATCCCCGCCAACCAACCTTTTCGTTTCTTTCTCCCCTCCCTCCTCCCTCAATCATCGACCCTGACCTAAGTCTTTGCTATGTTAAATTTTTTATTTTATTTTATTTTATTCTTTTATTATCATTTATCCCCTCTATCCAGCCCCAAACCCCCCTTTCATTCATTCCCTCCCTCCTTCCCTCCCTCCTTCTTCGCTATCAACTCTCCAACCAGCAACAGCCAACCAGCCAACAAAACATTTTTTAATTTTTATTTTATTCTTTTATTCTTTTTTAAAATTTAATTTAATTCTATTCTTTTATATCGAAGATAATGGAATAAGCACTTATGTGCTTTTTTTTTTTACACCCAGTCCCCGTGTGTATTATCAGTTATCCAGCCAGCCAGCCAACCCACCTTTCATTCATTCCCTACCCTACTTCCCTCCCTCCTTCTTCGCTATCAATTCTCCAACCAGCCAGTCAGCCAACCATCCAACCAGCCAGTCAGCCAACCAGCCAACCAGCCAACCAGCCAGTCAGCCAACCAGCCAGTCAGCCAACCAGCCAGTCAGCCAGTCAGTCAACCAGCCAACCAGCCAACCAGCCCGTCAGCCAACCAGCCAACCAGCCAGTCACCCAACCAGTCAACCAGCCAACAAACCCGACCTACCTTTCGTTTCTTCTCGTACTCTTCCTCCACAATGGAACCCTCATAGAAGAGTTTTTCTGCCTCGGGAGTGGGGAAGTAGAAGCCGTCTTTGCACACGCACTTGTAGGACCCTCGCCGAAAGCCCAGCCCTGGGATGAACTCGCACTGCAAACACAGAAAAAAAAGAGAAAATAAAAGAGAGATTTATAAGAATTAAAAGTATCGGTATTCTCTCCCGTTGCCGAAGTCGGACGTGCTGGGCCCGACTTTGTCAGGGGCTTAACGGCAGCGCAACGCATTTTCGCTCATATGGCAGACGATAGTTTCTGTCTGAGCGTTTGACGAAGAGGAGGAGAAAGAGGAGGAGGAGGAGGAGGAGGAGGAGGAGGAGGAAGAAGAAGAAGAAGAAGAAGAAGAAGAAGAATTGCGAAGAAGAAGAATGCGAAGAATGCGAAGAATGCGAAGAGAGAAGAAGAAGAGAA
>CM054143.1:34106945-34109445 GCA_028751875.1 Rapana venosa
GGTGCTGTGGTTGGGGCGATAGGCAGATTGAAAAGTGGGAAGGAGATCATTGGAATGAAGGTGACTGTTGAGCTGTTTGAGAACGACTTTTTCTAGTACTTTAGAGACAAAGGGTAAGTTTGAGACAGGCCTATAATTCTTCAGAATGTTGGGATCGAGATGGTGCTTTTTCAGTAGAGGTGTGACTATTGCTGTTTTAAGAGCTGATGGAAAATTTCCTGACACAAGAGATGAGTTTACTATTTTAGTGATAATAGGTACAAGTTGTGGAAGGCATTGTGAGAAACAGGAGCAGGTATGGGATCAAGGTCGCATGATTTTATAGTCATTTCCATCAGAATTGTCATGATTTCTCCAATCTTGCGCACACGTTAAAACCCGTTCCGCTTTTCGGAAGAGTAGGCCATTGTGTGCCTGTGGGAACAGATAACAAAACTGACCAAACTGCATACACACGGGGACTGGTTGAAAAATATAACACAAGTGCTTATTCCATAATCCTCGAAAGAAAAAAAAATCTCTCAGAGAATCGAACTAACTCTCTCTCTCTCTCTCTCTCTCTTCTTCTCTCTCTCTCTCTCTCTCTCTCTCTCTCTCTCTCTCTCTCTCTCTCTCTCTCTCTCTCTCTCTCTCTCTCTCTCTCTCTCTCTCTCTCTCTCTCTCTCTCTCTCTCTCTCTCTCTCTCTTACTCTTACACATACTCTCTTTGTCACGTTTCATTATATTTATCCGATCTTTTCTCTCTTGTCACACTTTTTTTTTTTTGGGGGGGGGTTGGGGGGAGGCGCATATGTCTCTTTTCGCTAATCAAACACAGCCACAGTAGTTAAGCTGCAAAAAGACTATAAAAAAGTTTCCTTTATTAAAGATAAAAATCTCTCCAGAAAAATAAAGAATATAACCTTATGTTATAAGGTTTACCCCAACCCAACAGCAACACAACCCTCAACCCCCCCCCCCCCCCCCAAAAAAAGAAAAAAAATCCAACCCAAACAAACCCCACACAGACCAAACCCAAAAATTAGATAGAGAGGGGTTACAAGAACTGCGAAAGAAAGAATAAACCAAAAAAAATAAAGATTTTCTGTAACTAGCCAAATGAAGGAAGAACGACATGTGATTTCCCCCTTCCAAGAAATAAAAACAAAGATACAAGAACGATGTCTCATGATTTGTATACAACTCACTACCCTAAAAAAAACTACCCAAACAAACCACACACACACACACACATACACACACACACACACACACACACACACACACACACACACACACACACACATACATACACACACACACACACACAAACACACACACACACACACACACCACACACACACACCACACACAAGAAATGATGAAAACAAACAGAAAAAAACCGGAAGTAGTTGAGCTCGTCTTTCGTCATTTCCTGCCGTTCCCTGTACATGCTATCTTCATTGGATTGATGAGAAATGAGAGAGAAAAACGAATAAATGGAGACTGCTGCCGCAAAGGACAAAAGATTATCCAAAAACAAAAATCCACATCACCTTTTATTTTTTATTATTATTATTTATTATTCTTTTATATCGAGGATAATGGAATAAGCACTTATGCGCTTTTTTACATACAGTCCCCGTGTGTATGCGGATTTATGAATTCTGTCATCTGATCCCACCGGCACACAATGGCCTACTCTTACGAAGAGCGGAACAGGATTTAAACGTGTGCGCAAGATGTTTTCTGTGCGTTCACACACGGGGCCTCGGTTTATAGTCTCATCCCGAAGGACTTTTGGAGAGAGTGGAGTCGGCACTGATGTTAACTCCAGAGGATAATATCCCCCTTGAACGGGAATCGAACCCGGGTCGTCAGATTGCGAACGCAATGTTTTCACCACTAGGCTATCCCGTCTCCCCAACTTCACATAAAAGAAAGAAGATAATAAATAAATGATAAGCTGTATGCAACCGAGACCTATAAAACAGAGGAGAATTGGAAGGGGAAAAAATCGATCTCTTTCTGTCGTTTCTTGCGTATGTTTCATATTATGACTTACTTGCAATGGAGGAGTATGTTCCAGTTGTCATGTCGAAGGAGATGTGACGCCACTGGAAGCATCAATACTTTTTGTATGAGAGGAGAGAGAGCAAACTTTTTTTGGTGTCCCTTCCAATGAAAGAAAAAGCTGACAGAAATACAACTACATTCATACCCAAGCTGTGGTCTGCTCTATTTCTGTGCGCCAGCAAATTGCAGATATTGCCGGTGACGTCATATCTAACCTCGTCTTCAGGAGGACTGAACATACACCTGCCCTGAAGTGGCAGAACATCTTGCCCACACGTTAAAACCTGTCCCGCTCCTCGGAAGAGTAGGCCATTGTGTGCCGGTGGGAATGGATGGCGAAATTTACAAAGTTGCATGCATGTGGGGACTGGATGTAAAATGAACCCCATGATTACTTATTCCATTATCTTAGAAAATAAAAGAACAAAAATGAAACAAAATAGAA
>CM054143.1:34114445-34119445 GCA_028751875.1 Rapana venosa
TCTTCCTCAATTTGAAGTCACCATCACGCTGTTTATAGACAACAACAATAAAAAACAACCTTGAGACATATTGCTACACCGTTCAGTAACAGAAAAAAAACCCCACATTATGAACTAGCTCATTGTCATTTTCATAACACTCTCGGCAAATTTCTGTGCGTGAGATTCGGGATGCTCTTCCCTGGGGCGAATAGTCTTGTTAAAGTTCTTTTCAAGTAAATCCTTCGTGATGATGATGATGATGATGATGATGATGATGGTGATGACGATGATGATGATGAAGATGAATCAATCCCCAGTGCATGCTTTCATCATTTGTCTAAATGCCCACAGTGTGGACTGATGAATACAACATTTGTATCCGCTCTGTGAAAATTGTCTACTACTTTAGCACGGTTATTTTTTTTTTGGACATCTTTCTTTCTATAGTGGAGTCAGGTCTTTGTTGGCTACTATCTCAAGTTTAGTCAACAGCTTTCTCTTCCTGACAATCATATACCCCATGTTTGCTCAACTATGGATACTTTTTTTGTTTTGTTTACCCAAGTCAGACTCTCCTCTTTCATCATGAACTAAGACTGTGTTTGTGCAGAACGAAGATGAAGAAGGATTTCATAACGGGAAACAAAATGGACGAGGCTTTCCTGACAACCCTGCGACCACAGGGGCCTCTCTCTCTCTCTCTCTCTCTCTCTCTCTCTCTCTCTCCTCTCTCTCTCTCTCTCTCTCTCTCTCTCTCTTCTCTCTCTCTCTCTTATCTCCGTAGCTGTTTGTCTTTTTGTATGAGTTTTTCTGTGGAAAAAAATATGACAACCTTAAGCCTCTTGGTCATCATGTTGTCTCTACTGATTTAGCGAGTGGCGCTGATCGTATAACAACAGCCAGTGTGTTGAGACTATTCTTTCGTCCCTATTTTTGTGTGTTTTTGCTCTCCAAACTCTTAAAAGTAGCTAGTATTGATATTTGCTTCTTCTTCGTCAAACGCTCTGACAGCATCTATTTTTGTCTGTTATTTGAGAGAAAATGCGTCACGCTGCCGTTAAGCGCCTGACAAGTCAGGCCCATCGCATCCGACTTCGGCATAAGAGAGAATTGTTATTTTTAAAGTCTTTCAGGGAAAAAAAGGCAGGAGAATGGACCAAGAAGGCAGAATATAGACAAAAAGATGGCGGCAGGAAGAAAAAGAACAAGTCAGAATCAAAGAGAGTGACAGAAAAGAGGACATTTCTAGCACAGAATTTCCAGAATGTGGGGATGCTCGTATTAATAAGAACTTGTTAATAACATAATTTTTGCTCAAATTTTAGAAAAAACCTCTGAAACGATTTTATTTCGAAGATAATGAAATCAGCACTCAAGTACCTTTTTTTTTTCTTTCTAAAATCCAGTACCTCGTATACTTTCTCTTTTGTAAATTTTGTCATCCGTCCTCACTCGGCACACACTGACCTACTCTGCCGAAGGGCGGAACAGGTTTTAACATGTGCGCAAGATGTTCTACACACGTTCGCACACGGAACCTCGGTTTATGGTCTCACCCGATGGACTTTTGTCGGAGTGAAGTCAGCACTGATGTTAACTCCATGGGAAAAGAAACCCCTTGAACTGGGCGTCTCGATGGTGGCTCGAACCCGGGCTCGAACTCAGGCTGCCAGATCGTAAGCGCGATGCGGAATTGCTCTAACCACAAGGCTATCACATCCCCCATTCTTCTCCTCACTATACGTTTTCTTCGGCTGAAAATGTTTGTCTTGCTCGAGCAGCTTCTGAAAAGCATTTCTTTCATCTCTCCATTACCTCTTTTGATTCATGCCCTTCCTCTCCCACCTCTCCCTCACCCTACCCCACCCACCCCACCCGCCTTTTACAAAGAATCGCTTGATGTAAATAGACTTACGACGAAGACATTACATCGCTATTCCGACGCTGATGACGTTGCTTCTCGTTTTATGAGTGTACACCATTTTCTGGGAAATTTCTGTGTTGTTTTTCCCGTTGCTACGTCTCTGTACTCCTTTACGCCACACAAAAGGGTGCGGGGAATCAAGTTCGATCTTGAATGTAGCGATTTTTTTCTACCTGAATGGAAAAGAGCTAATGGGATGCTGGGATCTGCTGTGGTTTTTTGTTGTTGTTGTTACTGGGGCAAAAGACAATCAGGTAATCTAAGAGTGTGCCATAAAAAAAAGTTTGAAATGTAAATTGGACAGTGAACTTGAACCATCACATAGATGCCCGTTGGAGGGAATTTTTCCACTAGAGTTAACCATCAGTACTAGCTCCACTTTCCCGAAACTCTTTAAACCGAAGCCTCGTGTTTTAACCCACGCAGAACATCTTGCGTACACGTTAAAACCAGTCCCGCCTTTAAAAAGAGTAGGCCCTTGCGTACCGGTGGGAACAGATGACAAAATAGAAAAACAAACCTAAGGCATTCACATTGGTGTCGTGTTTAGACACCATCCCCTAATTCGGAATGCGTATGCGGCTACCGTACCGTAAAGTCCTTCGGATGAGACTAGAAACCGAGGCCCCGTTGTGCGAACGCATGCAGAACATCTTGCGCACACGTTAAATCCTGTTCCGCTTTTCGATAGAGTAGGCCATTGTTTGCCGGTGGAAACAGATGACACAATTTACAAAAAACCTCATACACACGGGGACTGGATATAAAAAAAAGCACATGAGTGCTTATTCCATTATCCTCAATATTAAAGAATAAATAATATATATAACAAAAATTTAATATGAAGGTTGGCAATGTAACTACCCCAGTGATAGGCAAACAGTCGCTTATACAAAATCTCACGGTTAGTGAACCTTGCAGCTATATCCAAGGAACAGGAAAATAACACCCCAAAAAAGACGAGGAATGAGATACATTGTCTTGGTGATTTTGTTGAAACTAGTCTTTCAGGGTTCTTCATCAAAAACAAACTTATCAGCCACATTCTTTTGATGTTAATTTACTTTTTGAACTTATTAAATTAAAAAACCCACTACAACCTTTCATGTGCTCATATACTCGGAGGAGGGTGGCAGGGTGGTTAAGACGTTCGCCTGCCTGGGAAGTCAACAACTTGTGAGGTTCTGGGTTCGATCCCAGCCTCACCCTTTCTTCGCATACCTAGGAGATCGTAAACGCAAATTGTTATATTTCATCATCATAAGCACTGACGAAACTTGAACCATCAACCCCGGGCCGAATGGAAGTAGATGTCTGAAGATTTAACCACTCACCACACATGCCCATCTCGTCTTTGAAGAATATAGAAAAAAGGAAGTAAGCGAAGAAATAGACAGACCGAGCAGATAAATAACAAGATGGACAAATAAAAACAGCACGAATGGCTCACATGAATAAAGGAAATAAAGATGATAGACAAATGAAGACAGAAAATAAATTCATAAATAAAGAGAGAGAGAAAGGTAAAAACTTAAAACAAAAAGGCAAGATCTGAAGGAAACAATAATAAACAATAAGCACTACTGTCCAACCTCATAAAGCTCCCCCAACCATATAAAACAGTAATAAATGAATAGATAAATACACACACACAGAGAAAAGAAAGACAGACAGAAAAAAACCCCCGTAAAATCAAAGCAAAAGTAATAGACAATAAGTGATACTGTCAAACCCTAAATAAAAGCCCCGAAAAGGGACATAGAATAACAAAATCAATAGAACGAATAAATAAATTTAAACACATAAAGGGGAAAAAAAGAGTAAAAACTAAACAAAAACATTCAGAAACAACAAGCAATACTGTCAAACCTTCAATAACCTCAACCCAAACCATGTATAACACAAAAAACCCCTTAACAATAAATAAAACAAAATTTAAACCGAATACACAACAACGAAATACACGAATAATAAAACGAGTAAACACACAAAAACAAATATTAAAAAACACACAAAAATACTAGCGACAAGGATGATGATTGCAACGGACACAGTAATGATGTCTTTTTTGGTGCCTCTTTTGCTGCGGTCTTTTTTCTGTGTGCTAGGATATATATATATATATTGTTTTGCTTTAAACTTGAGCAACGGCTGTCTCCCAAACTTTTTGTCCGTAGCATCTTCCTAATGATGCATGATGGTGATGACCGTATTAATGACGACGACAACAACAACGACGACGATGACACTGATTATGGGGATGATGATGATGGTAGTGGTAGTTGTGGTAATGATAATGGTGATGCTGCTGCTGCTGCCGTTGCTGCTGCTGCTGCTGCTGCTGATGATGTCCATGGTTTGAGGGTTCTAAGAAGTGTCTGCCTTTCTGTGGACAAGGTTTTTAAAAAATATTTTTTCATCGTGTGTCCATTTTGTTGGCTGTTGTTTGATTTTTGCTCGACTCACAAAGAGAGAATTGGGAGAGAGAGAGAGAGAGAGAGAGAGAGAGAGAGAGAGAGAGAGAGAGAGAGAGAGAGAAGAGAGGAGAGAGAGAGAGGAGAGAGAGAGAGAGAGACAGAGAGAGAGAGAGACAGAGACAGAGACAGAGACAGAGAGACAGAGTCAGACAGAAAGACAGACAGATAGATAGGGACAGACAGACAGACAGACAGATAGAGAGTCAAAGAGAGAGACGGAGACAAACAGATAAAATATGTGTGAGGGAGAGGAGAGAGAAGAGAAGAGAGAGAGAGAGAGAGAGAGAGAGAGAGAGAGAGAGAGAGAGAGAGAGAGAAGAGAGAGAGACAGACAGACAGACAGACAGAACAGACAGACAGACAGACGGACAGGGACAGACAGACAGACAAATATAGAGTCAAAGAGAGAGAGGACCGACACAGACAGAGATAAAAATGAGAGAGAGAGAGAGAGAGAGGAGAGAGAGAGAGAGAGAGATAGAGAGAGAGAGAGATTTTATTTTAAATTTTTTTTTCGAAAGTGAGAGACAGAGACAGAGACAGAGACTCAAGACAGAGAGACAGAGACAGAGAGACCGACAGACAGGCAGATAGACACAGAGAGAGAGAGAGAGAGA
>CM054143.1:34124445-34134445 GCA_028751875.1 Rapana venosa
GAGAGAGAGAGAGAGAGAGAGAGAGAGAGAGAGAGAGAGAGAGACAGACAGACAGACAGACAGAAGAGAGAGAGAGAGAGAGAGAGAGAGAGAGAGAGAGAGAGAGAGAGAGAGAGAGAGAGAGAGAGAGAGAGAGAGAGAGAGAGAGAACATTGCCATATATTCTTTGTAGTGCTCAGAGATTTTGAGCTATCTGGACAAACAAAATTAATGACACTGATTTTTGCAGCCACCGTACATCACTCCACAGAAATAGTTGACACTTCACATTAAGAGTTCAGCTCCAAGTTTTGCGGGCGCTTGTTCTTCTGTCTGTCTTTCTGTATGTCTGTCTGTCTCTGCCCATATCTTCCTACCTGTCTGTCTGTCTGTCTGTCTCTTTTGTGTATCTTGCCACCTGTCTGTCTGTCTGTCTGTTTGTCTGTCTGCATGTGTTTTGAAGCAGAATAAAAGTAAGCCAGCACGCGATTTGTCTTTTTCTCCCCATAACCCAAGCTGGTTCTGTATGGATTACTGTCACTGTCGGCATCATTTTTTTTCTGAACCGAACCACACCAGCAGTTTTTCTTCTTTCCACACTTCTATAATCTGATCTTCAAGGATTACTGAGGCTTGAGACAGCTGTATTTTTTTTTTACCCTGTGTATTTTTTAAGGAAAGTTGACTATGTATCTTGCTTCTTGACTTGCTTCGTAAGTCCTTCGGATGAGACTGTAAACCGAGGTGCCGTGTGTGAACGCACGCAGAACATCTTGCGCACACGCTAAAACCTGTTCCGCTTTTCGAAAGAGTAGGCCATTGTGTGCCGGTGTGGAACGGATGACATAATTTATAAAGCTGCATACACATGGGGACTGAATGAAAAAAAAGCACACGAGTACTTATTCCATTATCCTCGAAATAAAAGAATAAATAAATAAATATATAAATAAATAAATGAATAAATGACCTACAGACTTTTAGGTCAGATTACATCTCTACAAGGTGTATGCTTTGATGAGGGATGTGCCATAGAAATTTTGGGGAGTTTGCGAGTTATGAGCGATGTTTTGTAGATCCTTAAAGCGATGTTTTGTAAGATCCTTAAAGCGATGTTTTGTAAGAGCCTTAAAGCGATGTTTAGTAAGATCCTTAAAGCGATGTTTTGTAAGATCCTTAAAGCGATGTTTTGTAAGAGCCTTAAAGCGATGTTTAGTAAGATCCTTAAAGCGATGTTTTGTAAGATCCTTAAAGCGATATTTTGTAAGATCCTTAGAGTGATGTTTTTAAGATCCTTAAAGCGATGTTTTGTAAAATCTCCAAAGCGATGTTTTTGAAAGATCCTTAAAGCAATGTTTTGTAAGATCTCTAAAGTGATGTTTTGTAAGATCCTTAAAGCGGTGTTTTGTAAGATCCTTAAAGTGATGTTTTGTAAGATCCTTAAGTGATGTTTTGTAAGATCCTTAAAGTGATGTTTTGTAAGATCCTTAAAGCGATATTTTGTAAGATCCTTAAAGCGATGTTTTGTAAGATCCTTAAAGCGATGTTTTGTAAGATCCTTAAAGCAATTGTTTGTAAGATCCTTAAAACGATGTTTTGTTAAGATCCTTAGAGCGATATTTTGTAAGATCCTTACCACACAGGCTATACCACCAGATCCTCCCGTTGCTTCATTCTGTGAACAGTACTGTTGTACCACTATAGAACCAGAATCATCTATCTTATGCTAACATGTTTGTCATTTTCATCAGTTCCGTTGTTGTTGTCTCTCTGACAGATTAAGCTTTGCAAAGAATGGAAATGGCGTGACAAAGAGAGAGAGAGAGAGAGAGAGAGAGAGAAGAGAGAGAGAGAGAGAGAGAGAGAGAGAGAGAGAGAGAGAGAGAGAGAGAGAGAGAGAGAGAGAGAGAGAGAGAGAGAGAGAGAGAGAGAGAGAGAGAGAGAGAGAGCGAGCATTGCCGATATTTTTGCAGCAGAGTTTGAGCTTGCTGGACGAATGCATCTGATGTTTAAGCAGTGGGCAATAAAGAGGCGAACACCCTTCACCCTCCTCAGCAAACAGGGTTTTTGAGGAGTCAAGTACGCATCTATCAATAAATCAACAGTTTGGATGGAGTATGACAAGTCCCCTTCCAAGACACTTATAAATCCAAAACGAAGGAGTGAGTATAAACCCAAGAAGCCCCAAGTGGTACAAGGATAACCTTAAATGTAGCCTCGGGGATGGAATGTGAATGAAGGTGGCAGGATGGTTAAGACGTTTGCCTGCCAACAAGTAAACCGTGAGGTTCTGGGTTCGATTCCCAGCCTCGCCCTTTCTTCCCAGTTTGACAAAAAAATCGAACTGAATATCAAAGTCCTTCGGATGAGACTATAAACCAAAGCCCCGTGTGCGAACGCATGCAGAACATCTTGCGCACACGTTAAATCCTGTTCCGCTGTTCGAAAGAGTAGGCCATTGAGTGCCGGTGGGAACAGATGACAAAATAAAAAAAACAACCGCATACACACGCAATAAAAGTCATCTGAGCGCTTTGATTTGTTGCTTTACAAGATTCAGCGCTATATAAATTCCATACATTATTATTATTATTAATAGTCTAGTGGTTAAAGCCTTGTGCTCGTAATATGACGGCCTGGGATCGAGCCACCACGGAGGCGCCCGTTTTAGGGAATTTTCCACTTGGAGTTTATATCATTAATAATAAAGAATAATAAATGGAATTTATATAGCGCTATATCTTGCCAAAAAACAAATCAAAGCGCATTACTGACTCCAGCCCCCCCCCAAAGTCCTTCGGATGAGATTATGTACCAAAGCCCTGTGTGCGAATACACGCAGAGCATCTTGCCCACACGTTAAAAACCCGTTCCTACCTTCCAGAAGAGTAGGCCATTAAGGTACTGGTAGGAACGGATGATAACATTTAAGAAAAAACTGTATACACTCAGGTGTTCTTTTTTTTAGACACCATCCCTGAAGTGAGAATGCGGCTATCTTTAATGGTGGGTTAAAAACGGTCACACACACACACACACACACACACACACACACACACACACACACACACACACACACACACACACACACACACACACACACACCAAAATCTCACTATTGTGAACCTTGGAGCGCCAGAATAAGAACTAACTACTCCCCCCAAAAAAAAAAGAAAAAAAGAAAAAAGAGTATTATGGCTTCAGGTACAAGCAGTATTGATGCACCGTCCTGTCGTTGCAGCAGCATCAACAACAAAGGAAAGCCTTTTGTCTTTTATAGCAAACCCTGGAGATAACAATGAAGTCTCTTAGTCTAAAGATCCTCTCTCACCTTCACCTACCTACCTACCTTTATCCCGTAGACCCTTGGCTAATGAAGAGTTCTGCAACCAGCTTCCTCTACGCTTCGCGGTCTAAAGATCTAAAGACTTTGCTGAAAAAGCAGTAGCTTAGTCTAAAGATCTTGGAGATTGAAAAAAACCAAACCAAGTACCTTTGAAAGTTTCCACACAGGATAGCAAGATTGAATCTCTCTCTCTCTCTCTCTCCTCTCTCTTCTCTCTCTCTCTCTCTCTCTCTCTCTCTCTCTCTCTCTCTCTCTCTCTCTCTCTCTCTCTCTCCTCTCTCTCTCTCTCTCTCTCTGAGATTCATCTCCCGTAGTCTCTCATAGGTTCTTATGTTTGTCTAAAAAAGGTTTTCACTTCAACTTCAGGATGATTTGAAGTGACTTAAGGCTCCTCAGTAGTCATTGAAACACGGTGTAAAAAGCAAACGAGAGGAGAAGAAGGCTGAAAAGGTGCTCGAACTGCCTAGCCGCCAACCCGACGACTGTAGATAGATAAATGGGCTTTTAGTTTCACAGCTAGCTCCATACATTTAGAATGCATTACCAAACCAGCTGGCTTTATTCAATACCCCAAGTTTGCTTTTACAAGCAATCTCAAGATACCTACATAATCGACAGGCCCGTCCTTTAGGTTTTTTCTTTAGATGTTTATGTGCGTTTATGTAGGTAAGGTCTTTGTAGATGTGTTTATTCGTGTGTATGATTTTGTGTATGCATAATTTATGCATGTTTTTGTACTTCTGTGTGTGTGTGTGTGCGACCTACTTGTTATGGGATAATTTCATGTGCTGGAGTATAAGATGTGAACACAGGGCGTTGAGTTTACAGATGAGAGATTTTGTGCTCTGTAAGAGTACTCTATCATCATCATCATCATCATCATCATCATCATCATCATCATCATCACCATCATCATCGTCCTCATCCTCATCCTCACCACCACCACCACCACTACCACCACCATCGTCGTCGTCGTCATTGTCGTTGCCTTCATTATCATCGTCGATGTCGTCGTCATTATCATTGCCATTATCATTGTGGCACTGAAACTGTTAGTGTTTTTATCCCCCGTTAGGCCCATGGAACCTGACAGAGCCCACCCCCCTACTAGTTTGAAGAATGAGAATTCACACTGGTCAACAACATTTTTCTTTTTTTGTGTTGTTTTTTGGGGGAGGGGCTGGATAGCCTAGTGGTTAGAGCGTTGAAGCTCGTGATATGACGGCCCCCAGGTTCGAGTCACCACAGAAAAACACCCGTGTGAGGAGATTTTCCCCCCACTTAATAATAATAATAATAATAATAATAATAATGTATGGAATTTATATAGCGCTGAATCTTGTAAAGCAACAAATCAAAGCGCTCAGATGACCCTTTTTTCCTTATATATATATATATATATATATATATATATATATATATATATATATATATATATATATATAGATATATATATCGAGGATAATGGAATAAGCACTCATGTGTTGCTTTTCTACATCCAGTCCCCGTGTATATGCGATTTTGTAAATTTTGTCATCTGTTCCCACCGGCACACAATGGCCTACTCTTTCGAAAAGCGGAACAGGATTTAACGTGTGCGCAAGATGTTCTGCATGCGTTCGCACACGGGGCCTCGGTTTATAATATCATCCGGGGTTAACATCAGTACTGACTCCACTCCCTGGATCGATTTGTGAAGCTTGGACTTGTAAGCTGAGGAGCGAAACAAAGCACCCCCCTTCCTCCCATCCCCACCAACCTTCACTGTCTCTCCACTCCTCTGCTAGCAGTGTGTAAACACGAGGAGATTCTAGTCTAGTAGTGTCATGCATCACTCTTTCTGTTGAAGATGCTTTACGGCCTTCGCAGCACCTCGTTCATTAGCGAGTCTGTTTTTTGTTGTTGTTGTCAGCACCCAGTGCCCTCTGCTTGTCGAGCTGAGCTGTTCCCATTCTTCTTTACCCCTTTCAGCCGTGTTCAGTATGCTCTCTTCTCCTTTAGAGCCGAGTGTGCCGTGTGTTGGCAAGATAGATAGGTAAAGAGGTCTTTTTGTTATCATCAGCGCGTATGATGTAGACGAAGCGAGTTGTTATAAAAAGGACTGAGGCAGTGAAATTTGCTCTTTTCACACACGCACACACAAATTCACACACACACATACACACACGCACGCGCGCGCGCGCACACACACACACACACGAACGCACGCGCGCACGCACACACACACAGAGCGAGCTAGCGAGCGAGCGAGCGAGAGAGAGAGAGAGAGAGAGGAGAGAGAGAGAGAGAGAGAGAGAGACAGGCAGACAGATAGAGACAGAGAGAGATCATCCAGTAAACAATTTATACTAACATCAATACTGACCTAGCATATATATCTATATATATCTATATCTATATATATCTATATATCTATATATCTATATATATATATATATATATATATATATATATATATATATATATATATATATATATATATATATATATATATAACTATGTTGCAAGTCCAGGATCGTTCACAATTTCGAAAAATAAAAAATAAAACATAATTCTAAATACCTTGACCTGTCCCTATTTTGTAAGTTAGAGAAGAAACGCATGCAAGAAAAAAAAACCCACACACAGAAGAGACAGCAAGATGGCCACTGGCAATTTGTCCAGTAAACTGTACGAGCAAAATGAGAAGGTAATTTTTGCCTGATTGCCCTTGTTAACTCAGGAGAAGACAAGCCAGGGGGCTGAAGAAGAACCAGTGGTCTCCTCATGGATCATGCAACATGGAGACGTTAGGCTTACCGTCTAAAATCACTAAATGTGAATAGACGTTAAACTGAAGATATCACCACAGACGTTACGCTATAATGTTGAAGATACTCTCAGGAAGATGGCCGTATGACCATCTTTGTAGATTTTCTGCTTGCTTTTTTGTGTTTTTAGTATCTTTTGCGCAAGAGGGATTAAGAGTGAAGACAGCAGGACAGGACGGTAGCGTTGACATCGCTTAATTGCTTTCGTCAGTTTAAAAAAAAGGAGATTCAATATACCATATAGAAATCAGAACCTAAATTAGATTTTTTTGAAATACAACATTTTCAAATCATTATTTAATACAATGACAGAAAGCAATATCTAAACCCATCTAAACTAGCTCATGCACTCAATCTCGGGAGACGGGATGGCCTAGTGGTTC
Organism: Rapana venosa; assembly: GCA_028751875.1. Lineage (NCBI taxonomy): Eukaryota > Metazoa > Mollusca > Gastropoda > Neogastropoda > Muricidae > Rapana > Rapana venosa. The sequence continues at coordinate 34,130,964 of CM054143.1, forward strand.
GAACATTGCGCTCGCAATCTGACAACCCGGGTTCGATTCCCGTTCAAGGGGATATTTTCCACCTGGAGTTAATATCAGTGCAGACTCCACTCTCCCCAAAAGTCCTTCGGATGAGACTATAAACCGAGACCCTGTGTGCAAACGCACGCAGAACATCTTGCGCACACGTTAAAATCCTGTTCCACTTTTCGTAAGAGTAGGCCATTGAGTGCCGGTGGGAACAGATGACAATTGACAAAACCAAATAAGGTCGTAGGGGAGCGAGGCGTCAGAGACCTCACTTCTCTAGGGCCAGCATATTGAGGGTGGCGCCCATCTCCTCTCCCTCGCTGCTTTACCTTCCCTGACCCTAAAGAGGGCAGGTACCCATTTACAGCTGGGTGAACTGGGGGTACTGTACTGAAGCCAAGGCGCGCAAACGGTCACCCATCCAACTGGTAACCACGCTCGACGCTGCTTAACTTGGCTGGGGGAAAGCGAGTGCTCCGACCACTGAGCTATCCCGTCCCCAGGACTGGATGTAAAAAAGCACATAAGTGCTTACTCCATTATCCTCGATATAAAAGAATAAATAAAATAAATCTCACTGAATGTCTTATTGCATCTCTCTCAAAAATACACCACCAGGCACCCCAAAGACAAAAAAAAAACCACGAAAAAAATTTGAAAAGAAAAGAAAATGACGACCCCAACCTGCATTTTGATATTAAGGCAGCAAATCATACATTGTTACACCTTGAAACTAATACACCCTGGGAAGGGAAACTCTGCCTCAAACAGTCTACCGAGGCTTGGGCATCAAACTTGGTATCTGACAACGATACCACAGTGGTGAAGAAGGTGAGTTGTTTCCCCTTGGTTTTTTTTCGCTCGTCCCTGATCGGTGGCTATTTTCGTGACATACGATCCGCAAGTATTTAAAGAAAGTACTATATACTATACTATACTATACTATACTATACTATACTATACTATACTATACTATACTATACTATACGTGGGACGGGATAGCTCAGTGGTCAGAGCACTCGCTTTCCCAAAGCCAAGTTAAGCAGCGTCGAGCGTGGTTACCAGTTGGATGGGTGACCGTTTGCGCGCCTTGGCTTTAGTACAGTTCCCTCCAGTTCCCCCAGCTGTAAATGGGTACCTGCCCTCTTTAGGGTCAGGGAAGGTAAAGCAGCGAGGGAGAGGAGATGGGCGCCGCGCTCAATATGCTGGCCCCTAGAGAAGTGAGGTCTCTGACGCCTCGCTCCCCTACGACCTTATAGGTTATGGGACTCCTTTACCTTTACCTTACTATATTTAGATAATTTTTCTGTACATAGTAGCATGTTACATAAAAAGAAAGGAAACAAGAAAAGAAAAAAGAAGAACAAAAGTAAACAAAAGAAATGAAAAGAAACAAAAGAAACTAGAGAAAATCTAGAAAGATTGTAACGTCGCCATCTTCCAGACAGAGTCAAACTTGACAAGTTAAAAGCATTTTCGTATTGCTGCTTGATATTTCGTAAATACCAAAATATGAAAACCTAAAAACAAAAAGACAGCTGAAAGTTAATGGCGGTGAATGTAAAAAAAAAATCTATTTTTTTCTCTGGTACTTGTGCTACCTGTTTTGCAAAGTTCAACAATCATTGGTTTCTTTATTTTCTGTTTTTTACACAGACATGAACATATTCTTAATTAAAATCACGATCAAAATGAGGACACATATTGACATTCTTTCTCCTGTCTCTCTTCGAGCTACAACAAAAAACATGTCTCCAACCACTATTCATTCAAACAACTACAGCGGTAATTTGTCCATGATTTTCCCTCACCGTATCTAGCATGTCACTCATTCACAGACACTTGTCTTTCTCTCCACACAAATCGTGCTTCAGATTGTCCTCTCACACGTCGAGACAGTCTGACAGCGATGACGACAGAGAGTCAATAGTCACCATGTGACGACGTGAGTGACGCAAGAGTCAATATAAGTCACGTGACTATGTGAATGAGTGATACAGAGTCGACAGTGATCACGTGACAGTGTGAGTGACTTCCGGGAAGGTCTGTCTGGTCAGTCCCAGATTCTCTGTCAGGGGGGGGGGGGGGGGGGGGGGGGGGGGGGGCTCTTAAAGGAATGGCGCCTATGATGCTTTGTAGGGGAGGGAGAAACACGCGACAACTTTGATACTAGGAACTTTGATGAAAGTTTATGTTCTTGCCACATCTGTAACCCAAATCACCCTTCGTCTTTTGACTGAGTTAATGAGACTACAGTGATGTAAAAGGCGTCCCATGAAACCTATGTGGTCGTAGGGTAGTGAGGCATCAGAGACCTCAGCTTCTCTAGGGGCCAGCATATTGAGGGCGGCGCCCATCTCCTCTCCCTCGCTGCTTTACCTTCCCTGACCCTAAAGAGGGCAGGTATCCATTTACAGCTGGGTGAACTGGGGGACTGTACTGAAGCCAAGGCGCGCAAACGGTCACCCAAGCAATTGGTAACCACGCTCAATGCTGCTTAACCTTAGCTTGGGGGAAAAGCGAGTGCTCTGACCGCTGAGCTATCCCAACCTCTACAATGATATGCCTTGCGAACAAAAAAAATCACATCATACTGAGAGATAACGGGAAAACATCATCACCTGGCTGATGAGTTTGGATTTTGACAGCAAGAATTAGCATGGAGTTTGACTAATGACACTGTCATGCTCAGGAGTATAACATACATTAGCAGCAAAAAACAGATGACTTTTGTTTTCTTGGTCAAGATACCTGTAGGGCTAGCAGACCATAAAGAAAGGTGGGTGGTTCCGTGGTCTTACATTTATGTGACTGTATAGTAAAACAAGGAGGCCGAGGTGCAATCCCCCCTTTTCTCTGTCTGTCTTGTCTGTGTGTGTCTGTCTGTCTCTCTCTGTGTTTCAGTGTGGAAGAGAAGCTGTAACAATCTCGCCATTTGTCTTGCTTCCATAATCCCTCCCTCCCTGTATGGATCAGTGTATCTATCGACAGCAACATTTGTCTCTCTTGAACCAGATACACACCAGAAATGCAATTCTTCACGTTTCGTTAACCTAATCTTCATGGATGACCCAAGTTTCAGACAGCTCCATATTCTAGAGCAAGCCGACTCTGTATCCTCCTTGGGTGATCTAAGATTTTCTGTCTGGATCATGTCTGTAAGGTGTGTGTTTTGATATGGATGTGTGTTACAGCCTGAAGGGAGTTTGGGTTTTAAGAATCTAGTCTGTAAAATCCCTAACCTGGATCTGGGGTCTGGAGGTAACGCGTCTGCCTAGAAAGCGAAAAGTCCGGGTCAGAAATGTGTGGTGGTTCTATTCCCGTTTGGACCAAAAACTTCGTCCCCCGCCCCCGTCCCATCCATCAGACCATGAGTAGTGGTCTGGGTGCTAGTCTTTCGGATTATACAATAAAGCAAGTTTCCGTGTGTTACATAAAACTATTTAGCGCACGTAAAAGAACCCACAGCAACA
>CM054143.1:34139445-34149445 GCA_028751875.1 Rapana venosa
AACCACTGAGAGAAGAGACAGAGCCATGAGATCTCTATTCGCCTTTTTTCAGGACCCTGTACAAAACCCATGGGGAAGGGGATAGCCTGGTGGTTAGAGTGATGTATTCGTGATCTGCTGACCCGGGTTCGATTCTCGTTCGAGAGGATTTTTCCTCCGGAATTAACTTCAGTGCCGACTCCACTCTCCCCAAAAGTCTTTCGGATGAGACTATAAACCTAGGTCCCGTGTGCAAATGCACGCAGAACATCTTGCGCACACGTTAAAACCAGTTCCGCTTTTCGGAAGAGTAGGCCATTGTGTGCCGGTGGGAACGGATGACAACATTTACAAAACTGCATACACACGGGGACTGGGTGAAAAAAAAGCACACGAGTGTTTATTCCATTAATCTCGAAATAAAAGAGTAAAATAAAAAAATGACAAAGCCATTAAATAGTTGTTTTGTCGCCCCTTTTTAACTCAGGAAAACAAGCCACATGGTTGGAAGGTGCTATTTTTCCCTTCCCATGTCTCCTAAACATGGCCTTTTTTTTGCGGTAATGGCTACCTGAAATTAGGAATATTACAGTCTCTTCAGATCTTCTCCTGCTCTGGATTTTTGGGGGGGGGGGTTCTATTTTTTTTCTCATAAAGAGAGGACACAGAATCAGAACCAGAAAACCAAAAATAATAATTCTTTAAAAAAAAAGTAGCTTTTAAAACAACACGCTGACTGGCTGCTCTCCCTGGAGAGAGCATGTCGCCACAAGAATAGCGCCACCCGTTATTTTGAAGGCAAACAAAGTTTTTTGTCTAGCATGTTAGTTTGTTTCTCTAAGAGAGAGGCTTTGACATTTTACAAACATTTAAACTATACTTAAAATTCGCATTTCAAAGATGGAAAAACCACACTGACGTATGTTTAAAAATAATTATATCAAAACAAAGTACGCCTAATCCTTGTCAGAGTTCTTCTTTTAAGCGGTCTACTTTTTTAACGTGTTTATATATTGTGCATTTATGTATTGAACAGCTAGACAAGAGGAGACATCGCCCTGTAGCAAACTGATAGTTGTGACACAGCCCAAAACCCTTTTGCGAGAAAAGATGCCCACAAATATAGCACAAAAGCAAAACTCAATAATTCCTTTTATTTCAAAACAAGTTGAAAACAAAATGCTGCCTACGTATCCATTCCTCCTCCTCCTCCTCTTTCAAACAAACGGGAAAGATCTTACTCAGTGCTACAATTCTACCGACGACAATCATCAATGATTTGTTTCTGAAATGAAAGAACACGGGAAACTTTGGATCAAACATACTAAGAAGAGGAGGCATTGATGCGGCTTGGTGTCAGAAGCTGAAAGCAATGACAAGGATGTCCACACACACACACACACCACACACACACACACACACACACACACACACACACACACACACACACACACAAACGAGAAGAGAGAGAGAGAGAGAGAGAGAGAGAGAGAGAGAGAGAGAGAGAGAGAGAGAGAGAGAGAGGAGAGAGAGAGAGAGAGAGAGAGAGAGAGAGAGAGAGAGAGAGAGAGAGAGAGAGAGAGAGAGAGAGAGAGAGAGAGAGGATGTGTATCCTTACGCAAAACATAAATTCCCGTGTAGTTTTCTCCACGACTTGTTCTTTTTCTCTTTTTATTTTTCGAAGTGTAGTTGCTCTGTCTTGTTATTTGTTGAAGTTTAACAACGCCACTTTGCTGAAATTCTTCTTTCCCACATAATGCACGTCTTTTTGTGTGAATGTATTGCAAAATAATGATGACAACTATTGGCACTTTCCCATGTTTCTGTGTAGGCAGTCTCCCCTTACTTCCACCACAATCATTTCCTTTGACAACACCATACATATGTCGGCGACACCCTTCAACGTGTTTTACATGTCACTCATTCACTGACACTTGCCTTTCCCTCCACACAGATGATGTCTAAGATTTTTTTCCACACGTCAGACTGTCTGAGCTTCCCCGCCCGTAAGGATACAGAGAGGCCTGTCCGTATGAGCAGCATCCCCACCTTCTCGAAATTCCGTGCCAGGAATTCCCTCTTTACTATCCCCCGCTCTGTTTCTACCTTGTTACTTTTCTTCTTATCGCCTTCTTCTTGTCTATTTTCTGCCTTCTTGGTCCATTCATCTGCCCCTTTTTCCCCAGGAAAGACTAAGAAGATAGCAATTCTCTCCCACGCTGAAGTCCGACGCGCTGGGCCTGACTTGTCAGGCGCTTAACGGCAGTACAACGCATTTTTTGCTAATATGACAGACAACAGTAGTTACTGTCTGAGCGTTCGACGAAGAAGAAGACTATCTGTGGGAAGTGCTGATTGGTCACGATAGAGAGTCAATAATCATCCCGTAAAAGTAAAAGGTAAAGGTGTCCCATAACCTATGTGGTCGTAGGGGAGTGAGGCATCAGAGACCTCAACTTCTCTAGGGGCCAGCATATTGAAGGCGGCGCCCATCTCCTCTCCCTCGCTGCTTTACCTTCCCTGACCCAAAAGAGGGCAGGTACCCATTTACAGCTGGGTGAACTGGGGAACTGTACTGAAGCCAAGGCGCGCAAACGGTCATCCATCCAAGTGGTAACCACGCTCGATGCTGCTTAACCTTACCTGGGGGAAAGCGAGTGCTCTGACCACTGAACTATCCCGTCCCCAAACGCCAAAGACAGAGAACCAATATTTATTACTCGACGATCGAAACGACAGGGTCGATAAATATTGGTCACCTGATGACGATGTGAATGATAAGATCAATATCAACTATTTGACAGTGTGAGAGATGGAGAGTTGATATTGATTACTCGACGGTTTGAGAGATGGAGAATCAAGATTGATCACGGTGTGGGGGGTGGGGTTGAGGGTTTTAGGGCGGGATAGCCTAATGGTTAAGCGTTGAGCTCTCGACATGAGTTCGAGTCACTACCGAAATTCCTGTTGTAGGGGATTTTTCCGCTGGAGATAAAAGAAGTACCAACTCCAGTGCCATGAAAGTCCTTTGGATGAGATGATAAACAACGGTCCCATGTACGAACGCACGCGTACGAAAAGGGTGAATCCACACAGACAAACAGACAGACAGACAGACAGACAAACAGAGATTATTATATATATATATATATATATATATATATATATTATATATATTATATATATATGAGAGAGAGAGAGAGGAGAGAGAGAGAGAGAGAGAGAGAGAGAGAGGCACAACACACACACACACACACACACACACACAATATATATAAAATATATATATATATATAATCTCTGTGTTTGTGTGTGTATGTGTGTGTGTGTGTGATATGTATGTGTGTATGTGAGTGTGCATTTGTGCGTATGTGCGCGCACGCGCATGTGTTATGTGAGAGTGTGCTTGTTTAAGCGTGAACGTGCACGCGTCACAGTTGAGTATGCACTTTGTTTTACAGTATCAATATTCAGCTTTCAAAACAAAAAGTGTCACAGAGAACATATATATATCTCACATAAACTACTCCTCCATGGGGATGCCGGGGGCCTGGGTGTATAAACAGCATCCCCACCTTCTGGCAATTCTATGCTAGAAGTTTCCTCTTTTCTGTCCCTCTCTTTCTTTCTTCCTTTGTTCCTTTTCATCCCGTCACCTCCTTCTTGTCTATTTGCTGCCTTCTTGGTCCATTCAGAAAGACTTAAAAGGTAACAATTCTCTCATGCCGAAGTCGGATGCGCTGGGCCTGACTTGTCAGGCGTTTAACGGCAGCGTGATGAGTTTTCATCATAAAACAGACAACAATAGTTGCTGTCTGAGCGTTCGACGACGACGAAGAAGAAACATACATACGCTGCACCACATTTACCACAAAATCCACTGTACAGATACTTGCCTGCTGTATGCATTTTTTACCTCCATGCGCTGACAAAGCTTGGGGTGCATATGGGGTCTGATCACGTTTCTGTATCCCACTCAATGCTGGTGTGAATTACAGAATCTTGAATGTGCTTTATTTTAATCTTCTGCTTGTTTGTATGCGTGTACCAATGAAGATTAGGCACTAGCATGTCTGCATATTGAAAGATTAACGGGAAGTTGGCCAAAATATAATTATTCAGCCCCCAATCTATCAGGCACACACCCAAGTATTACACCAGAGATTTCGAATCTGTTTTTTTCCCTCTCGCAAGTCAGATATTAGATTTAATCTGACTACCGCACATAGCCGTTATTTTATAAGAATAGAGTAATTCTCTTTTTGTTTTGAAAGATGGTAAGATGGTACAATTTTTGCAAGATTTAAAAAAAACCCTTGCAGTAATATGTCTCTCTTTTTCTGCTTTCATCCTCATCCCCATTTCATAGTCTCTTACTCCCTCCCTCCCCTCTTCTTTATTTTTGTTCCTCGCTTGTCTCTCAACGTCAAAAGTAGAGGCCAAAAAATAACAACAGCTTCTAAATCCAGACACAGTCTGACTCTAAAACCTGCATGTATTGATTGATTAACTTGCATTTTATCATGTCTGACTTCATACAATAATTATCAAAAAAGGGGGCAAAAACTCACGAATAAAATCTTCCAGCCGTTCTCTGGCATTTTTTTCTTTTTCTTGCGGAGCGAACGTGGACATGGTTTTATTTTTATTTATTTATTTATTTTTTTTTAAGTCTGAAAACAAGCTGGGAAGCATGCCTACTAACTACAAGGTAAGTAAATCTCAACGTTATTTAATTAAAAGCTGAAGCGGTGTTGTTGTCTCTGTGCTATTGTAATTACACAGAAATAACGGGAGGATTGCATGTTACCCACTCTGCAAGATTATAGATCTACATATTCTCATTCAATTAATACAGATGAAATGTCTAAGATCTGGCTCTTATGAATTAAAACAAATAACGTCATAAACCATATCAAGAAAAAGAAAGAAGCGAAATATCACGTGATAGATCTGTTCCAATCAGAAATATAAAAATCAGTGTGCTGCAGAATCATTCTTTTTCTTCAGTCATATTCTCTATGCACACAGAGCAGGTACCTGTGGAGAACATAGATCTAGGCTATAATTATGATGTATGATATTAATGTTTAGATCTAGTCTGTATACACCTTGCTTGCAGCCACTTTTTCCTCCCATGAATTCCAGAACATGACAGTTGCGCAGCACACACACACACACACACACCACACACACACCACACACACACACACACAAACACACACCACACACACACACACACACACGCAGAATATCAATTTTCCTCACTGACAATGCTTTTAAAAGCAACAGATCACTCCAAACAAGGCGAAGCCGTTGAAGTGGTCAACTTGAAATGAAGTGTCCACCACACTGACAAGCACTCTTTGTCAGTCGTAAGTTACGCTGAGGAGGCGGCCATTTTCTCCTCTGACGTCACACGGTGACGTCTACAATCAAATCAGCCCATGTCCTTGACAGCCTGAAAGACACCTTGAGGAGAGCGAGAGAGCGTGTTGCCTTGTACAAGGGCAGCAGCATCACCCAGTTTTCGCATTTTTTTTCTCCCTGTATGTGGGTTGCTTGTTTGCTTTCCCTTATAAGAATGGAAGCGTTTTCTTGGGAATATGTTGCTTGGAACAACTCCCTTGTTGTGAGATTTTCGGGTTTTTTTCCCCCACAAGCGTTTCATGTCTGTTGAACACATAATCACTGTTTTTGCCTCATTGCAAAGACCAGTACCCAGACCATCACTCAAGGTTAAGCAAATAAAGGACATCACCGAAGTCGGAATGCGGCTACCTTCGTAATGGAGGAAATAAAAAGTGGTCGCATACGCAAAATCTTACCATTGATGAACCTCGGAGCTGTAAGCCAAGGAATCCCCCCCCCTCCCCCGCCCCCTAAGAGAAAGATAAAGAAACTATGTACAATGAATTAAGAGCTGCTTCAAAATTAAGAAGATGAACAAGTAAAGACGCGTTACAGTTTTTGCGGTCTTTGATAAGTGGGCCATATATATCTTCGATCATCAAACTAAGTAGGAAACAATTGGCCAATATGATGTTTCCCATGCCAATATTATAAACAGGAGGGCCAAAAGTATGTGTATGCCAAAATTCAGCCCGTCACTCTCATTTGCAAGGGTTTGACAGCTGGACTAAGCAGGTCTGATTTCAGTCAAGAATCAAACTCTTGACTTCTGGCATTTCAGAGGATGACTGCGTAACGGCCAAGACCGGCCAGCATTCCACCAATGTTACAGCCTCTGACCAAAAAAACCTCACACGAGCCGTACTGAGAGAGAGAGAGAGAGAGAGAGAGAGAGAGAGAGAGAGAACAGGGAGAGACAGAACCCTTCTGAAGGCAGTGTTTGGATCAGGAAAGTAAAAAAATAATGTCGTCACGTTTGATCAATGACGTTGTCGCACACAAGAGCCCATTATACGTCAGAAGCAAAAAAAAAAGTTTGGCTTTTTCTTGATCAGGATCTATTTAGGGCTGGCCTACAAGCCCCATCAAAGAGTTTTGGGGCTTGGTGGTCTTAGCGGTAACACACCACACACATACACACACACACACACACCCAGCACCACACACACACACACACACACACACACACACACACACACACACACACACACACACACACACAGGGGGACGGGATAGCCTAGTGGTTAGAACATCGCGCTCGCAATCTGACGACCCGGGTTCGATTCCCGTTCAAGGGGTATATTTTCCTCTGGAGTTAACATCAGTGCCGACTCCACTCTCCCCATAAGTCCTTCGGATGAGACTACAAAACCCAGGCCCCGTGTGCGAACGCACGCAGAACATCTTGCCCACACGTTAAATCCTGTTCCGCTCTTCGTAAGAGTAGGCCATTGTGTGCCCGTGGGAACAGATGACAAAATTGACCAAACCGCAAGTACACGGGGATTGGATGTAAAAAAAAAAGCACACAAGTGCTTATTCCATTATCCTCGATTTAAAGAAGAAAATAAAATAAATAAATAAAAAGAAAAAAAATCAGAATTTTTTTTCCGATTTTTTTCATCAGCTAGTGCTCTCAGATTCACAAAACGGTAAGATTTTGCGTATACAACTATTTACTCACCATACAAACTGCATTCCGACTTCAAGGGAGAATGTCTGAACTCCAACACCAATACGCATGAGTTATAAAAAAACAACAACAACCCACCTCACCCCTTCCTACCGGTATAGAATGGGCTACTCTTCCGAAGAGTGGAATGGGTTTTGACATATGCTTAAGACGGTTTGCGTGCATCGCACAGGGGACTTCGTTTTAATAGAATTTCATCTGAAGGACTTTGTAGGCGAATGGAGTTGGTAGTTATGTTAACTTCGGAGGAAAAAAATCCCCTAGAAATCTGAACGCTCGGGATCAAGCCACCACGAACGCACTCCCTCGATGGTAGTTCGAATTCGGGTCCTCAGATCACAAACGCAATGCTCTAACCATTGGGCCATCCCGCCTCCCGATTTTTTAATTAAAAAAAATATTATTAAAGACAACTAACCAAACCAAGCTAAGAATCAAAAAGCTCGAGTTTAAGGGGGAAAAAGAATGGAAGCTGATGTTAAAAATCTTTCTTTCCTGTAATTGAGGTTGTCAATGACAGTGAAAGGCAAGAATCTCTCTCTCTGTCTCTCTGTCTCTCTCTATCTGTCTGTCTGTCTGTCTGTCTGTCTCTCTCTCCTTCATTTGTTTGTTTTTTCAACTCTACCTCTCAACTCTCATCACTGTCTTCTGCCTTTTGTTCTGCTTCTGCATCACAGTTGCATTTTTTTCTCCTCCTCCTCCTCCTCCTCATTGTTTTCCTCCTCCTCCTCCTCCTTCCACTTCATCATCGTTGTCATTGTCGTCGTCGTCATCATCGTCGCATTCATCGTCATCATCACCATCGTCATGGTCGTTAATATCATTACGTTTACTGCGTACTACAAATTCAAGTAATTGTAGCGTTTTTACAGAATGTTGTCAGCTTTTGCCAGCAGCTCTAAAACCTGAGAGTATCCCCGAAATCAGAATGCGGCTACCTCCACGGTGGGCAAAAACGGTCGCATACAGAAAATCACACCATTGGTGAACCTCGAAGCTTTAGCCGAGGAATAAAAAAACAACCCAACAACCACTCCCCAAAACCAACCAACCAACCAACCAACCAACCAACCAACCAACCAACCATCCCACCGACCGACCGACCGACCAACCAACCAACCAACCAACCAACCAACCAACCAACCAACCAACCAACCAATCAATCAACCAACCAACCAACCAACCAACCAACCAATCAACCATCCAACCAACCATCCATCCATCCATCCATCCATCCATCGAACCAACCAACCATCCAACCAACCAACCAACCAACAAACCAACCAAACATACAAGCAAACAAACAAACAAACAAACAAACAAACAAACAAACAAACAAACAAACAAAAAACATCCCACAACGCTGAGGGTCACCCAGAACATGCTCCATGTTTCGCTCATCCTACCTGAGTATCGCTGTGGGATCATAACCCCACCCAGCAAGGGAGGTTTGAGCGTGCACGGTTGTTGTCAGATTACCTCGCCACATAGGCAGCCATACTCCGACTTCGGGAGACTTTTTTAAATCCTCTAATAGACCAGACGACGGTGGAAGTGGATTGGGCACATCCTTCGAAGAGACCCTCAGTCAATCACAAGAACAGCATTGCACTGAACCCCAGAAGGAAGGAGAAAGAAAGGAAGACCAAAAGCAACGTGGAGGAGGACTGTAGAAAGCGAGATGAAGGCCATGCAGCACTCTTGGGGATCAGTGACTAGGCTGGCCCAGGATAGGTAGGAGTGGAAGCGCTTTGTTGCTGCCCTACACACCACTGGGTGTAATTGTTGATGATGATGATGATGATGAATAGACAAGTGAGGTCTCTGACGCCTCACTCTCCTACGACCTTATAGATTATGGGACATCTTTACCTTTTACCTTTAATAGAAAGTAAGGTTGTTTCGCCAAGAGCTTACCATGTCTCTGTGTTCCTTCCCAAATAGCATTTCAAAAGCGTAACTAGTTTATAACTTTGATCATATCAATGTCGTACAAATCTTTTGAGCCGGGCTTGAATGTCGTCTGTGGATTGCTTCTACTTCAAAAAAAAATCGTGGCACTTTTTCCTAATGTTTTGGTCCAGCGCTTACTTGAGTCTACTTCTTGTCAGAGTTCCAGTCACTTCCATGATTCACCGTTATGATGATTCGCAATATGATGCGATACTGATGATGCAGTATGATGATACTTCTTTTGGGCTAATGTCAGTGTGTGTGTGGTGGATGTGTTGTTGTGTGTGTGTAGTGTGTGGTTGTTTGTTTGTGTCGGTGTCGGTGTGTAGTGTTGTTGTGGCAGTGTCATGTGTGGTGTGATTTGTGTGTCCTCGGCTATCGTAATGGTTAATTTTTTGTAATTTTTTTGGTTACTCAGTAATCAAATCAAAAGTCATAGGGAGACAATTACAAATACACACGCAGACAGGGAAAATTAAAGTAAAAATAATGGGTGGCGCTGGTCTTGTGGTGACACGTTCTCCCCCCAGGGAGCGCAACCCGAATTTCATGCAGAGAAATCTGCTGTAACCGAAAGTGGCGTACACCGTTTTTTGTCCGGTATTTTGTCTATCTGTTTGTCTCTCTTTTCGTCTATCTGTTTGTCTGTCTTTTCGTCTATCTTTATGTACCATCTGTAGAAGACCATGGCTATTGGTGTGAGGTAAACTCAAACAATCAAAGCCAAGTACTTCACTAAACCAGACCAGCTGTCTTTGTCAAGGAAAAACAGCCAGACGGTGACTATGCCATGCAGTCATACTCATTTCGTGAAAACAACAATAATGATGATTATGAACCTGCTGGTTCCTGGCATGAAAAGATCATGGAAAGAAAGAAAGGGAAAAAGATGGTTTCAGGTTTCACAAGCCCTCTGGTGGAGACTGAAGAGGCTGATACGTGAGGAGCACGTTCTGTGGCATG
>CM054143.1:34154445-34164445 GCA_028751875.1 Rapana venosa
CTTGCAGACAAGCCAGCAACAGCAGAGAGAGAGAGAGAGAGCGAGAGGCAAGGGAGCAGGTTCGGTCCCAGTGGTCCTTTTATCAGGAATGACCTCATCCCTCTTGCCTTGTGTTGGCGGCCAAAAGCTCCCTTGATCCAGTTAGCGTACACACAGACACGGTTCACCATGAAGGAGGAGAGAGAGAGGAGAGAGAGAGAGAGAGAGGGAGAGACTGGGGAAAGGCTGGGCAAACACAGGGTGTGAGTTGGTAAGAAAGAAGTGGCATGGACCAGGAGGAGAAGGAATGGAAGGTTCACAGACACACAGACAGACAGACAAGAGTAGACTGTGTAGAGAAAGGGTAAGGGGATGGGGTTTTGGTTTATAGAAGAAATAAAACCACCCCTTCCCCCTTTCACACACACAAAACACGACACAACACTGACACACAAACACACAAACAAACACACTCACTGTGATTAGGCATGGGGATGGAGATGTACATGTCTTTGTGAAAGTAGGAACAGATAACGTCACTAATTTGTTCTGGAAGCACATTTTTCTGGTTTAACGTTGACAAAAAAACATGTTTTCAATGTCAAGCTCTTTTTCGTTTTGTTTTTTAGAATATAAAAAACTGGTGTGAAAGGATCAAGAACAATGAGAAACCCTTCCACGCTAAACTTGAAATCAAATATCGAGAGTTGATAACCCTTTTGTCTGACGCCGAAACACAAGGGCAGCAGTCTCCCCTATGGTTTCCAAAAGAGACATGCTCCTGTCTTAGGCTCTCCTCAGAGTGATGGAAACTGCATTTGAGTGGCTTCTGACACGCGTCGTGAAGGGTAAAAAAAGGGGGAAATATAATGAAAAATATTTGTTCTAACTCATAGGAAAAAATTAAAATTTTGTAAATGCAATTTACAGCTGAGATCGGTGTCAAGGGGGAAAACTATATGATTTAACGAAGGCTTTACTTGTCTTGGACAAGGTATAGACTTTTCAAGGTGAACATTACGCATACGGGTAAAGGCTTGCACTTGACTTCTTGCACAGACGTAAGAACACACACACACACACACACACACACGCGCGCGTACACACACACACACACACACACACACACACACATTAATGAAAGAGGGGGCGGGGGGCGGAACGGGATATCCTGGTGGTTAGAGTGTTGCGTCCACGATCTGACAACCTGGTTCGAGCCCAGTTTCGCGTGACCACCGATACACACGCACACACACACACACACAACACACACACACACACACACACACACACACACACACACACACACACACACCACACACACACACACCATCACCCTTGAAATGATAGAATGAATGAAATAGACTAAAGACCAACAAAGTAGGCGCCTTGGATTTTGGGGGTTTGGGGGATGGGGGAAGGGTGGGACAAAGTTGGCGCCTTGGATTTTTTTTTGGGGTGGGGGAAGGGTAGGGTGGGGGATGGCGGAAAGGTTATGTTTGAGTTTTATGTCTACCATAGACGTCAACGGCATGGAGCCAGTGAAGCACTAGGACCTGTCGCTTTTGGGGAGGGGTGCATTACCTCCAGTCCATTCTGTATTCAGCAGCCTGCCACCGCCCACAGACTTTTCTGACAGTCTGCAATTGAAGTGTAGGTAGGTAGGTCTCGACATGTGAAGGGTAAAGCCCTATATGTCTGATTTGTCAAGACTTTGCGCGTTCGACAACGACGACGAAGAAGAAGAATTTGTCAAGACGGTACAGAAATATAAAAAAAAAAGTCTCGAAGCAAGTGATTTTTGCTTAGGTGGTAGACAATAATGGAAGGACTAAACGGCATGGGGAAAGGGGGATGCTTGAGTGATCTTGACTGGCACTGTAAGGAATTGGAAGATTCAATTATATCATCGTCATCAATATGATGATAATTACCATGATCATCTATCTAGGAAAGAATTGGAAGAGAGAGTTATGCCATCATTGTCAGCGTGATAATAATTACCATCATTATCTATGTAGAGAAGATCGGGAAGACACAGTTATACCATCGCTTCAGCTTGATAATAATTACCGTAAACATCGGTCTAGGGAGGAATTGGAATATATACAATTATATCATCATCGTCAACATGATGATAATTATCATTATCGTCTAACTGAGGAAGATCTGGACGATACAATTATATCATCATCGACAGCATGATAATAACTGCCACCATAATTTGTATAGGGAAAATTTGGAAGATGCAATTATATCATCATCGTCAACATGATGATAATTACCAGCAACATACATCTGAGGAAAAGTTGGAAGATATATTTATATCATCATCTTCAACAAGACACTAACTGATGACGATAATGACCATTATCAACATGAAGGAAAGGAAGTTTCTTTTTTTACCAGCAGGAAGTTTTCAAATCCAGTGAGTTCTTCTTCCCGTTGAGCATGTCCACTTTACGACACATAGCCAGTTAACGACACAACATTTTGTCAGTTATCCCACCAGCAAGACATAGCTAGCCAACTCTTCTACAAAAAGTGTCTGAATTTTTTTCCCCAACACACGCACAAGAATGTTGTGCGCGCGTTCACACACAGACCATCGGTTTATAATCTCATCCTATCAACTTTCAAAGGTGTGAAATCAGTATCAATCGTTTCTCCCGCGAAAAAAATAATCCCCTCAATTACAATACCCTTAGGAAGATACGAACCACACACCCACACCAACAGATCAGAAAAATCGACGCTCTGACCACCACACAACACTAACCCACAACCAAAGACACCACAGCTTCCGGAACCCCCCCCCCCCCCAAACACACACACACACACACACACACACACACACACAACACACACACACACACAAAACAACAACTCCCCACGAGCGAGATATCTCCACAAAGACTCAAACCACACACGCCCAGTCATCACCACATCACGGAATTCTACACTCTCTAACCACCAGGCCTAGAGCCAAAATCTCCACGACATGCTATAAACCCAACGGCCCAAACAAGCCCCTGCCCCCCTCCCCCCTAAAACACAACAAACTGCAACGAAACAATAATGCGAAGAAAGTCAGCCGGCTCCAAGACAATGTGATTAGTGCAAGCCATGATTGCTACGATAAACAATAGCCTGCAGACTGTGGTTGCCATCAAATCCCCGAAGCGCAAAGGCACAGGGAGAAAGAAGAGAGAGAGGAGAGAGAGAGAGAGAGAGAGAGAGAGAGAGGAGAGAGAGAGAGAGAGAGAGAGAGAGAGAGAGAGAGAGAGAGAGAGAGAGAGAGAGAGGGTTTATTTCAATAAACATTTCCTCCGATGAAGCATAAACAAATAGCTGGCTTTGGGTATCCTCCATTAGGGCCAAGAGGAAGAGACAGACAAAATCTTTTCTATTGTTGGTCATATGCGGTTAGGGTTAGGGGATAGGATGGGATGGGAGAGGAGAGGGTGAGGGTTCAGGGTGGGGGGTAGAGTTACGTGTGTGTGTGTGGAGGATGGTGGTGGTGGTGGATTTTTGTGTGTGTGTGTGTGTGGTGTGTATGTGTGTGTGTGTGGTGGTGTGTGTGTGGTGTTATGTTGTGTTGTGGGGGCACGTGTGCGCGTGTTGTGTTGTGTTGGGTTGTGTTGTGTTGTGTGTGTCCACATGCTTGCGTGCGCATGAGTGCGTGTGAGCCCGCGCACCCGCACACACACACACACGCACGCACGCACACACACACACACACACACACACACGTGTATTATCTACACAAAAAAAGAGAAGAAATTATTTTTATGATGTACACGTATCTACGAACCGCAATAACTTCATTCGTCAGGACAGAATGTCCGATTGAGTTTTGACCCTGGATTACCCAGCCATTCTGCGCAAGCTGAATAAATGGCTGCCATCAGGAACGTGTCGCTCTGTGTCGTGTATGCGAAGTATCCTGTTGCGAGCAGTACAGTTGCAGTGATATGTCAGGAGCAGCCGCTGCTGTTAATGTACAAAGCAAGGCTGCTGATAATAATGAAAAAAAAAACACCCCACTTTGATACACCCTCAGTTCCATCTCCACCCCCCCCCCCCACAGCCCCCCCTCTCTTTTTTTAATTTTAATTTTATTTTTTATATCGAGGATAATGGAATAAGCAATCATGTCCTTTTTACATCCAGTCCCCGAGTGTATGCGGTTTTGTGAATTCTGTCATCTGTTCCCACCGGCACACAATGGCCTACTCTTACGAAAACAGAACAGGATTTAACGTATGCGCAAGATGTTGTGCGTTGCGTTCGTACACGGGGCCTCGGTTTATAGTCTCATCCGAAAAACCTTTGGGGAGAGTGGAGTCTGCACTGACGTTAACGCCAGGGTAAAATATCCCTTTGAACGGGAATCGAACCCGGGTCGTCAGATTGCGAGCGCAATGTTCTAACCACTAGGCTATCCCGCCAGTGGTGTCGTGTTGTTGAACGGTTTCCATGTCACTAACTGAAGTAAGTCGTTCAACTGAGCAAACCCAGTGCAAAAGTAACTGGAAACTATTCTTGAACGGCTTAAGCACAGCACTTCAACACATCAACACAGAAGAAAACACAACCCAGCGAAACGGGAATTAAAAGATGCTAGATAAATAAAAAACTCAGTCGGGACTGCAAACGTAAAACATGTACGTATTCCCTTACAAGTACAGTGCCCCAGCGTTTCACTGAGGAAGCTTCCATACTGGTAGCCAGAAGTTCTGTATATCTCTTTTCAGCATGTCCACTTTACGACAAGAGCCACGTAATGACACAACTCTCGCTCCCCTCATCCCACCACTATCTCCATCTGGATTGATATGCATTGTTTATCACTTTCAGTCGTGACAGATTTCTGTACGTGGAATTCAGGCTGCTCTCCCCAGTGGAGAGAGTGTCGCTACAAGAGCTGCCCACCCATCAACTCCCGCCCCTCCCTCCCCCCCCCCCCCCCCCCCCCCCCTGTTGGCATGTTTATTGTTTCCCTATTAGGTGTGGTGTGTGTGTGTGTGTGTGTGTGTGTGTGTGTGTGTGTGTGTTTACATTGTTTAGTCAGGGACAATTCTCTTGTTGCCGTGGGTTCTTTCACGTGCATTGAATGCACGCTGCACACAGGACCCCCGCCTACTATCTCATCCAAAAACCTAGCACCCAGACCCATTCTCAAGATAATGTGGATGAGGGGAAGGGGGTGAGGTGGGGGTGGGGGTGGGGGTGAAGTTTGGACACAAGCGAGGATCGAACCTGCACTTTTCGTTGTCTAGGCAGGTGCGTTTCCTCTCGGCCCTCTGGGTTCACCGATGCACAAAATGGATAAAGCTGGAAAATATAGCCATCACTCGCTCTGCCGATTGGGATCTGATTTTCCGCCAGCATAGGACAGTGACCTGCAGTTCTGTTTTTTCTTTGGTTTTCGTTTTTTTTTTTACCTCCTCAATCATCGGTTAGAAAACTGAACCTTCAGGCTAAAGTTATATTTCTTTTCTTTTAAAAAAAAAAAGAAGGATTTTTCTTTCGAAATTATGCAATTCAGACATACACACAGATATACACAGACACATGCACACGCATACGCACGCGCGCGCTCGCACACATATACACATGCACACGCACTCACGCTCGCATGCACCACGCACGCACGCACAGCACACACACACACACACACACACACACACACACACACACACACACACACAAAAACACGACACACACACACACACACACACCACCACAAAACAGACTGACAGACAGAAAGACAGACAGACAGACACACACACACAATACACATACGCACGCACGAACTCATACACATACGCACGCACGAACTCATACACACAACACACACACACACACAACACACAACACAACACACACACACACACACACACACACAACACACACACAAAACACAACACACACACACACACACACTCACACTCACACACACACACACACACACACACACACACACACACACACACACATACACGAAATTTCCTTATGCTTTCAAATTTCAGGGCTGGATTCAGATTTAAGCGTAAAACTACTCATCTTTTTCTCAATCTGCAGAAATAAAAATTATCCAATTTTTGCCGGAGGAAAGAAAAAAACGTGATGGAAGGAGAGAGGGATGAAATGGGGGGTTGGTTGGATGGGGTGGGGGAGGGGCAGAGAGACAATTTTACAGCGAATTCCGTTAAGAATAAAAAGCAGTGATTGTATTGTATTGTATTGCATTGCATTGTATTGTATTGCATTGCATTGCATTGTATTGTATGTCACTTTAAATCACAGCAGATTTCTCTGTGTGAACTTCGGGCTCCCCCCCCCCCCCCCCCTCTCTCTCTCTCTCTCTCTCCTCTCTCTCTCTCTCTCTCTCTCTCTCTCTCTCTCTCTCTCTCTCGAAGCCCTTCGGATGAGACTATAAACCGAGGTCCCGTGTGTGAACGCACGCAGAACATGTTACACACATGTTAAATCCTCTTCCGCTTTTCGTAAGAGTAGGCCATTGTGTGCCGGTGGGGACAGATGGCAGAATTGACAAAACCGCATACACACGGGGACTGGATGTAAAAAAAGCTCACAAGTGCTTATTCTATTATCCTCGATATAAAAGAATAAAAAAAAAATAAGAACGCGTCGCCACAAGAGCGGCGCCACCCATTTTTCTCTCTGTTCCTGTCTGCGTGTGTATTTGTTTACCCCCTATCAGTGTGACCTTTTTCTACAGATTTTTGCCACGAACAATATCTATTGTCTTATTGACATACTTTTTTTTTTTACCTGGGCTAGATAGAGAGAGAAAAAAAAGGCAAAAAGGAATAAGCCAGTGCCATATACTTCACCACAGAACTCTGTGAATAGTCCATAACTACTTTTGTTAAAAACAGTAGAAGGTTAAGGAGAAGAGAAGCTGAACTACGCAGACGCATTAACCATATGAGGTTTTTGTTTTTCGATTCAATGGACAGTGAATGTTTAAAAAAAACCGGCAAAAAAGAATAAGCCAACGCTACTCTGCTTCATCACAGAACTCTGTGAACAGTGCATAAGCACTTTTCTTCTTCAAAACAGTAGTAGAAGGTTAAAAAGAAGAAGAAAAGAGGTTGAACAACACAGACCCATTTAACATATGAGGTTTTTTTTTTTCTTTTAATCTCCTTTTGGTTGGATTCAACGAACAACGAGTGTTTTTGTCCGAGTAAACTATGTACAAGTTGAACTACACACACTCATTAAGCGTTATGCTTTTTTTGGATTCAATAGACAGCGAATGTTTTTAACCAAGTAAACTATCCATCCGTACTTTTCTGTTGTCGCTGTCTGTTCTGTTTGAAGTCTCAACTTCCCCCTTCCCCCCACACACCCCCCGCATCCCCCCTCCCCCCCCCCCCCCCCTTACTTCCCTCCACTTCTTTTTCTTCTTATTTGACTTTTGTTTTGTGGAACTTTGGGAAGCAGACGAAAACAGGGACTCTGCAATCGATTCCAGACTGAAGAAATGGATTAGCCGCTCGTCCGGCATTTTCACTTCGTCTGCTTCTTCATCTTTCCATCATCATCGTCATCGTCGTCGTCGTCGTCGTCGTTGTCGTTTTTGTGGTCCATCTATGCTTCAGCCGCGGTAAGGGAAAAACTGAGAGTTTGACGTGGTAATGGTATCATGTGCATGGACAACATGACAGTCAGTTCGTTCCCTCCAGTAGCAAGACTGAGGGTGAAGAAGAGGGAGTGTGATGGAGAGAGAGGGAGAGAGAGGGGGGGAGAGGGGGGAGAAAGAGAGAGGGGGGGGGAGGGAAGGAGGGAGAGAGGGGGAGAGGGTGTGGGAGAGAGAGGGGAGAGGGTGTGTGAGGGAGAGAAGGAGAGAGAGGGGAGAGGGGGTGGGAGAGAGAGAGAGAGGAGGGAGAGAAGGAGAGAGGGAGAAAGAGAGGAAAAGAGGGAGGGAGAGAGAGAGAGAGAGAGAGAGAGAGAGAGAGAGAGAGAGAGAGAGAGGAGAAAGAGAGGAAGAAGAGAGAGAGAGAGAGAGAGAGAGCGAGAGAGAGAGAGAGAGAGAGAGAGAGAGAGAGGGGAGAGAGAGAGAGAGAGAGAGAGAGAGAGAGAGAGAGAGAGAGAGAGAGAGAGAGAGAGAGAAGGAGATTGGTTGGTTGATGGATTGATTGGTTGATAATCTTTATTCCCAAGTGTTACAGATAAGCATTGACATACTTTTTCCCATTTGGCCCTTGCCCTGAGAAGGGACTATATCATTAATAATCAGAACTAAACATTTCAAGAAAACATAAAAAAAGTTATCTTGATTTGAGAGAGTGAGACACACACACCTCCAACCCCAACACACCACACACACACACACACACAAAACAACCACACACACACACCAAACACACACACACACACACAAAACACACACACACACACACACACACACACACACACACCCCACACACACACACCACACACACAACAACACACACACCAAAGACAGTGTGGGTTTTCTTGTATTCTAACACACACCAACCCCTCACTTTTCCCCAAGAATTCACGCTTACTTTCCACTCTTCTTTGTTCCAGAATATGTGCCTCTCCTTTCATAGTGATGCCAGCTGATGGGTAGACAAAGAATCAATGATTGGCTTGAAGTTAGGCCCTCCTTGTTGGATCTGAGGAGACTCGATTTCAATTTCTTTGTTCACTACATTTTTTGTTAAAATAATAATAATAATAATAATAATAATAATGTATGGAATTTATATAGCGCTGAATCTTGTAAAGCAACAAATCAAAGCGCTCAGATTTTATTTCATACCACTTTAAGTCACGGCAGATTTCTCTCCTGTGAAATTCGGGCTGCTCTCCCCGGGGAGAGCGGGAGAAACGCGTCGCCACTTAGCGCTGCGCCACCCTTTCACCCTTTTTTTTTTTTTTTTTTTTTTTTTTTTTTTTTTTCTGCAGCTGTATTTGTTTCCCTATCAGAGTGGCTTTTTTCTAAGAATTTTGCCAGGGACAACTCTCTTGTTGCCGTGGGGTTTTTTACGTGCGCTAAATAATTACGTGTAACACACGGGACCTCGGTTTATCGTCTCATCCGAAAGACTAGAATAATGGTGTTCTGATCCCCATCCTTAACTTATTTCTAATTCAACTTCAAACTCAATCCGTCTCCCTCCTCCTCCTCTCCCTCCTAATCCCCATCCTCTTCCCCCTCCTCCTCTTCCCCCTCCTCCTCCTCCAGCCTCTGCTGCTACTTCTTCTTCGTCTAGATAGTATCAGATTGTAATTTATCACACGCGGCCCCTAAAACTCAAGGGTCAGACATTGAGACATGCTCGGAGGCAAAAGATGGGGGGAACGGAGCAGCCCCCCTCCCCTTTGCTCTGGCAATTACCGAAGAAACGACCACGAACTACTGAGCTGTCACAAGAATTAGGAAATGTCTTGTTCCGATGATAAATATCAGAGTCGGTGCTTGGTTCTCATGAGGGACCTCTAGTAACATAATAATTATTATAGTCAGCTCATTTCTGACTTCTAACGTGTCCAGTGTTTAAAGGTCACGCGTCTGCTGATGATAATGAACGTTATGCTTCATCTCTTGTACTTTAAGACTAGCTAAGTGATAGAAGATGGCTGAATGGATAGAGCGTTTGGCTTGCATCTCATGGGCCCTTGAATTCATTGGTTCGAATCTCGGAAGCTACGTCGTCGAGTGAATTAAAGGTGTGGATCTTTAAGATCTTTTCCTGTCAACTGAAAACTGCAGACCTACTAATGCCTTAAGTCCGTTAGTTTATACTATATACGCATGCAGAATGTCAAATATGCACGTTAGCGGTTCTATAATCCATGCCAGCTTTCGGTGGATTACAGAAACACAAACATATCTAGATGACACCGTATACCTGGAGAGGGCTGGGTTTTTCCCCCCTTGGTTTGCAACTTAACCCAAGATTCATGGCCTGAAAAATTCGGAAGAATGTTTCACAAACTCCTCAAGGTGTTAAGA
>CM054143.1:34169445-34171945 GCA_028751875.1 Rapana venosa
AGTAGTAGTAGTAGTAGTAGTAGTAGTAGTAGTAGTAGTAGTAGTAGTATAATTATTATTACAGCTGCCGTTCCATTAATTTTCAGGGAAGATGGCAGCGTCAAGTGTTTCATCAATCAGTTATCATGAGTTCGATGTTTTGTTGTTGTTGCTGCTGCTGATGTTGGCCGTTCCCCAGCTCAACATCGTGGCAGGGTCATGGACCAAAATATGCGGCCTGTCTTCGAACTAGGATTGAGGTTTGAGCGTGATACAGACACGTCGATTAGCTGAAATTTCATCATTTGGGGGCTGTTGTGAAGTGCTTCGTTTAGTGGTCAGGAGTTCACTATTTATTGCTGTCGCTGTCAGGCGTTTCCGAGCTCAACGTCACGGCGGGGTGTCATCCAGAATGTGCACCCTGCGTTATTGGAACAGGGATTGAATTTCACCGTGTAACAAGGAGACATGGCTGATAGGAGGAGGTTCATCATTTTCGAGCTGGCGTCAAGTGTTTCATTAGTTATTGGGAGTTCAATAATTTGTTGTTGTTGTTGTTGTTGGAGAGAGAGAGAGAGAGAGAGAGAGAGAGAGAGAGAGAGAGAGAGAGAGAGAGATAGTGATCGATAGTTATTTTTTATGTTTTTTAAATTTTATTCTTTTATATCGAGGATAATGGAATAAGCACTTATGCGCTTTTTTACATCCAGTCCCCGTGTGTATGCGGTTTTGTCAGTTCTGTCATGTGTTCCCACCGGCACACAATGACCTACTCTTACGAAAAGCGGAACAGTTTTTAACGTGTGCGCAAGATGTTCTGCGTGCGTTCGCACACGGGGCCTCGGTTTATTGTCTCATCCGAAGGATGAGAGAGAAGAGAGAGAGAGAGAGAGAGAGAGAGAGAGAGAGAGAGAGAGAGAGATAGAGAGAGAGAGATAGAGAGAGAGAGAGAGAGAGAGAGAGAGAGAGAGAGAGAGAGAGAGAGATGAGAGAGAGAGAGAGAGAGGAGAGAGGGGGGGAGAGAGAATGACAATGACAATATTTTATTGTGATAAGCTTTTTAAGCCCGTTCACATTGGGACAGTGGAAAGGGGACTAGGCACAAAATACACATCGTAACTAAGAAAAATGCATAATTAAGTACAGCACAAATGATCTCCATGGCATGGGATCCACGTCATGGGAGATAAAATGATGTTCAGATTCAAATCATTCATTTAAATTTTACTAAAGATGGGGAATAAAACCATTTCAGTTTTGAAGTGGTTTGGTCATGTCACTTGAAGTGGTTTGGTCATGTCACACGCTCCTCTGGTCTTGCTAAAACAATCCTACAAAGCACAGTGGGGGGAGGAAGAGGAAGAAGAGGCAGACAAAGGAAGAGATGGGAGGACAACATTCGAGAGTGGATAGACATGGAGCTGAGAGACACCCTGAGGGCGGCTGAGAGACGAGAGGACTGGAGAAAGGTGGTTGACAAAGCTTCGAAGGCGCCCCAAAGGATTCGGAATCTGAGGGATCGGTGACGGTGACGGGGAATAAAACAGTCACATACGCAAAAATCCCACCATTGGTGAACCTTGGAGATATATAGCACAAGAAGGCGGGAAAAAATCAAGGTTTTTGATTTTCTTCTGCTTGGAATTCTTGTTACAATTTTGATTTCATTCATCATCTTGATGCATTTCGCTGAAAGAACTCGTGTTTCGCTTTCATTCATTCTTTTTATTGTTTGGTCTTTTTCTTCTTTCTTTTATTGTATCTTTTTTTCCCTTTCTTTTATTGTCCCTTGCCTAGAGCTCTGAGGTTCAACAATGGTGAGATTTTGTGTATGTGGCCGTGTTTTGCCCACTATGAAGGTAGCTGCTTCTGATTTCAGGAATAGTGTCTAAACATGACATGGATGTGCCATGTGGTTTGTGTGTGTGGTGTTGTTGTGTTGTGATTTGAGGATTGAGAGAGAAGAGAAAGAAGGAGGAGAGAGAGAGAGAGGAGAGAGAGAGACAGACAGAAGAGAGAGAGAGACAGAGAGAAAGAGAGAAGAGACAGAGACAGACAGACAGACAGACAGGCAGACACAGACAGACAGACAGGCAGACAGACAGAACAAAGATGGACAGAGGCAGACAGACAGCACCAGACAGCAGACACACAGATAGACAGCAAAAGAAAAAGAGGACAGACAGACAGACAGCAACAGACGGAGACAGAGAGACAGACAGACAGAGACAGACAGACACAAAACACACAGAGCAAGCTGCTGTGTCAGCGTTCGGCAGCTCACAAACAACTTCCAGATGTGAAGTCTGACTCTGTTTTGACTAATCCCCGTTAAAGCCATTCGAGTCTGCTGCTGCGCGTGTGCAGTGGCATGGCGTAAACACACATATGTTGCATGTCGGTTTTTTTGTTTTTTTATTGTTTTCTGGCTGTGGTTATTTTTCCCCCCGTAATTTTCTTTTATTTCATTCTTGTTTGCCAGTAATTCTCTCTCTCTTTCATCTCTTCTTTCTCAATCTCT
>CM054143.1:34181945-34184445 GCA_028751875.1 Rapana venosa
ACAAAAATTGACAAAACTGCATACACACGGAGACTGGATTTATAAAAGCACATGAGTGCTTATTCCATTATCCTCGAAATAAAAGAATAAAATCAAATCAAATCTCCCCCTCTCTCTCTCTCTCTCTCTCTCTCTCTCTCTCTCTCTCTCTCTCTCTCTCTCTCTCTCTCTCTCTCTCTCTCTCTCCCTCTCTCTCTCTCTCTCTCTCTTTCTCTCTCTCTCCCTCTCTCTCTCGTCTGAGTTTTCTCGAGTAGTATACTCTCAGGGTGACAGCATTTAATTTGGCCGAAGGTAATATCTATTGTCGCTTGAAGAGCATTAGAGAGCTACCACATATTTCTCTGTGTAAAATTCAAGATCCTCTTCCGAGAGAAAGCCTGTCACCTTTTACTATTCGTTATGTTCTTTTCTTCAGTCTTATGCCTAAACATGAGAATCTGCCTGTAGACAGCATTCAACTCGCGTAAAAGCGCTTGTGGCAACAAGAGACATTCATCTGGGAAGAGATTTATATTGAGCTAACCATTTCATTGTTAAAATACAGAAACGCTGCTAAGAAGTAAATTTAGTTCAGAAAAAAATTAATGTTTTGAGGCTGGCAGGTTTTTTTCTTCCTTATGTATGTCATTCTTTCAGACCAGAATTTTACTTTAGGTTTGAATATCTTTATTTTCAAAGCTTGACATTTGCACAACACGATACAAGTTGGGAGCTTATATCGTGCCGATCAAGATAACACGCAAAAGAATATGCAAAAAATATTGCCACAATGAGACAAGTTATGTAAAAAGGGATGAATAAAGAGCTGCTTAAATGTTCTTGTTTGGACACGAGAAAAACACCTTTAAGGTGAGTTGCATGCCTGTAAATGATTGAGTGCAAGCGCTTCGATTTGTTTGTTTTTTACAAGATTCAGCGCTATATAAATTCCATATATATATTATTATTATTATTATTATTATTAAGAAGACGTTTTGGATGATAACATTAATAAAGAATCTTTTCTCAAATGTCCATATCAACACCTTACTTGGGTAAGAAGAGTTTTTGGATGACAAAATTAATAAAGAATCTTTTCTGAAAATGTCCATATCAACACCTTACTTGGGTAAGAAGAGTTTGGGATGACAAAATTAATAAAAAATCTTTTCTGAAAATGTCCATACCAACACCTTGCTTTGGTAAGAAGATTTTTTGGATGATAAAATTAATAAAGAGTCTTTTCTCAAATGTCCATATCAACACCTTACTTGGGTAAGAAGAGTTTTGGGTGACAAAATTAATAAAGAATCTTTTCTCAAATGTCCATATCTTAACTAACAAACATAAAGTCTTTCTTTAGTTTTTTCAATTGAGTCTCTTTTATTTTTCAAAGAGACTGCTTTTTTCAATACAGAAAAAAACAACTTTTATACCTTTGTCATCAATACAGAAAAAAACACCCAACTCTTACACTGTGTCATGAAAGCCATTCTTGAACGACGAACTTTAGGAATCAGTATAAATAACTTTATTCTGACATATACATAACGCCATACTTGTACAAATAAAACCAGGGGGCAGGAAGGGGTGGGGGGGGGGGGGGGGGGGGGGGGGAGGGAGGGGGACAGGGAGAAGGCTAAGGCATGGAAAGACAGAAGGTGTGGAGAGGAGGAGGAGGAGGAGGAGGAGGAGGGGTACAGGGGGTTAAATGACAAGAGGGAAGAAGGTTAGAGGGTAGGGGTGGGAGATGTACAGGGATTTGAGACCAAGAGGTGAGAAGTAGGGGTAGGGGGTAGATATGGGCAGGGGGTGGGGGTGGGGGTGGGGGGTGGGGGGAGGGGGGAAGGGGGTGGGGGTCAGATTTGAAGGGAACAGAGGATAATCGATAAAACAATTTAGAGCTATTGGTTCTCCCCTTAGTGGAGTCCTCATGTCTCATCAGCTGACGAGTTTGTCTGGGTCACCCTCTTTTTGGTGTGTGTGAATGTTTGTGTGTGTGTGTGTGTGTGTGTGTGTGTGTGTGTGTGTGTGTGTGTGTGTTGTGTTGTGTTGTGTTGTGTGTGTGTGTTATGTGTGTGTGTGTTCGTGTGTGCGTGTGTGTGTACGCGTGCGTTCTTCTTTAATTTAACGTCTTTTCACGTGAAGTAATATTTGACAAGTACGTGTGTGTGGGTGTTTTGTGTGTGTGTGTGTGTGTGTGTGTGTGTGTGTGTGTGTGTGTGTGTGTTTGTGTGTGTGTGACAGATAGACAGACAGACAGACAGACACACACACACACACACACACAGACAGCGTGCGTCTGTTCTCTCAAAGTGGAAATAAAGAACCCTTTCAAATGCAAAACAAGAACAACATATTTTGCATTTACTGCCCTTGGGAAACCCCCCCCCCAAAGAACAACAACACAATTTTTTATTTGTATTTTCTCTGTCTGAGAGAGAGAGAAAGAGAGAGACAGACACAGAGAGAGACAGAGAGAGACTGAGAGAGAAAGTGAGAGAGACACAGAGAGATAGAG
>CM054143.1:34199445-34204445 GCA_028751875.1 Rapana venosa
ATGAAGGTAGCACGCATTCCGACTTCAAGAATGGTGTAAATGATTTGAGTGCAAGCGCTTCGATTTGTTTCTATTACAAGATTCAGCGCTATATAAGTTCCATATATTATTATTATTATTATTATTATTATTATTATTATTATTTATTATTATTATTATTATTAAACACGACATCTTTGTCCATGCGCTTTGTTTCTAATTTTGTCACACATGTTCCTGCCGGCACAAAATGACCTCCTCATCCAGTAGATGGAACACTCAGATTTTTGACATGTACGTTACATGCTCTGCGTGCGTTGACACACGGGGCCTCGTGTGTATAGTCTCATCCGAAGGACTTTTTTTGGTGGGAAAGTGGGGTCAGTACTGATGTGAACTCCAGGGGAATATTCCCTGAAAACAGAGGCCTCTGTGGTGGCTCGATCCCGGGCTGGCAGATCAGGAGTGCAGCGACTACACTATCCAACCCTCATTGGTTTGTTTATATTGATGTATTATTTTCACCAAAAAAAAAACATACTTGGCACACACACATTGAGGTTAAGAGCAACAACAACAAGCAAACAGCTTATTTATAACATGCCTTTATTTTTTAAAACGAGTTTGTAACAGCAGTAACAGCAACGACAAACAGCATCAATATTTTGTGAAAAAAGGGGGTTTTCCAAGAACGAAAAATCCTAATATGTAAAGCAACCATACTGGATTTCTTTTGCATGAAAGAATTTCGTTTTATGAGTTGAAATAACAGACACAAAGGCACGCACCAACAAACTGAAACACAAAAAAACCAACCCCCAAAATCCAAACATAACAGGGCTATCTATCTATCTATCTATCTATCTATCTATCTATCTATCTATCTATCTATCTATCTATCTATCTATCTATCTATCTATCTATCTATCTATCTCTATCTATCTATCTATCTCTATCTATCTATCTATCTATCTATCTATCTATCTATCTATCTATCTATCTATCTATCTATCTATCTATCTCTTTGTCTATCTTTCTCTCTCTTTCTCTATCTATCTATCTATCTATCGATCGATCTATCTATGTATCTATGTATCTATGTATGTTTCTATGTATCTATGTATCTATCTATCTATATATTTATCTATCTATCTTTCTATCTATCTATCTATCTATCTATCTATCTAATCTATCTATCTATCTATCTATCTATCTATCTATCTATCTATCTATCTATCTATCTATGAATGAATATGTCTGTTTGTCTGTCTGTCTATGTATCTATCTGTCTGTCTGTCTATCTGTCTATCTATATATCAGGGAAACGAAGGGTCACAGGTACACAAATAATATGAGACGCAAATGGACATTACCACCCCCCTCCCCCAACCCCCCAACAAAAAAAAACACAAAAAACCACCCCAAACAAACAACAACAACCAAACCCAACCAAACAAACAACAACCCCAACCTAAAACAAAGACAAAGGTCCAGGAATAGATCAGAAAACCAAACCAAAAAACCAAACCAAACCAAAACAAAGCAAAACTAATGGCGATGACAAGGTACAAAGACACAAAACTCAGAATACAGCAGTCTGGGGACAAAAAACCACCCAGCAGGCTAAAGTGCAGAGGCACAAAAACAAAAAGAAATAGCGACAAGACAACGCGTAACGGCACAGGGACTCCAGGAGAGTATGAGCAATAAAGCTGCACAGAGCAAACAGGCACACAGCAATTCACGAGATAAAATGAATCGCACGCACACACACACACATACATGCGCCCACGCGTGTGAGCAAGGGCGCACGCACGTACACACAAACACACGTACAGACATACGCCCAACAAACAAACAAACATGCCACACAACACCATATATACACACACACGTGCGTGCGCACACGCACGCACGGACGACACACACACAATACAAAACAAACACACACACCACACACACACACACACACACACACACACACACACACACACACACCACACACACACACACACAACAACACACACACACACACACACACACACACACACACACACACTACACAACACACACACACATACACACGCACACACACACACACCCAAATTACACACACCTCTGTTCAAAAACACAATCTCAGAAAGAAACAGAAGTAAGACTCACAGGAATAACCTCAGTTCTGAACAAATCTGAAATGCCGTCATTGTTGGATGCTTATTTTACCTCTGCAGACGTATTACACTTCATGCACACCAATCTTTGCAACAACAACAACAACAAAGTAACAAAGTATCTCCCCCGACAGACAATCAGTAACACACACACACACACACACACACACACACACACACACACACACACACACACACACACACACACACACACACACACACACACACACACACCACAAAATTATTTTCACGGCAAGATGAGTAAATATTCTGTTTTATAGAAACAAAAAACTTCATGCATTCATAACCAAAATCAGCTGAAACAGTAAATGTCTGTGTGGTAAGCATATCATTTATTACCTACATCATAATTCTTTGGATGCAAGGGTACTAAACCTATTTTCTTTTGACCCAAATTTTTCTGAAAATTCTTTTACCAGCATATTCAACTATTTGACATTTGATATTGCCAACGGGTTTTTTTTGGCACAATCCTTGAGGACATTTGCTATAGTTTTATTAACATGCCATGGATTGTTGTACATACACCTCAGATGTTATCCTGGGAAACACCCTATACTAACAAACACTGAGAAAAACATATTAAAGGAAAGTAAGAGACACCCCTCCCCCCAAAAAAATCCTTGCATATCAAGAAATAGATTTAAACAAAGTTACAGGCTTACGATAATTCATTTAACGGAAGCTCAGTTAATCTGCGATTCAGTCCACAGCAAAAGTAAGATTCATGCGTCTGTAACTCGGCAGACTGCAGAGAATGTCATGTTTCTTTTTCAGAAATATTTAAAAAATAAACAAAAAATTTAGTGACACACTTTAGCTTTGGTCTACTTTGCTTTTGACTGAGAAAAAAATAATATAGATACAGTAATGGCCAAAGCCTAGTTTAAAAGTAAAGCAAAACAACTTAAGTTTTAGCAAGAAAACTTTTCAAAATAAGTTCAATTACTACTGGTCTGTTCAACGTTCCCTGACTATTGTTTTCTTGATGCTGTTTTTAATCGTCAAGCTTTCTTTACAAACATAGTAAGGAGTCCTTGACTTTGTTTTATTAATGTGATATGTTTACAGAATATTTTACCTTTACAGTCCTAGATAACTTTTATAGGTTACCATTATAGTACTACGTTACCTGTATAGCCCTAGGTTACTTTTATACTCCTTTATTACCTGCCTAGTTCTAGGTTACCTATATAGGTTAGCTTTATAGTCCTAGGTTAGCTTTATAGTCCTAGGTTACCTTTATAGTCCTAGGTTAGCTTTACAGTCCTAGGTTATCTTTATAGTCCTAGGTTACCTTTATAGTCCTAGGTTAGCTTTATAGTCCTAGGTTAGCTTTATAGTCCTAGGTTAGCTTTATAGTCCTAGGTTAGCTTTATAGTCCTAGGTTAGCTTTATAGTCCTAGGTTAGCTTTATAGTCCTAGGATTCTTTATAGGTTACCTTTATAGTCCTTTGGAACTTTATAGTCCTAGGGTTTCCCTTTTTGGGCCTAGGTTACTTTATAGCCCTTTAATTATGTTTTAGGTTAGCTTTATAGTCCTAGGTTAGCTTTAAGTCCTAGGGTTAGCCTTTATTAAGTCCTAGGTTACTTTATATCGGTTACCTTTATAGTCCTTTGGGAACTTTATAGTCCTTTTAATTTTCCTGTTTTGTCCTAGGTTAGCTTTATAGCCTAGATTACCTTTAAGGTCCTTAGGTTATACCTTATAGCCTAAGTTACCTTATGTCCTAGGTTACCTGTATAGTTTAGTTACTGTATAGGTTCCTTTATAGTCTAGGTTACCTTATAGCCCAAATTCCTTTATAGCTAGTTACCTGTATTTGTTTAGTTACCTTTATGGTTACTTAGTCCTGATTCCTTTTAAAATCACCCCCTTTTAGCCTAGGTTACCTGTATAGTCCTAAGTCATCCTTATAGTCCTAGGTTACCTGTATAGTCCTAAGTCATCCTTATAGTCCTAGGTTACCTGTATAGTCCTAAGTCATCCTTATAGTCCTAGGTTACCTGTATAGTCCTAAGTCACCCTTATAGTCCTAGATTTCATTACATATATTTGTTATCCTCCATGCCCCAAAAGGGGTTAAAGGAATTAAATCTTGAAAAACTTGTGTGAGTGTGGGTGCGTGGGTTCCTGTGTGTATGTGTGAATTCGAGTGCGTGCGTGTGCGTGAGTGCGTACGTGCGTGCGAGCGTGTGTGTTTGCGCGTTCGTGCGTGCGTGTGCGTGTGTGTGTTTAACTGTGTGTGCGTATATTCGTGCGTACGTGCGTGCGTGCGTGTATGTGTGTGGTGCGTGCGTGCGTACGTGAGCGTATATGTGTATATACGTCCATGTGTACCGAAAATTAGCTTTAAAAAACCTTGACCTCAGCAAAAAGGGGAAAAAAAGACAACCTTAATGTGCTCTTGGCATTAAAGACGATGACTTTTTGTAAGATTTTTCTTTTTTGTGCTTTTATTTTTCTGTTGTGTGTGTGTGTGTGTGTGTGTGTGTGTGTGTGTGTGTGTGTGTGTGGTGTGTGTGTGTGTTGTGTGTGTGTGTGTGTGTGTGTGTGTGTGTGTGGTGTGGGTGTGTGTGTGTGTGTGTGTTGGTTGTGTGTGGGTGTGTTTTCTCTCTTTACGCAAAAAAAGCTTTCCAGGATGTGGTTATAATATTTCAGAGGAGATCGTGTTAGTCAGAATCCTTTGACAATATCTTGGTGATGAAAATGGCGTATGTCACAGCATCTTACTTCCTGTTTACTGTCCGTTCTCTAACCTCATTTAGGAAAGGTGGGATGTCGCTTTCACTAGGAGATGTGGCGTGTACATAATGGACATAAAATGA
>CM054143.1:34216945-34224445 GCA_028751875.1 Rapana venosa
CAAAGAAGAAGAATTGCGAAGAGTTACGAAGAAGAAGAAAAAAGGAAAAGCAAAAGGAACAGACAAGAAAACTAGCGACAACGACAACGACGATGAAAAAAGTTGAAGAAGAAGAAGAAGAAGAAGAAGAAGAAGAAGAAGAGAAGAAGAAGAAGAAGAAGAAGAAAGAAGAAGAAGAAGAAGAAGAAGAGGAAGAAAAAGCAGAAGAAGAAGAAGACGAAGAAGAAAGAAGAAGAAGAAAAGATTTGAAGAAGGAAGACGACGACGCACAATGATAAAGAAGAAAAAATAGAAAGAAGAAAGAGGACAAAAACGACGACGATGACGACGTAGAAGAAGAGTTGCGAAGAAGAAAATTTTGAAGAATTGCGAAGACTTGCGAGGGAAAATTGCAAAAACAAATTACAAAGAAAAATTGCGAAGAATTGCTGAGGAGAATTGCGAAGGAGAATTGCGAAGAATTGCAAAGAAGAAGAAGAATTGCGAAGAAGAAGAAGGAAAGGAGAGAAGAGTAATAATTGCGAAGAAGAAGAATTGCGAAGAAGAAGAAGAATTGCAAAGAAGAAGAATTGCAAAGAAGAAGAATTGCGAAGAATTGCAAAGAATGCGAAGAAGAAGAATGCGAAGAAGAAGAAATGCAAAGAAGAAAAAAAAAAGGACTGCGAAGAAGAAGAATTGCGAAGAAGAAGAATTGCGAAGAAGAAGAATTGCAAAGTAGAAGAAGTGCGAAGAAGAAGAATTGCGAAGAAGAAGAATTGCGAAGAAGAATTGCGAAGAAGAAGAATTGCAAAGAAGAAGAATTGCAAAGAAGAATGCAAAGAAGAAGAATGCAAGGAAAAGAAAAAGAAGAAGAATGCAAAGAAGAAGAAGAATGCAAAGAAGAAGAAGAATGCAAAGAAGAAGAAGAAGAAGAAGAAGAAGAAGAAGAAGAAGAAGAAGAAGAAGAAGAAGAAGAAGAAGAAGAAGAATTGCGTAGAAGAAGGAGAAAGAAGGATTGCGAAGAAGGAGAAGATGATGAAGAAAAAAAAACACGACAGAAAGAAACAAATAAAGAAAAAAAGGAAGAAGACATGAAAGAAAACAACAGCAACAAACAAAAAACCCCAAACACCCCCAAAAGTGAGAAGTGGCTAAGGGGAAACTTAAGTGGTACAAAAACAAGATCGAGGCGAAAAAGGCGGAGAAGAAGAAGGAAGGATGAAGAGAAGAGGAGGAGGAGGAGGAGGAAAAGGAGGAGGGGGAGGAAGAAAAGGAAGAGGACGAGAAGGAGAATGAGAGGAAATCTGAAACAAGTACGAAAGTTTCGGCAAGAAAAAAAATCGAAAAGAACATCGAAAAGATGCAAAGACCGAAAACAAAATGCAAAATTTCTAATAAAAAGGAAAAAAAAGAGAAAATAAATCGAAAGTGCAAAAAGTACAAACCCATTCAACATCAACCAAAAAAAAGCCAAACTCAGAATCGAGAATATGTAAAGCAAACCGCTGACAAAAAGAAAAGAAAAGAGAAAATTAACAACAACAACAACGCGCAAACCCAGCCCCTCCTCAAAGTCCAAAGCTCAAAAGAAAACAACTCCTATTCAAGAATATATAACGGAAAATTTAGCCAGGAAATATCGCTTTACAATTCTGCCGTGCAAAGCTTAAAAAAAACAAAAACAACTCCACCCCACCACCAAAAAATTAAGAATAAAGACAGATCGTAAGATGGAACCAAAAAAGTAAAATAGGAAAATGACATCGACTTCGCTGAAAATTGCGTCATTAATCGAGACATAATGAGATTTACTACTAATCATCGTAATTATGAAAAAAAATACGTGCGATTATATCTTCAGGAATTAATCTTGTACAAAATCCAGGTCACTGTTTTTGTATACGGAAAAAGGCACACAAGGGCGTATGTATGTGTGGTTTTGATGCTCACGAACGTGCACGCATACACACACACACACACACACACACTCACGCCTCCCCCCTCTACACACACACACACACATAAACACACATACACACACACACACACACACAAAACACGTACACACACACGTACACGCACACACTCACAAACAGATACATACACACTCCAATGACAGGCCCCAATTTCCACACGTACACACGCGCACACGCACATGCAAGCGCATTTAGATGATCAGGCAGACAGCCACACAGCCACACAGATAAACAGATAGACAGCCAGACAGATAGACAGATAAACAGACAGATAGACAGACAATGCAAGAGCCTCAAATGAAGCCTGTAGACAAGTTAATAGAATAGAACTTCAGTAACCGAATCAGAAGAGAAACCCCAAAGATAAAACAAACAGAAAGAAGAAAAGAAAAAAAAAAAAGAAAAGAAGAGTGAACAAAGATGTGAAGAGGAAAAAGGTCTGTAAATCAAAGCCAACGACAGATGAGAAAGAGAGAGAAAAAGAGAGAAAGAAAGAGAGAGAGAGAGAGAGAGAGAGAGAGAGAGAGAGAGAGAGAGAGGAGAGAGAGAGAGAGAGAGAGAGAGAGAGAGAGAGATAAAGAGAGATAGAGAGAGAGAGAGAGGAAGAGAGAGAGAGAGAGAGAGAGAGAGGGGAGAGAGAGGAGAGAGAGAGAGAGAGAGAGAGAGAGAGAGAGAGAGAGAGAGAAGAGAAAGAGAGAGAAAAAGAGAGAGAGAGAGAGGAAGAGAGGGAGAGAGAGAATGAATGAATGAATGAACGAATTTTTATTTGACAAAAGCTACAAGCCCATCAGTCAAAGGGGGTAATTGTAAGTAACATATTAACATAGGAATGAATATGAAAAGGACATGAGTAATAATCCAAAGTCCAGATAAATGCCAACCAACATTTTCAGTTATTACGTATAGCATCCGTTTCATTCATAGTCTGCTTACGTTTATCTAGAGCCTGCGTTATATATATTGCTAAAGATTTAAGCTCGGACATATTATTTGAGAGAGAGAGAGAGAGAGAGGAGAGAGAGAGAGAGAGGAGAGAGAGAAGAGAGAGAGAGAGAGAGAGGAGAGAGGAGAAAGGAGAGAGAAAGAGAGAGAGAGAGAGAGGGGAGAGAGAGAGAGAGAGGAGAGAGAGAGAGAGAGAGAGAGAGAGAAAGAAGAAGAGAGAGAGAGAGAGAGAGAGAGAGAGAGAGAGAGAGAGAGAGAGAGAGGAGAGAGAGAGAGAGAGAGAGAGAAAGAGAGAGGGAAAGAGAAAGAACGAGAGAGAGAGAGAAAGAGAGAGAGAGAGAGAGAGAGAGAGAGAGAGAGAGAGAGAGTAACAGAAAAAAAAAGATTCTGTAAAAGTAAGGTAAAGGTAAAGGTGTCGCATAACCTATAAGGTCGTAGGGGAGCGAGGCGTCAGAGACCTCGCTTCTCTAGGGGCCAGCATAGTGAGGGCGGTGCCCATCTCCTCTCCCTCGCTGCTTTACCTTCCCTGACCCTAAAGAGGACAGGTACCCATTTACAGCTGGGTGAACTGGGGGAACTGTACTGAAACCAAGACGCGCAAACGGTCACCCATCCAACTGGTAACCACGCCCGACGCTGCTTAACTTGGCTGGGGGAAAGCGAGTGCTCCAACCACTGAGCTATCCCGTCCCCTTAAAAAGTAAAGCAACCAAAAAAAATAAAACTAAGAAAAAACAACAAAGCAATAAAAGAAACAAACAACATATAAACCCGAGAAGAAGAAAGACTTTGACGAGGAAAAAAACACCATTAACAAAACATGAAAAATGTATCAAATGAATAAAAAAAAAACCTACCCACAACAACCCCCAAAATACGAATGATGAAAAAATAGGGACAGAGAAAAAAAGGGAGGAAAAGAACAGAAAAGAATAATAGAAGAGCAGAAGAAAAATGGAGCGAAAGACATTAATATAAGTTGAAAGAATTTAAAACGAATTCTGGACACCTCCTACTGCGCCCCACCCACCCTAAATAAAAAACAAAAAATCCCCAACAAATAAAAAGAAGCAAGATTCTAAACATCAGCAACAGCAGCAGCAACAACAACAACTCACCCCCCACCCCCACAACATCATCAAAAACAGTACAACCACCGCCACTAGTGACAATAGCAACAACAACGACACGGACACAGATACAGACATACACACAGATACAGACAGACAGACAAATGAACAGACAGACAGAAAACAGGCAGACAGACATACACTCTCACATTCATATATACACACATCCGGACGCACGCGCACACACGCACACACACACACACACACACCATATCTAAAATTTATAAAATTCTAAATTTCTGATTTCTAAAATCACTAAATATGAATAGACGTTAAACTGAAGATATCACACACACGCATGCACACAACACACACACACACACACACACACACACACACACACACACACACACACACACACACACACACACACACACACACACACACACACACACACACACACACACCAAACTTCACGACAGCCTACGTCTCTATCTCTGCCACCTACTTTCAATCTTGTCCTATTCCCGCTTTATTACGAATCTTTCAGAAATAATAATGCTGAGCCGTTTATCCACAGTTTCTGTTTTTCAATGACCAGCAATGCCACAAACTCTGACTTTACCACAGAAAACAAGAACATTGAGACCGTCCACCGGTTTAGACATCTGGGACCTACAGTATCGGATGAAGGATCAAAACCTGAATATATCTCCAGGATAGCCCAGACCACAGCTGCAAAAGACCACACTCTGGAACGACAAGAACATCACCATCACCTTCAAGATATCGGTTTACAGTATTATCCAAAGAACATTCACGGGAAAAGTCAGTGCCAATGTTAAATGTAAGGATAACATTTCCTCCTAACGGATATATCAGCGGGGATTTGAACCAACATCCTCAGTTGCCGTCGCATCACAAGCTTGGCCGCTCAATCCACTGGGCTACCTCGCCCTCTATCTACAGTAATCATAACTGCTGATACATGGCGTAAAACAAACCAGAAAAAAAGATAAAGCATGACAGACAGAGGTAGGAAAATTGTGAGAGACAAAGAAAGACAAGTATAATAAAGGAAAGCAGTAAAGAAGAAAAAAATGAAACGAAAAAGAATAAAATGGACATGAACTCAGTGGAATAAAAGGAGAGAGAGAGAGAGAGAGAGAGAGAGAGAGAGAGAGAGAGGAGAGAGAGGGAGAGAGAGAGAGAGAGAGAGAGAGAGAGAGAGAGGGGAGAGAGAGAGAGGAGAGAGAGAGAGAGAGAGAGAGAGAGAGGGAGAGAGAGGAGGGAGAGAGGAAGAGGAGAGAGAGAGGGAGGAGAGGGGGGGAGGGGAGGAAGCAGGCGAAAAGAGAGAGAGAGGGGGAAAAATAGATAGACCAAGCGGAAGAGGGTGTGAATACATCATAATTATATATAAAACCATTGGCATAGATAATACAAGATAACTCATTTCGCTTTCCTGCCTTACCCAACGTCTTAGAGAAATACAAAAAAAAACTGTACTCGAAGAAAGCAGAGAAGGAAAGCAGGAAAAAAACAGAAAAAAAACGAGGAAACAAATAACAAAAAAGTGGGGAGAAGAATTAAAAGTAGCACAAGAGAAAATCTTACAAGATTCGTCATAGATCCAAATCACGCCCATACAAAAATCCTAAGATAACTTCATTCACTTCCTGGTCCGTCGCACCCGCCTTCTTGAAAAAAAACAACCCCACCCCCAAAACCTCAATAAAAACAAAGGAGAGAAAGAGAAGGAGGAAGAAAAGAACAACAGCAACAACAACAAAAAAGAACCAGAAATGCTTGAGGACAATTTTTTTTTAAAAAGGAAGCACAATTTTACATTTATATAGATATATCATACATCCAAATTGTGATAATAAATAACACTAAATGCCACTTCTGTTTTTAAAAGATATTTCTTGTCCCTTCCTGCTTTCCCCAAACTCTCTAAAGAATGAAACAAAGCCAGCAACAAAACAACTGTATACCTCCCCACCCCTCCCTCCCCCTGTTACCCTCTCATCACCACTTTCCTTGATCTTGTCTAAAATGACTGTCAAACATAATCGCTGAATAATGATGACCTGATAATCTGCAGTGTCTAATTTCTTAGGAAGCCATTAATGCACACGTAACATACCATATCATACATCAACCATATTCCATAAGCCATTGAGACATTTTTGGTGGGGTTTTTCTTTCGTTCCTCAGCTAGAGCTCCGAAGTTCGCGGGGGACGGGATAGCCTAGTGGTTAAAACATTGCGCTGGCAATCTGACCACCCGGGTTCGATTCCCGTTCAAGGGGGGATATTTTCCCCCGGAGTTAACATCAGTGCAGACTCCACTCTCCCCAAAAGTCCTTCGGATGAGACTATAAACCGAAGGCCCCGTGTGTGAACGCACGCAGAACATCTCTTTGCGCACACGTTAAATCCTGTTCCGGTTTTCGTAAGAGTAGGCCATTGTGTGCCGGTGGGAACGGATGACAACATTTACAAAACCGCATACACACGGGGACTGGATGTAAAAAAGCACATTATCCTCGATATAAAAGAATAATAAAAAAATATAAAGTTCAACAATAGTGAGATTTTCCCGAATGCCACCGTTTTCGCCCAGCATTATGGTAGCCGCATTCCGACTTCGGGGATGATATCTTAACGCGACACTAGTGTGCAAGTGTGTGTGTGTGTGTGTTTTTCAAAAAATATTGTTGTTCTCCGTTCTTATTGGCACGAACGGTCTATTCTTCAGAAAGTTTTAACATGTGCGCCAGATGTTCTGCGCGCGTTCGCACACGGGGGCCTCAGTTTATAGTCTCATCCGAAGGACATTTCGAGGGGGAGTGGAGTCAGTACTGGTGTTAGTTAACTCCAGGGGGAAAAAAATCCAATTTTGGGATTGGTGTCTCGGTGGTGACTCGAACCCAGTATCGATCGCAGGGCCGTGACATCACGAGCGCAACACTCTTAACCACTAAGCTCTATCGCTCCTATCCCTTCCCTCCCCTCCCTCCACTAGCTTCATAATTATGAGAAGGTGGGAGAGGGGGATTTGCGGAGAAAATAATGAGAGAAAAAAGAAAAAAAAGAGGACCAGAATATCATAAGAGAGGAAGACAGACCACAAGGGGAAAAAAATCAAAAAATCAGAGAGAGTGAGAGAGAGAGAGAGAGAGAGAGAGAGAGGAGGAGAGAGAGAAGAGAGAGAGAGAGATTTATTTTTTAATTAATTAATTAACTTATTCTTTTATATCGAGGATAATGGAATAAGCACTTATGTGCTTTTTTACATCTATTCCCCGTGTGTTTGCAGTTTTGTAAATTCTGTCATCTGTTCCCACCGGCACACTATGACCTACTCTTACGAAAAGTGGAACAGGATTTAGCGTGTACGCAAGATATTCTGTGTGCGTTCGCACACGGGGCCTCGGTTTATAGTCTCATCCGAAGGACTTTTGGAGAGAGTGGAGTCTGCACTGATGTTAACTCCAGGGAAAAATATCCCCCTTGAACGGGAATGGAAC
>CM054143.1:34249445-34254445 GCA_028751875.1 Rapana venosa
CTGTCTGTGTTGAGGGGGAACAAAACAAAACAAAACACAACAACACACCCTCCACCGTCTGTGAGTCACCCCTAACGGCCCTCACAGCTGCAACCTCTCCCCACTGGAGTGAGGTGAGGACTTTTCAGCTGGGCTGGCTGAAGACAACTGATCCTTGACTGACTGTCTAATAATAATAATAATAATAATGTATGGAATTTATATAGCGCTGAATCTTGTAAAGCAACAAATCAAAGCGCTCAGATTTTATTTCATACCACTTTAAGTCACGGCAGATTTCTCCCCGTGAAATTCGGGCTGCTCTCCCCGGGGAGAGCGGGAGAACGCGTCGCCACTTAGCGCTGCGCCACCCTTTCACCTTTTTTTTTTTTTTTTTTTTTTTTTTTTTTTTTTTTTTTTGTGCAGCTGTATTTGTTTCCCTATCAGAGTGGCTTTTTTCTAAGAATTTTGCCAGGGACAACTCTCTTGTTGCCGTGGGTTTTTTTACGTGCGCTAAATAATTACGTGTAACACACGGGACCTCGGTTTATCGTCTCATCCGAAAGACTAGCGCCCAGACCACCACTCATGGTCTAATGGATGGGGGAAAAATTTCCGGTCCAAACGGGGTACGAACCGCCGCACACTTCAGACCCGGATTTTTCGCTTTCTAGACAGGCGCGTTACCTCTAGACCACCGATCCATGTGTCTCTGGTTAATGGATCCGTAATGAAACGGTAAAGTAGGCCTAGGGAGAAAGTCGCTTTTCCCTGGTGTGAGGTCTTTTCAGCTGGGCTGGCTGAAGACAACCAATCCTTGACTGGCTGTCTGTGTTTAACAGAACGATGCTTGTCATTTGGTAGCACTGTAGAGTAAGGGTCAAACAGTCTTTTCTGTCAATTTGTGTGGTCAGTATTCCATCCCTGGGACAACATGTCGAGTGGAAGAGATCCTTTTAGTTAACATTTTGTTTGAGCAAAGAAATTGAAAATCACTGAGGGTATAAATATATGTCAGTACAAAGTCTGTTATGTTTGGTGTAGTGACCAGTTTTAGGTAGAGTGAGTGTCACTTGATTTTGTTTTCACGCTGTGAAAGCTTCCAAAGCAAGGGTGTGTGAAAAAGCTTGTGCTGATTTATCTAACACTTAAAACTTACAAACAAACACGAACACACACGCACACACACGCACACACACTATATATATATTTATATATGTGTGTGTGTGTGTGTGTGTGTGTGTGTGTGTGTGCATGTGTGTGTGTGCGTGTGTGCGTGTGTGTTTGTAAGTGTGTGTATATATAACAGCAACACGTATACCATTATTGGTTTGAAATGAATGCACCTCCATCTTTTCTAGAAGATAAACCACCTCTCTTGTTCAATGATCAGCATTAGCAAGAAACAAGATTCCACAAACATTCCTCTCACCTAAAACATGAAAATAGCTTTCATTGCGGGGCAAACAAACCCACAGAGGACACCTCCAGAGCTCATGACTGATCGATTCATTGTTCACACTTACGTCAGCTGCCAAGACACTCGGCACTATCAGAAAGTAAAGTAACAGGACTATGGACGTCCGCCCGTCTGTCTATTCTGAGAGGAATATAAAACACTCTTCACCATCTCAGGGCTACCTCTAATGGTCCTCACAGCCGGTTTCTCTTCACCCTGATGTGAGGACTTTTCCACTGGGCTGGTACAAGACAAGGGATCCTTGAGTAAGCGTCTCTGTTTAATGGATCAGTATTTATTGCAAAATGAACAGTTTGTAGTGGAGCTAGCTTCTGTCTCGTTTACTGACTAATATCTCATCACAGTGGTTGAATGTCAAGTAAACAAAATCACTTTGTCTTGTTATTCATTTTGTGTGGATGGTCCGATATAAGGTCACTGGTGAATGACATTAGTTAAGGTTTATGACAGCGGCTGTCTTAACAATTTCCCATATTTGCTCTTGGGACGAGCTTCATTTGTGGTATCGTTTAATGTTGTTGCCATTTCTGAGCTCAGAATGCAGCTATCTTAATGGTGGGAAAGATAGTCGCGTAGGCAAAATATCACCATTGGTATTCTTGGAGCTCTAGTTGAGGAATGAAAAAAAATGTTACCAAGCCTTGAGAGCTTTGACATGAAGATTCGTGATTAAAGGTTTGTGTATGTGTTAATTCATTGTTTGGTTGAAGCCATTTTACTTAATTTGGTGTGTGTGTGTGTGTGTGTGCATGTGCACATGTGTGTGTGTGAGAGTGTGTACACATGTCTGACTTTGTGTTGAGTACAAATGGTTACAGCGTTTAGTTTATAATGAAAGCAAAGAACTGAATCAAACACAAGAAAAGAACACAAACAAACAAGGTACTTGGCAATGCAACTATGTATTATGTTAACTTCAACAGTTTGTTTACAAAAAGCAGTAAATCAGAAACGTGTCTCTCTTTAGCACTATAGTTTAAAATCACGTGCTTCTGTATATTCCTGCAAACAAAAACCTCTCACCCCCTTTCCTTCATTCTTCAGCACTTAAGACGCAGCAGAACCTAAAAGCATCCTTCACACTGAAGATCTCAAAATAACTTTTAAAGCAAGGCTAAAGGAAAAGTCCACCTCCAGGAGTCAAGACCAGTCGATTAACTGCTCCCACTTACGTCAGCTACCAAGATACCCAGCAGCTTACAGAAAGGAAGAAAGTAGTCAGTCCTCAAACAACAGGACTGTAAAAGTCCTGCATTGGGCTTGCTTCATGGCAGACGTCTGTCTGTCTATCTGTCTGTCTGTGTTGAGGGGGAACAAAACAAAACAAAACAAAACACAACACCCTCCTCTGTCTGTGAGTCACCCCTAATGGCCCTCACAGCTGCAACCTCTCCTCATTGGAGTGAGGTGAGGACTTTTCAGCTGGGCTGGCTGAAGACAACTGATCCTTGACTGACTGTATCTGTTTAATGGATCGATATCTATTCCGTAATGAAACGGTAAAGTAGGGGGAAAGTACGTTTCGTCCATTCACTGGATCAGAATCAATACCTTTTTTTGTCCGTTTACCAGATCGGTATTCAATCAAGGTGATTGAATGTTAGGTAAAAAGAATACTACCTCTTTCTTTCTAATTTTGCGTCTGTGGACAGACTGAAAGAGAAATCAGTTAGGGATTATGGTTGTGAGTGTGTGTGTTACCAGTCTGTCCTCTCCACTGTGTGGTTCTTGTAATCCAGTTCCAGTTGGAAGTGTTATTTGATTTGTTGATCAATTTCGGAAAGACGTGAGAGTGAGTGTGAGGAAAAGGAGGTGTATGTATGTGCTGAAATAATATTGAGTTTAAGGGTTTTTTCCCCAGATTAAACAATGCTTATA
The DNA here is from genome assembly GCA_028751875.1 of Rapana venosa. Taxonomy (NCBI): domain Eukaryota; kingdom Metazoa; phylum Mollusca; class Gastropoda; order Neogastropoda; family Muricidae; genus Rapana; species Rapana venosa. The sequence continues at coordinate 34,252,783 of CM054143.1, forward strand.
CTGAAAAAATGAAATCAAGACAAATAGAATAAAAGAAAGACAGAAAGATAGATGGATAGATGATAGATAGATAGATAGATAGTCAGATAAAGTGTGTGTGCATGTGTGTATGTGTGTGTATGTGTGAGTGTGAGTGTGTGTGTGTGTGTGTGTGTGTGTGAAATGAGACATCAACACCAAGGAAAACCACAGGAACATTTAAACACAATTAAATAATTGAACATAAATTGCTGAATGATTGAAGTATATTCGATTACTTCAACTATATTCAGAAATATAAAAAAACCCATCACACAGCTAAATTACACGTACGCCTTGAATATGACGGAGCGATGTAAATTTGTCATTACAGTATAAACTTGCGAAATAACTGATCACAAATATATTGTTTGAACAGCTCATTTCCAAATAGATCACAACAGTGTACCTGAACAAACATTAGACAAAATCCAAGCAAACTAAAAAACAAAACCCACACTTTTAGTGACAACAAAGTAAGTCTGAAAACCGACCAGGTATTTTTTCCATCACACAATGTCTAAAATTTACATCTTCTTCTTCTTCCTCTTCCTCTTCCTCTTCTTCTTCTTCTTCTTCTTCTTCTTCTTCTTCTTCTTCTTCTTCTTCTTCAACTTCTTCTTCGTCTTCTTTTTCTTCTTCTTCTTCTTCTTCTTCTTCTTCTTCTTCTTCTTCTTCTTCTTCTTCTTCTTCTTCTTCTTCTTCTCTTCTTCTCTTCTTCGTCTTCTTCTTCTCCTCCTCCTCCTCCTCATCATCATCATACTGGACAGAAAACAACCGACTGTCCTTCAAAGAGTAGTAACACGACTTTAAGTCCTTCTCCTTCCTTTATCGCAAAAGTCTGACAACATCTTTCGAAGCAAACCAGCCACCGCGTCAAATGCCCTCAGTCTTCTTCGTCGTGTGATAAGAACCTTACAGCAGGAATAGATCAAGGCAGACTAAAAAACCACTTTACAGTGATAAATTATGGACAAAGTCTTTGACTCTGGAACAAATGTCTGTTTTCAGGTAGGAGTGGTTTTTTTCCCCTTTCTTTTCTCGTTTTCTTTGCTAGAACTCCGAGGTTCATCGATGGTGAGATTTTGCTTTTGCGACAGAGTTTTGACCACCTAGAGGGTAGCCGCATTCCGACTTCGGGGAAGTATCCAATTTGATTCTGGATGTGTGGAGAGCCGGAGACGATATGAAGACGAATGTACTCCATTTTTTTTTTCATTTCAGCATGACTGGTTTTCTTCAACGTCAGGGAACAATAAAATTGTTCGACCACTTTTGCTTTCTTCACAGTAGCTTAGGACAGAACAATTCGATAAAATCCAGATGTACAGACACCACTTGACACTAACGTCAGTAGACAGACACAGTCTGGGTCTTTTTCGGCCCCCCAAAAAAGAATCTACAAAAAGAATTATAAGGACAAAGTTAATCCTTTTTTTATAGTTCCCCACATACCAGTCTGACCTACATCTTTGAAGTAAAGCAAACACCACGACAAATACTCCCAGACATATTTCATGGACACAATAGATCTCACAGCTTGGACATATTATTTCTTCAGACAGGCTGAAGAGTTAAAGGCGACGAATTGTGGGAGTAGTCTTTGACTTAAGGAGACGCATATGCCGATCAGGTATCAGTTTTC
>CM054143.1:34256945-34264445 GCA_028751875.1 Rapana venosa
CTCCTGTCTCTGTCTCTCTCTCCTTCTCTCTCTCTCTCCTCCTCTCTCATTCTCTCTCTCTCTCTCTTGGGACTAGATGTAAAAGCAATGGGTGCTCATTCATTATCCTCGAAATAAAAGCTCGCTCTCTCTGAGACTGGATGTAAAAAAGCACATGGGTGCTTATTCATTATCCTCAAAAATAAAAGAAGTTGTCAAAAAAGTCATTTTTCTCTCTCTCTGTGTCTCTCTCCCCCTCCCTCCTCTCTCTCCCTCCCTCTCTCTCCTCTCCCTCCTCTCTGTTCTTCTTCCTCTCTCTCTATCTCTCTCTCTCTCTCTCTCTCTCTCTCTCTCTCTCTCTCTCTCTCTTCTGTCTCTCTTTCTCTCTCAGATTCACAGATGAGTTTTCCTCTCTGGAGCCAACTTACAAAATAAGCTGGAAGCACATCACTGGAATGTTGTTTTCCTCAGGAGTGATTGAATTCAAAGTCACAGAAAATAAATCTTATGGCGAAAAAAAAAGTGTGTCTGACAATGCATGGCTGGTTTAAAAAAAACAAACGTGGCTACTATTGTGAGTTGGTTTAGCTGTGTGTTTAGTGGCAAATCTTATTTACGCGTACACACAACACACACACACACAAAACCACACACACACACACAACACACAACACACACACACACACACACACACACACACACACACACACACACACAAGCACACACAAACACATATACACACACAAGAGATAGAGAGATAGAGAGTTAGTTTCTGTTTGTGTATGTATTTTACAAAGAGAGAGTGAAAGAGAGACAGAGATAAAGTAGAGAATATAGCCAGACAGCTAGAGGGACAAACGATACTACTTATATCGGCACATCTAACAAAACATACTTCGGATGAGACTATAAACCGAGGTATTGTCCGTGCGAACGCACGCAGAACATCTTGTGCACGCGTTAAATCCCGTTCCGCTCTTCAGAAGAGTAAGCCCTTGTGTGCCGGCGAGAACGGATGACAAAATTTGCAAGACTGCATACAAATGGGGATTGGATGTAGAAAAAAAGAGCACATTGAGTGCTTATTTCATTATCCTCGAAATAGAAGGATGACAAAAAAGTAAAACAGCAATCATTTTATGACACAACCACATGACATATCTAGAACAACTTGTAATTTTTTAGGAAACAAAGGACACCCGTCTTCTACAATTCTTTACAATTATTAATTACTTTTTCAAGAGAGAGCGGGAGAGCGAGAGAGAGAGAGAGAGAGACAGAGAGAGAGAGAGAGAGAGAGAGAGAGAGAGAGAGAGTGAGAGAGAGAGAGAGAGAGAGAGAGAGAGAGAGAGAGAGAGAGAGAGAGAGAGAGAGAGAGAGAGAGAGAGAGAGAGCAAGCAACACGGCTCCAGACAAAGTGTCTATCCATCTTTTGCAAACTTTGCAATCGCTGGAGGCAAAAAGACAAGGAGGATGCAAGCTGTCATTATTGCTGTCGTATGTTTTAAAGTCTGTTCACATTTCGTGATATTAGACTAATGATGAAGCAGATTCAGGCAGCTCTCTTTTATCTTCACAGCATTATTGATATTTTTTCATAGAGCTAAAAAAAAAAATCACGTGGTTTTTTTTCCTTAGACATACTTTGATTCTTCTTCTTATTCGTAGAACGCTCAGAAGGCATTTATTATTATCTGTTATATACGTGAAAATGCGTCACGCTGCCGTTAAGCGTCTGAAAAGTCAGGGAGCAGAGTTTCCGACTTCAGCATAAGAGAGAATTGTTATTTTTTTACAGTCTTTCTGGGGAAAAAAGGCAGGATAATGGACCAAGAAGGCAGAAAACAGACAAGAAGGGGGTGACAGGAAAAAAAGGCAGAAACAAAGAGAAGGATAGAAAAGAGGGAATTTCTAGCACACAATTTCCAGAATGTAGAGGTGCTATTTATACTGACATGCCCCTGGAAACCCTACAGGGAATACTTTGGATTCAATTGAAAGATAAACACAGACCGACTCATCAATATCATGATATATTTGTAACTTGTACAGTTATATAGTATAATAATTATTTACATAAAATGGCTATTACATGAGCAGTAACACCTAAATATATGGACATAGTGTGATAGATAACAACAAAACCAGCACTGTAGCACTCATTTTTCCTTTCTGCTCATCCGTTTGAAAAAAACAACTGTTTTGAACGTGTTCCGCTGAGGAGAAAAAAAAAGCCCAATTAATTTCTGATTTCATTCTTGACAAATCGTATCTGTCCTTGCTTATTCTAACTCACCTTAGGTGGAGACAGTGGCTGATCTTTAAGTCATTTGTTTAGCTTAGATGTGCCTTAAAATGGCATGTAGTGTGTGTGTGTGTGTTGTGTGTGTGTGTGTGTGTGTGTGTGTGTGTGTGTGTGTGTGACAGAGAGAGAAGAGAGAGAGAGAAGAGAGAGAGAGAGAGAGAGAGAGAGTTTGTGAGAGTGTGTGTGTGATGAGAGAGGGTGTCTTTTTCTCTTTTTGTCTCCTTGATTTTTCCACAGTCTAGGAGCTAAAGAGTAGCACACGGACAATACATTTTCACGAAATGATACGTTAGGAAAATTGAAACTCTACCAAGAACGGCTTTTTATGCTTAGGAATGGGTGGAGGAACAACACTCAACTTTAAACGATTTCTTTTATTTATTACAGAAGACCGACTAAACTTCCAGACCATCAGATAACCCCGACACCATGTTTAAAGTAAACCTCAGTAAACACTGGCAATATCTAATCGGTCATGAGAAGCTAGAAATAAAGATACAACGATCCAAGACAAATCCATTCCTTTAGTCACTGTCGATCGACAGCTAGCTACTTGCCACTGAAGCAAACACGACTCTACATCCAAAGTCTTGCACACTTCTCTTTTAATGGGCAATATTTCTGGAAATTGGCCAGATGGTTACGCTTCGGTGTCTGAGGCAGCATTGACTCACAGGAAACCTTTTGTCTTTCACAGATGAGATGTTCATTCTGGATTCGATCGCCAATGACCTAAGAAGTACATCGTTAGATTTTTCTCTTGAGTTGTCAGGCTTTAAGTCACTGGAAACGTGTCTCTTGGTGAGGACAGAGTTTGTCTGATAATTCATTGCTGTTTTGTTGTTGTTGCTTCGCTAGTCGTGTGGGATTGTGTTTATGTGCGTGCTTACTGGGAGAGCGTAAAACACCTACGCACGCATACGCAGCGCGCGCGCGCGCGCGCGCGGAGAGAGAGAGAGAGAGAGAGAGAGAGAGAGAGAGAGAGACAGACAGACAGACAGCAACAGACAGACAGAGAGAGACAGACAGAGAGAGAGACAGACAGAGAGAGAGAGAGCGACAGACAGACAGACAGACAAACAGACAGGAAGACAGACAGACAGAGACTGAGGCAGAGACAGTGAGATTCTTACGAAGTAAAATCCTCAAGCATTCTCAAAATGGGAGTATATCTAGTTTTTGATCGAAATATGCATCATCGATGCATCTTTAAAAACCATTGTCAACACATGATTTAATTTTTCAACAAGCCAAGAACGTTGGTACTGTACATAAACCATTCTATGCGATACAAAACAACAAAGCAAACGATACAGCCTCAGATTGCAGCTCAAGTTTTCAATTACTCTCGTGTTTAACTCTGTCCGCTTGCTCATCATAAACAAAACATAAATCGATAGAAAACGATACTTATGATGTTCAACTTATACTTGCTTTGTGTTCATATGCAGAAATTGAATAAAAAATGTTTAAAAAAACATAAATCGAAAGTCAAATAAAACAAAAAAACAAAACACCAGATCGTAAAATGAACATCAAAAGTCCACTATTTTCAGCAAAATAAAAGATCCGTTCCTCAAGTCACACAAGCTTCATGGAATAAAAATAAATAAGGTCTTCACTGGCGCAGCACTCAAGTTACAGATGCTGACATGGTCAAACCTCGAGAAACAATGCTCTTCAAATCCACTACTGACGATCAAGTCGTTTACGAGTACTACTACCGAATACTTTCAGCTCACTGAGCAAAGCTACACCTTAGCTGGCAATGTATCTTAGTTTCAGCTCCGTATGGGTCTACCCTCCTGAAATCAGACTGGACTGGCTGGAAACATTTGTTGCCTGATTAGCTGAACAAGGCCCATTCACGCAACGCGGGTCTCTCAGTTCCAGCTTTCTTACAGAGGCAGACAAAGTTAGAAGGGCAGAAGCATCTTTTGTTTTCAGTTCTTAATGTACGACAGATTTTTTGTGAAGTCACTGGAGGGGGGAACTAGATTATGTTTTTTAAAGATAGGGATTGTGAATCAGTTACTGGTAGGTACTACTTCTAAATTTTGTTGATAACGGCGTGGAATTTTGTCAAAGTTTTGGTGATTTCATGACTGGTTTCTGTCTGTCTGTCTGTTTGTCTTCTGTCTGTCTGTCTGTTTGTCTGTCTGTTTGTCTGTCTGTTCTGTTTGTCTGTCTGTTTGTCTGTCTGTCTGCCCTCTCTCTTGTTGTTTCTATCTCTCTCACCCGCATCTCTCTCTCTCTCTTATGTATGTGTGTGTGTGCGTATTATTATGTGTGTGCGTGAGTATGTGTGTGTGTTTATTTATTTATTCATTCTTTTATTTCGAGGATAATGGAATAAGCACTCATGTGCTTTTTTCACGTGTGTGCGTGTGTGTATGTGTGCGTGCGTGCATACATACGTGCGTGTGGTGTGGTGGTGGTGGTGTGTGTGGTGTGTGTTTACGTGCTTGTGTGTGTATAAGGGTCTGCGTAAGTGTCTGTGTGTAAGTGTCTGTGTAAGTGTCTGTGTGTAAGTGTGTGTGTGCAAGAGTCTGTGTAAGTGTGTGTGTGTACGCATACTATAAGAGAGATAGAAACTAAGATTTTATGACCACAGGGGACAGGTATTTGTCACACCCCTGCAAAAACACATTTCTAAGCACTATATCTCCTTGTCTTTATCCCCCAACCCCCCTTTCTCCATAACCTACAAGGCAGAGTGTAGCGCAGGGGGAATATCTTTAACAGAGCACCACCTTAAAAAAACCAAACTGAGCCAAGAACAGAATTTCACGAGTTAAGCACTACGAAACAAAAACCCAACATTCTTTTTTTCTTTTCTTTCTTAAACCAAGATTGACTAAACTTCCAGACCATGAGCTAAACCTGAGACCGTTCCCACCTTAACATCAGTAGACAAGCGATATTACCCGATCAGCCAAGAAAAAGCTACAGGAGAAGATACGATCAAACGCGAAAAGTCTCTTCTTTTTTTTTTTAGTCGCAGTAGACGTCTAGTCATCATTGGAAGCTAACACAACCCCTACATCCAAAGTGTTCCAGTTTGGGTCCCATAAAGGACAGTACTGCTGGAATCTGCAGGAACCACTGTCGAGTCTGGTTACCTGGGTAGCATTGATTCAGTAGGGTGGAGGGGTGGAGAAGGGGTGTGTGTGTGGGGGGGGGGGAGGGGGGTGGGGGGTGGAGGGGGTCTTGCCTTTCACACATGAGTTTTCTTGCCTGGATCCAACTGCTAACAAGTTAAAAGTACATCCTTGGAATGTTTCCCCTTCGGAGTGATCGAATTCAAAGTCACTGGAAATGAGAATCTCTTGGTTGGGAGAGGAAGAAAGTGAAGTGTCTGCTATTTTATAGGTATTTTGTCACCACTTTACTGCCTTTTTTCAGTTAGTTTAGTTGTAGGCTTGACGACATCTCTCTCTCTCTCTCTCTCTCTCTCTCTCTCTCTCTCTCTCTCTCTCTCTCTTCCCCCCCTCTCTCTCACAAACATACACCCTCACATGTGCACGCGCAAATACATACACATAAACACATATACACATTCAAAAACACTCACACATATACACACTCACTCAATTACACACACATACACAAACACACACACTCCCCCATCACACACACACACACACACACGTGCGCGCGCGCGCGCACCCCCTTACACACATGCACACACACATATACATGACAATCGTGGAACCTGGTCTTCATTGGCACGACACTAAACTGACAAATGCTGACGCCCACACTACCAAAACCTTCAGGAACAAAACTCTGATTACTATCTATCCACAAAAATTTGTTGGTACGAGTACTACACTACCACCAGCACCACCAACCCCCCCAAAAAAAAACAAAAACAAAAACAAACAAAACAAAAACACAACAAAACCCAACCCCAAAAACACAAAACCCCCCACAAAAAACAACAGCACACAAAACAAAACCAAAACAAACCAACAGAAAAAAACTGACCCCCCAAAAAAACCCCAATAACAACACAACCAAAACAAAACAAAAAAAATCCCCAAAACCAAACCAAAAAAACCCCCATCAACAGTTGGCGCAGTGAGCCAACAACACTTAACCTAAAGAGACAACGTCGTCTGCTCGTTTCAACTTCTGATGGGCCCTACGCTACCTACATCAGTCTGGAGAGGCTGGAGACTTGTGTTGCCTGATTAGTTAAACAACATCCATTCACGCCATGTGTCTCCCAGTGTCCAGAATCAGTTTCTGATCCCAGACAGAACGAGGCTTGACAGGGGTGGTGGTGGTGGTAGGGGTGGTGGTGGTGGTGGTGGAAATGTAGTTTCTCTTTGAATCGTCCATGCCTGATAAAATTCTGAAAAATCTCTGGAGAGGGAAGGTTTTGTCTATGGTGGCATGGTGGGTGAAATAGTCACAGATGCCGTTTTTTAAAATTGTTTTGTTACTTGATGGTGGGGGGTTTTGTTTGTCTGTCGTCAAGTGATGGCGGCTGGAAGATTGATTTTTAAAAGTTTTATTTATATATTATTCTTTTATATCGAGGATAATGGAATAAGCACTCCTGTGCTTTTTTACATCCAGTCCCCGTGTGTATGCGGTTTTGTAAATTTTGTCATCTGTTCCTACCGGCACACAATGGCCTACTCTTTCGAAAAGCGGAACAGGATTTAACGTGTGCGCAAGATGTTCTGCATGAGTTCGCACACGGGGCCTAGGTTTATAGTCTCATCCGAAGGATGTGAGTTGTGTGTGTGTGTTGTGTGTGTGTGTGTGTGTGTGTGTGTGTGTGTGTGTGTATGTGTGTGTTAGAGAGAGAGAGAGAGAGAGAGAGAGAGAGAGAGAGAGAAGAGAGAGAGAGAGAGAGAGAGAGAGATTTCAACAACACTGTATTATTACACGTAAGAAAATAACAACCATGCCATGACACGAGCATCAATGCCATAATCTAGCAAAAGTCTTGGTTTTTTTCTTAAACGTAAGATACATTCAACTGTTCCCTACCTACTAGTCTACAAAGTTACTGACTAACTATCAAAAACACTACATTGCGCAGTTCTAGACAAACTATGTACCAACCGTTTGCAAGCTTAACAATAACCTTACAAAAAGATGAAAAACTGATGCCGTGTTCTCTCTCATGGGCATGCCAGGGTACTGTCAGTATAAACTGCATCCCGCCTTCTTCAAATTCTGCGTCCCCCCTTTTTTTT